>CM051346.1:31578161-32178161 GCA_028015215.1 Gynostemma pentaphyllum
AAAATCAATTTAAAACAAGCCAAAATAAGGATAATTCTTAAACATTGTAAATTGGGTAATATTTGCCGCTTTAGGGAGTTTGATGTAGAGAAGTCCGAAGGCTAAACTACACTAGTTTAGGATAGTTTCGCTTCTAGACTTGTAAACCGTTGGGAGTTGTTGGAAGTGACCCAAAAGTGATATGTTGGGTGATTTTGGGTCATTTTAGAGTGATTTAAAGGTAAATTTTCCAGAATTTATTCTTAGGGAAGTTTGGCCTAAAAAGGGTGTTTTTGAGAAAAGTAAGCTTAGGCTTTTTGAGCATCTTGGGTAGAGATGTTGTAGGATCATATTACTTAAATACCTTGGGTAATATGGTAGTAGGTTCATATTAGGCACGGCCATGCTTAATGAAGAATATTTGCCGTTAAGGGAGATTATTTAGTTGTGCACAACTCTATAGCACTTAACGGGGCAGGTTCATTCCATCCGTATAATGGAAAAGAATATTTTCTCTTAAGGATTTAAATTGTGAAAAAAGTGTGTTTAAATTCCTTAATGAGCATAGTCTCTCTTTGTTTGGCGACAAAGAGGAGATTAGAGGTATTAGTAGGGATCTTGAATCAAAAAGTTTCAAATTGAGAGAAGAATGTTTAAAACTGTTTCGAGAGTGTTTTCTTTAAATTTGTGGATTTAGAGACAGTTTGATTTTGATGAGTTAGACTTTGTGTGTTTGGGAGAAAGTGAATTTTCGGAAGTCGGTGAGGCCGATTATGGACTTAAAGTCTTAGAAAAGTCTCTCGTGGCATAATTTTATTTTTAATTCTTTTCTACTCATTGGGCGTAGACTCATGATGCTACAATTTTTTTTTTCAGGTAAAGGAAAGAAGAAGCTCGGTGGCTTATGTGGTTCGAGATGGTGTTCGGTTGGCATGGATTTGCAATGCCGGCATAACTTTTATTCTTTGTTATTTGATTGGGAATAAATTCTCATGTTCATGTTTTGTTTTGATTTACACAAGTATAACGATCTTATTTTTATTTGAGAGTTTCATAACTTTGAGTTGTTTGATGTTTGAAGTTTTTTTTTAGTAAACCAATCGGTTTAAATATGTTATTGAATTTGATTTTTCAATAAATGGACTTGATGTCATTCTTTAAATTGCTTCCGCTGTGGATTATTGGTTTATTTGTATTTTGGGATTTTCGGGCTGTTACAAAAAAGCATTGCTATGGGATTGAATATAGCAATGAACTATGTTTTCCTCTCCCACCATTTTGATTTTCTCTAGGTCTTTCTTATCAATTTTTCCAATTGATTTTTATTCATTAAGTTATTGTGAATTAAGCGGAATAATATGTATCTGTTGATTGAGTTGGCGCGTGATTATGTTGAACTTTGTTGTCTACTCTTACTTCCAATTTTTTTAATCAAAACCAATCTCAAATGCTTCATTGCCGCTACTTTTGGAACGCCTGCTAATTGTTCGATAAAATCCCCAAAATGAAATACCCTTATTGAAATAATTCAATAAGTTATTGAATTAAATGGAATAATTTATTGAATTAAAGGGAATAATTTAGTGAATTAATATGAAGTGTTATATTGAAATGTAGATCATATGTGTTTTTGCATTAAAATTGTTTTTCAATAAATTATTGAATTAAAATTGACAAGTCGAACAATGAGAAATGAATCAATTCATACCCAAGGTCAGTTTTTCTGTCAATCTCTGTTATTTAGCTTTTTATACTTATAAATGGCTTGAATGACCATTTTTATATTCCCCAATTTTCAGAGGGTTGGTGTGTTAAAAAAGGGAGATGAAAATGGTATTATTTTTGCATCATTGAGGACACCACCATAAACTCTCTTTTTTTTCGTTGTCTGGTGTTTTCTTTTATTATTATTAAAAAAAAAGACAATAAGATCAATACCAAAATAAACAAAAGATATTATGATTTGGGTCTGAAAAAGATATTATGATAAGTTATAGAATTAACTTCAATTCAATAACTTATTGAATTAAAATCAATATGAGGTGCCACAATTATATATAGTAATTTTAATTCAATAAATTATTGAATAATTGGGAAAATTTAGTGAGTTAATAAAGTTCATATTTTAATTCACTAAATTATTGAATAAGGGAAGAAATTTAGTGAATTAATAAAATTCAGATTTTAATTCACTAAATTATTGAATAATGAACAAATTTAGTTAATTAATAAATTAGTGACATTTTTGTAAATTTAACAAAAATAATTAATTTTGTTATATTAGAATAATGTCATTTGGGAAAAGTATGAAAAGATGGTGCTATATAGAGAATTAACTTTATAAAATATGTCATTTTTTAGTCCATGCCCCAATTTTATAAAGGGTAAATTGTAAATAACCCGCGAGGAATTTTACCATCCCTAATAATAATCAACAACTTCTTCTAACAGAATCAGTAAACATTTTCAATGAGCATACTTTATAAAGAACCTCATGAACTGAAATGACTTTCATCCAAGAACTTAGAGCCTTGAAGAACAAAACGAGAAATAATGAAGAAAGAAAGTTTCAGAATGATTAAACAAGAAAGACTGTTATTTAATCCGTCGTTTAAAATGAATATTGTTATTGCCTAAAAATGGAGAGCTTTCACGTAAGCAACGAACTTAGAGTATGGGTTTAGTCGGAGGTAGTGCACTGTATTGAAGGTGCTGCGTAGGCGATGTACTGAGTAGTTGAGGAGCACTGTATATATCTCCAGAGGAAACAAAGAGAGCACCAGGTGTAGTGCCGGCCTAACACCCTCTAATGCTAAAGTCAGAGTAAGTCGAGCTAGTGTGCTAGAGAGAATTGTAGTAGAAATTAGTTACCTAATAAATGAGTTTCATCTCCTATTTATATGAGAGGAGGTTGATGACATCATCGTGCCACGTGTCATGTCAGGATTGGGCCACATGTTGCTTCCAACGACGTGTCCTTGGTCTTAGATACGTAGCCTTATTAGATGATGTAGATGTAGACTCTCAGGCGACGTCGACGTAGACTCCCAGGCGACGTAGACGTAGCCCTCTAGATGACGTAGACGTAATCGCCCAGACGACGTAGACGTAGCCTCCTAGGCGACGTAGACATAGCCTCTTAGGTGACGTAGGTTTATCCTTCCAGGTGACGTAGACATGTTGATTGTCCATTCTTTGAACAAGTTGTGAAATTCCACGGGTACTGACATTTCACCCCACAACAGAGGCCCCTACTACCGAGTTGAATTGAGATGTGAGTTCAATGCTACTTGGGAGTATTCTTTCAAAGTGGAATTTTTCCTCGGTGATATATCTAAAAATATTCTAAGTGATGAAATTTGTAGCGTGAATTTTTTGTTTTTCCAATCGTCAAAAGTTTGAGAAAATACTAAGTATTGGAGCTTGGTAGTTTGAATTTTCTGTCATGGTCATTTTGGAGTTGGGTTATATGTCCAACTTGTCACGCTTAATCATCATGTACTTCGCTCCCCTTGATTTTACAAGTAGAAGTTCTCTTCAAATAAAAAAATATGAAATTCTTCCATCTATTTTTGGAAAAATGATCACAAAATTTGAAAATAAATTGAATTGGTTGTCAACTCAATTATCGGATACATTCTACCCCGTTGATTTTAAGAATAAAATTTATTCTTATAATCATAATATAAAAAATTGATGAACTTGATAAAAAAAGATGATGAAAGAGAAAAATAATTAGAGATTAGAGATAATAAATAAATAGATAAATCAATCAATTTTTTTCCTTTTGCTGCTCCGTATGCAGCAGCTTTGTTTCTTTCTTTTTTTGTTTTTTTTGTTTTTCCTTTTCTTTTTCTTCTCTTTTGCAAAGCCAAGTGTTTTGCACCCTTTTTTTTACATATCGACCCACGGGAAAAAGGAAAAACAGCTGACGCGGGTCTGTCATTTTTGACACGGGTTAGCATTTTACCTGGTTGACCGGTCAATAGTTGACTTTGACTTTTTTTTTTTGTGAAAATTTGTACCTTATAATAATGTCTCATCATTTGGGCGTTGTCATCAAGGCTATGTCAATAGGGCTTTGTCATCAGAGCGTTGTCATTAAGGCCTTGTCATCAGGGCTATGTCAAGAAGGCTTTGTCATCAGGGCGATGTCAATAGGGCTTGGGCTTTGTCATCCGGGCTATGTCAATAGGGCTTTGTCATCAGCGCCTTGTCATTTGTACTTTGTCTTAGACTTGTAAAAAATTGTTTGACCCCGTCCATTGACCACTTGACTTTTGACTCGATGTCAGTTGACCGTTGACTTTGTTTTTTTTTAAAACTTCTACACGCCCTGCACTTCTTAGTAGACTCTAAAAAGATATTTTATCATTTTAAATTCTTCTACTAGGTGTGACTCGTGCGAGTCTTGCACTCCCTAGTAGACTTAGATTTTTTTAGTCATTTTAAATTCTTTTATCAGATGCGGCTCATGCAAGCCCTGCACTCCCTAGTAGACTTAGTAATTTTTTTCGTTTTAAATTCTTCTACTAGGTGCGGCTCGTGCGAGCCCTGCACTCCCAAGTAGATTTAGAATTTTTTGTCGTTTTAAATTCCCTACTAGGTGCGGCTCGTGCGAATTGTGCACTCCTTAGTAGACTTAGAATTTTTTGTCGTTTTAAATTTTTTTACTAGGTGCGGCTCGTACGAGCACTGCACTCCTTGGTAGACTTAGAATTTTTTTATCGTTTTAAATTCTTCTACTAGGTGCAGCTCGTGTGAGCCCAGCACTCCCTACTAGACTTAGAATTTTTTGTCGTCCTAAACTCTTCTACTAAGTACGGCTGGTGCGAGCCGTTCACTCCCTAGTAGACTTAGAATTTTTTGTCGTTTTAAATTCTTCTACTAGGCACGGCTTGTGCGAGCCCTACACTCCGTAGTAGATATAGAATTTTTTTGTCGTTTAAAATTCTTCTACTAGGTGCGGCTCATGTGAGCCCTGCACTCCTCAGTAGACTTAAAATTTTTTGTCATTTTAAATTCTTCTACGAGGTGAGGCTCGTGCGAGTCCTGCACTACCTAGTAGACTTAGAATTTTTTATCATTTTAAATTCTTCTACGAGGTGAGGCTCGTGCGAGCCCTACACTCCCTAGTAGACTTAGAATTTTTTATCATTTTAAATTCTTCTACGAGGTGCGGCTCGTGCGAGCCCTGCACTCCCTAGTAGACTTAGAATTTTTTATCGTTTTAAATTCTTCTACGAGGTGAGGCTCGTGCGAGCCCTACACTCCCTAGTAGACTTATAATTTTTTGTCGTTTTAAATTCTTCTACTAGGTGGGGCTCGTGCGAGCCGTGCACTCCCTAGTAGACTTAGAGTTTTTGTCATTTTAAATTCTTCTACTATGTGCGGCTCGTGCGAGCCGTGCACTCCCTAGTAGACTTAGAATTTTTTGTCATTTTAAATTATTCTACTAGGTGCGGCTCGTGCGAGCCCCACACTTCCTAGTAGACTTAGAATTTTTTATCATTTTAAATTCTTCTACGAGGTGCGGCTTGTGGGAGCCATGTACTCCCTAGTAGACTTAGAATTTTTATTTAGCTCTTCCACCTTGGCGGACTTAGAGAAATTTTTGTAGTAGGTTCACGTAGTTGGCCCCTAGTCGAGTGGAGTTTTATGTCTTGAAGTCTTGCTCGAGTCTAAGAGTTCTCAGAATGATTTTACACAAACTATTTACTTAGAGGCAATGAAGTAGAAATAGTAAACTCTTATTTCATTTAATGGCAAATCTCTCTCAATAGAAACTTTATTAAAAGAATAAAATTACAATAAGTAAAATTGCTAAAATAAAAACTGAGTTGCTTAATGTTTCACAAGTGCAGTAGGGCTTTTCAGTTGAGATTAATAAATGTGTCGATATCTCGGCCTATTGCGTTAGTGACATAGTATGCTTATCTTCTTCCCTAGTCGGGCCCCCAAAGATGGTTCTTATTTCTCCATCTAGAAAATCTTGATTGTCACGATCCTGATCTCCCTTATCTCCTTTACTTCTCACAAATTCTTTCAAGTACCCTCTTTGAATAAGGTTCTCAATTTCTTCCTTGAGATCGAAGTAATCAGAGGTGGTATGGTCGTGGTCTTTGTGGAAAAGGCAAAACTTGTCTTTATTTCTCTTGTTCGGCCACCTAATCAAGTTTTTGTATTTGATTTCCATGAGTAGTTGTTCAATCGGGACCGTGGTAGAAGTGTATTTTTTAAACTTACTAGAAGGAAGACTCAGCTTCTCAAGTTAGTCTCTTGACCTATATCTCTTGCCATCCTTGTGACGGTCAGTCCTCTAGATAAAGTCATATGTTCGGTCTCTTTTCTTGTGTTCTGATCGTTTACTACTACCTATTTCATCAGAAGTCTTCCTTGCACTAAGCAACTCTCTGGAGCTCATATATGTTTGCGCTCTAATGAGAAGATCGGTGTATGTAGAAGACGTCTTCTTGCCTAATGACCACAAGAACTTTTTATCTTTCAAACCAGCCATCACAGTAGTCAAAGCAATGTCATCACGGTAACCTTCCACCTTTAGCGCCTCACTATTAAATCTCACTACATAGTCTCGAAGGCTCTCCTCTGATTTCTGACTCACAGTCAAAAGGTGCGTGGCTGGTTTCTTATGATCCCTTCCACCAAGGAACTGAGTTATAAAAGATCGAGTAAGGTCTTTGAATGAAGAGATGGACCTCAGCTTGAGCTGCTTGTACCACTCGCGCGCAGAGCCTCCTAATGTAAGGGGGAACACCCTATACTTGATAGCATTCCGGACTCCCTAGAGCTCCATTCAGGTCCAAAATGTATCAACATGCTCAAGTGATTCCTTTGAACCATCATACGTGGTCATAGTGCAAGAGGAGTCTTTCCTCTATACTCTTTCTTCATATGACCAAGTTGATCTTGGAGTTTTTTCAACTCTGGCGCCCAAGACTGGGCACTTTTTGCACTGGACTTCACAACATCTAAATGTTCTTTTCTCTTTTGATTGAGAACTTCTTTGAGGTCGGACCTTTGTTTCTTACTAGGTTGCTTGTTACGAGAAGAGTTATGAGAGGAAGAGGATCTGTCTTGGATATTTAGCCACAACTTCCCCTTCAACCCACCCTTCTCATGATTACTTGATTCACCCATGTGCTCTATAGGTTCTTTGTCTTTGCCTTTTTTGGTTAATAATTCCTGGTTATCAGTAGGGGCTTGATGATCAGCTTTCAGTGTAAGAATTTTGAGTACTTTAGCAAGATCTCAATTCACACCTCGAACTTGCTCTTCTAGAGCATCTACCCTTCCGTCTGGTACTGACACAACTTTTACTACTTCTTGATTTTCATCAGCTTGTTGTAGCTCCCTAGTGCTACGAGTTTGTTATCTTTTATTATAGGGATTACGATTTTCACCGTTATATCTGGGTGTTGAGGTAACTTCTTTTGACTCATCCTGATGGTAGAGCATTTAGTTATATACTCTTCCCACGTAAGAAGCGAACGCTTAGAGTATGAGATGAGTGGGGGGGGGGGGGGGCTGTGGGGGTTTTGCGTAGGGTGTGCTAAGTAGTTGATGAGCACTTGTGGGGGGGGGGGGTGGTGCTAACACCCTCCGATGCTAAAGTGGGGGGCAGGGTAAAGTAGAGCTAGTCGGGAGAAATTATGAAATAGTTACCTAATGAATGAGTTTCATCTCATATTTATATGAGAGAAGGTTGATGTCATCATCGTGCCATGTGTCATATCGGGATTGGGCCACATGTTGCTTCCCAACGATGTGTCGCGTGTTGGATATGTCACATGTCATTTTTTGATTGGATACTAGTATAATGTAGTTTTCTTGGTCTTAGATACTTAGCCTTATATAGGGGGGGGAGAACCCCGGGGGGGGTTGGGGTAGGCTAACCTCCCAGACGACATAGACGTAGCCTACAAGATGACGTAGACGTAGCCTCCTAGGTGATATAGACATAGCCACTTAGGTGACTGATAACTCTATAAAATAGAGTTATTTGGTCCTATTTTAATGCTTATGTGTTGATTATTTGATTGAACCTTGCTCATATTATGCATGCTTTGAACTCATTTTTCATAATTCTTTAATAAAGCTTATTTTTGGGAAAAACTTGGGTTTTTAGCACTTTAATGTATTATTTGGATTGTTCTTGGCTTTTGGTATGTAATAATGTCAATTTGAATGAAAGAAAGTCTTAAAAGAATTGAAAATTTCATGCAAGGCAAAAAAAGAAAATGCAAATTTTACAATAGTCTGATGAGCACCGATGTATGTAAATGGGCAGAGATGATTTTTCAAGCAAACCTTTATAAATCAATGTTTTGGGGTGTTGGCCTAATCACGCTTCAAATTAAACCCACTACTTTGGGCCCCATTTGGAAGAGTCCAAGTCAAGCCCAAGCCCAAAAGCAAGTAGGAAAAGAAAATTAACCTAAAAGAAAAGAGAGGTGGAGTAGAAAAAAAAGGGACGTAATGAATGAGATCAAAAGAGAAAAGAAAAAGGGGAGGGGCGGGGTGAAGACATCATCGTGCCATGCCCCCCCGGGAGAGAAGAAGCAATGACAAATACGTGAAGGATCTTTCCTCGCCATTAGAGAAATTTGTTTTACTCCTCTTCCATTCTTTATTCTTTATTCTTTTAGATTATTGAATTCTTAATTATGTTAGGATTTGAAGAACACTTTTGTTTAGTTTAGGTTTCATTATGAACTAAATTTTATTTGGTTGGAATTGATAGATGAACCCAAAAAGGGATTAGTTTTCACAAGCTTTTAATAAATTCAGTTTTTTTTATGCTCAATCAATAGTTTGATAATTTTATTCTCTTTGCTTATGCTTGATCAACCTAGGTGAATTGTTTAGTTTAATTTTAATTCTGAAAAGGTTAAAATTGAATGGTATAATATTGATTGATAGGGGTTAACGATTCTTGAAATTGTTTTTGGTGATTGCATAGACATATGTAATTACACCTTAAGGCCTAAACCGGAACATTATAACATATTTCTTAAGCTAATTCTACCTAGACATAGGATTTAAATTGGATTAGGAATTAGAATCATTTAGGCTTGACGAAGTCACTTGAACAATTGGGTTTGCTTGCATAAAAAGTGTATTTATTAATGCAGTTTGCTGCAGCACAGCCACAACACTGCTGCAGCATTTGTGAATTCTAAGACTTTTTAGGGGGATTCTTGATTTTCCAACCATTCATCTCTACATAGTTTCATCACTTTATTATTCTTGCATATTTTAGGAGTAATTTAAGCCACCTTAGACCATCGTATTTATTTTCCTTAATTAATTTAGAATTTATTTATTTTAGAATTTATTTATTTAGCTTTGCATAATTTCACAATTTTAATTATTTAGTTTCATAAATCACATCATCCCAATTTATCATTGTCTTTATTTCCTTTAAATTATTTGTTAAACACCTACTTAATCTACTAATCCTTGCGGGAACGATATCTTTCTTATCACTTTATTACTTGTTATCCTTCTATATGACGTAGACATGTTGATTGTCCATTCTTTGAACAAGTTGAGAAATTCCACGTGTACTGACATTTCACCCCACTACAAATACAAAGCTACTTTAGACTCTCTTTAATCAATAACCAACTTAGAACCAAGGAGCCTTTAACCTCCTTTTAATAGCTACGAACTAACTCATCATTAGCTCAATAAATGATTATTAAGGTCAATTGACCAATAAATTATTGAAGGAGGCTGCCTCATTGAGGCTGTCTTTTATATGTGTGACACGTGGTATTTTCTATTTTATAAAACCAATAAAATAGATGGAAGTTAATGTTTAAAATAGATTTTTATTTTTAAAATATCACGTGTCACATATGCAAGAGACAACTTTAATGAGGCAACCTCTTCCAATAATTTATCCAATTGACCATAACACGTACGAACTTTTTTTTTTAAAAGATTCTCTTTCTCTCTCTTGTTTTAATTTCAATTTTTAATGCTCTAAATAGCCGCTCTCAATGATATGGATTTTCCTTTTCACATGTTTTTTTTTACTCTCAAGTCTCATTGCATGGAAGGGATAATTTTGAAATTTTACATCACCTCTCTTCTCCTTAGAATATAGCATTGGCCAAAAAGGTTTATTTTATAAGAAAATTTACATGGATGTTAAAATTTGAGTAAATATTTACATATTTATTATTTAAAAAAAATATTTATACATGTTACTTTTTTAAAATAGTGTTTAATGAAAATTTTTAATTCATAAATTAACCTCATCTTTCCTTCATCGTCATCTTTTTAAATTTCCTTTTCTTATTTCTCTCTTATTTCCCGCCAATGTCATCGCCATTTCTTTGCCGTTGTCGCCCAAAACTCAACCGGTAGGAATCCAATACTGACTACTCACACGTCTAATAAATAGACTGGGCATGAATGTACCGACCAATATTTTTATTAATAATGTATATATTGTAAATTGTAATATTATATGACCTGGTTCATTAGTCTCCACATATTAATTCCATTCTTTTTCCATATATATTTCTTCTTCTAATGTTAAACACATTAGAATTGAGAAGTGAGCCCGCCAATCACCACTCATCAAAATTGCTCTAAGATGCAGCCACGACATTAAAAGAAAAATCAGAGAAATCTAGCCACATCGGTGATTCGCAATGTGATGAAACAATACCGATGTGGCCTCGATAATGCCCCATCACAATGTTTGGGACCCACATCATCGACTCCACGTCAGTGATGTCGGTCCCGCTACCGATGTCATCTTCATCGTCGGCAGTCATGGCATCGGTAGAACCCTCCTATCTTGTAGTGGATACGATGTTCTTGTCATGTTAATCAGGGAGATTTTATTGAAAAGAGAATTAATAATTAGCTTAAAAAAATCTTTGGGTTTACGCCGGTTTCGGCATCATTTTAGGTTAACTTTAAAAAAAATTATTGCTTTCCACTAGTGGATTTATAGATTTTAAGGTGCATTTGAATCGCTAATTAGAGTTGTTGAGTAAAGATTACTGTACAATCACTACAAGAAAAGCTGCATTTGGAGTCTTGGGTGTAGCGACGAAATGAGCCTCTAATTGAAAATAGCAACGAATTTAGCGACGAAAAAGTTGATCTCCAAAAAGGGCGTCGCTTGAGAAAAATAGCAATACATTTCGCCGCTAATAGCGACATAAAAACAATGGGACACTAATAAAATGTTGACTCTAATAAAATGTTGACTATTTAGCGACGAACTCAGTCGCTGAAAACAGAGACCAAATGGCTTATTACGCCTCTATGTTAGAAACTCATTGTGTCACTAAATTTAGCGACGAAATGTGTCTCTAAATTTAGAGATGAAATGTATCTCTATAATTAGAGGCGAATTGCATCTCTGAATAAGAGACGTATTAGTTCTCTAATAAAGTCAACTTGACTTTAGCGACAAATTACATCTCTAAAATAAGTATTAATAAAATATATAGCGACACATTTTGTCGCTATTTTTTTTTTTTTTTTAAAAATAATTTTTAATAATTAATTTTAAATAAAATTATATTTAAAATTAATTATTAAAAATTATTTTTTAAAAAAAATAAAAGAAAATAATAATTAAGAACAAAATAAATATATAACATCCAAACAAAGATTGTTTTACAAAAAAAAGTATTCCAAAACAATGTAATAAAATGTCCATAAATGACAAAAACTAAATGCTCGTATAACTGGAATCAGGGACCAAAATATGGATGATCCGCATTCGGAGTTAATCCATACTCGAATACGTTCTTCTAAAGCATCCTTTATAAAGTATATTTAATTAGGGTTTTTTTTTATTAATTTTTTTTTTTTTTTTTTATAAAGAAAGATTTTTTTTTTTTTTTTTAAAGCCTTTTTTTCGTACGTGAATAAGCTGAACGGGGGGGGGGGGGGGGGTGGTGGGGGGGTTTGTTTTGTTTGGGGGGAAAGGGGGTTTTTTTTTTTTAAAAAAGGTCTCCTTCGGGGGGGGAGAAAAAAGCGGCTAGTCAACATAAAGCTCCTTCCGTAGCGCCAAGATCGGGGACCGAACCATCCTGGACAAACACCACCGATCGCAAGGGGAGAAGTAAGGGGGGGGGGGGGGGAAAAAAAGGGGGGGTTTTTGGGGGGGGGGAGGAATCAAAAAGTGAACAATAAGGAACCGAGCCTAGCTTCTTTATACTTTTCCCTACAAAAAAGTAAAACAAAAATATTTATAAGTAATTAAAAAGAAATATATTAATAAAATAAATTAGAGGGGGGGGGGGGGGGGGGAATTTAAAAAAAAAAAAAAAAATATTTTTTTTTTCCCCCCCCTTCTGTAAAAAAAAAAAAAAGAACAATAAAATATTATGAGAAACATTAAATAAATTAAAAACATAAACGAAATACTACAAGTACTTACCATCTATTTTTTTTTCCCATGGTCCATGCAAAGGGGCCAGCTAGCAATAATGTTCTGAATTGATTTGAGAGATACGCAACTCCTCGGAGTCCGACTATCCACTAGCAACTTCAGACGAGCCTCCTCGGTCTCCACAACGTTATTCACACGGCTTTTAACCCGATGGTGTCTACTCTTTCGCTCATTTTGGCAATGGTTTGTAAATAATCTCATCTCGGTTGGGGATAATTAAAGTGTTTATGAAAAAAGAAAAAAAAACAAAGGTATCAAATTTGTAAGAAATTGAAAACATTATAAATAAAATAAACCCTAAAATTTATATATTTTACCTTCCATGTCTCAAACCAACGGCTTTGGCATAGATCGAAATTTAATTTCTTTCTCTCCTTTTTGGAAATTTTGGAAACCCTACCCGATGGATGCAATCTACAAAAAAGACATAGAAACATATATAGGTTAAAAAATAATTAATTTATAAAAAAATAATAATATAAACAAAATAAAATAAAGTGCACTCACTTCTTTCTTGACATCCTCAAGACGACCCCGATGATAGGCACGGCAGGGGTGTCCACTGATGCCGCTGATGTTGGATACTTGTGTTTCCTCTAGTGCAGCTACACTATCGGATGTGGCAGGAGTATTGGACTTCTGAGAACCGGGTGGATGTCGCCTCGATGTAGACATCTACGAACAATTAACATACAAATTAATTAAAAAAATAAAAACATACTAATAAATTTATTATAAGCTTATTAACATTAATCTAATTAATACTAATCTATATTAAGCTAATTAACAACATACTAATCAATTAATAAATAACATACAAATTAATGAATTAATTAACATTAAACTAATTAACTCTAACTTTTGACAATAAACATACTAATGAATTTTAAATCAATAAATAACATACAAATTAATTAATTAATTAACACTAAATTTAAAAAATTAACATGCTAATGAATTAAAAATTAATAAATAATATACAAATTACTTAATTAATTAACATTCAACTAATCAACACAAATCTTTTAACAATTAACATACTAATAAATTAAAAATTAATAAATAATTACAAATTACTTAATTAATTTAATTAAATCTAAATTTAAACAATAAACATACTAATCAAATTAAAATTTACTAATCAAATTAAACAAATTAACATGTTATTTAATTATAATTTTACCAATTAACATTAACGATAAACTAAGTAAACTAATTTTACCAATTAAATTAAAGTAATTAACATTAACAATAACATTAAACTAATTAATTTTACCAATTAACAATAACATTAAACTAAGTAAACTAATTAAACTAATAAAACTAATTTTACCAATTAAAATTAAAATTAAAATTAAAATTAAACTAATTAACAACAACATTAAACTAATTAATTTTTACCAATTAAAATTAACCTAATTAAACTAATTTTACCACTTACCATACAAATTAATTAAACATAGAAATTTACATACTTTTTTTATCTAAATACACTAAAAACATAACAATTAACCCTAATTTTTACAAATTAACAATTAACATATATAAAATAAACAATTAACATATATATTAACAATGAACATACAATTTATATATAATTAACAATTAAAATTAAATTACATATATACATTAACAATTAACAATAAGAATGATATTAAACTAATTAAACACTAAGAACATAACAATTAACATACAATTTCATGCTAATTACATTAAGAACATAACAATTAACATACCAATTAACATACAATTCAATTTCATGCTAATTTGAATAAAAAAATTTGAGAGAAATCATCATTGATTGAAGCTTTTATGGGGGGCAGTGGAGGCAGTGAGGGAGGGAGGATGGCGGGGAGGTCATGGTGACGACAGGGAGGGAGGGAGGGAGGACGGCGTGGAGGTCATGGTGATGACGGGGAGGGAGGGAGAGTGTTTGGGGAAGGGAGAACGTTTGGGGGAGGGAGGCAGTGGGGGGAGAGAGAGCGTCCGGCGGCGTGGTGGCGGAACGTCCGACTGCGTGGTGGCAGAGAGGGTTTGGGGAGGGAGGGATACGGGAGAGGGAGGGAAAATAATAGGAGAAAAGAAAAGTGAAGGGGTGAAGGGTCTTCTAACCCTTTTTTAATTTATTTTAGCAACGAAATACGTCGCTGATGGAAATGAATGGACGCGGCACGGATTTTAATAACACGCATCATTAATTTTCCTTTAGCGACGAATCTCATCGCTAAAAAAATTCAATAACCGCCATAATTATAATATTTAGTTATATAATTCGTAGTTAAAATTGATGAAAATTTTAAAAAAACGCGAGTTTATATTTCGATTAGTGACGAAATGTGTATCTATATTTGAAAATATCCGTTCAAACATTTGATTTCTTCAATAGCGACACATTTCGTCGCTATAAGGGAAAGTATCCGTTAAAGGAATTAATGACCCTTTTAGCGACAAAATGTATCACTATCTATTGAATGTTCTGGAATTCTATTACCCTTTAGCGACGAAATGTGTCTCTATAATATGAATATTTTAGAATTTTTAAAACCTATTAGCGACGAAATATGTCTCTATAATATGAATATTTTAGAATTTTTAAAATCTATTAGCAACGAAATATGTCTCTATAAGTTGAATATTTTTGAATTTTTGAAACCTATTAGCAACTAAATGTGTCTCTATAATATGAATATTTTAGAATTTTTAAAACCTATTAGCGACGAAATGTGTCTCTATAAATATGAATATTTTAGAATTTTTAAAATCTATTAGCGACGAAATGTGTCTCTATAAGTTGAATATTTTAGAATTTTTGAAACCTATTAGCGACGAAATGTGTCTCTATAATATGGATATTTTAGAATTTTTAAAACCTATTAGCGACGAAATGTGTGTCTATAATATGAATATTTTAGAATTTTTAAAACCTATTAGCGACAAAATGTGTCTCTATAAGTTGAATATTTTAGAATTTTTTAAACCTATTAGCAACGAAATGTGTCTCTATAAGTTGAATACTCTAGAATTTTTGAAACTTATTAGCGACGAAATGTGTCTTTATTTGATGAATATTCTAGAATTTTTATTTCCCATTAGCGACGGATTGTGTCTCTATTTTCATATTTAGCGATGAAATACATCGCTATTTACAAGGTTTTTTTTTCATTTTTTTTGTTCCCTTACAGGTTTAACAATTAATTAACAATTTAAACATCATCTTCAAACTCATCGGTGTTGGATTTAGAGCTGTTGTCCTTAGTGACTTCTTCTTCGTCCTCAGAAGGTTTAGGAGATGAATCATCAATAAAAGGGAGATCAATATATAAGTCGTCGGGATCAAACAATGTTTCTGTTACGTCATTTAACGGTCAAGCAGTTTCAGAGTTTATTCCTTCATCTATTTCATGACTCTGCACCTCTTCTTCTTGGAAAGCTACAAAATCCTGGCTATCTTTATCTGGAAGACTTTGGTCAATGTGATACTACCGCACTTTGCAGACAACTAACCAATCATTCAATTGTCTTGAAGATGGATAAGGCAGAAAATACGTTTGAACCACTTGTTGTGCCAATACAAATCGATCATTTGTGCATATGTGCATTCTCTTATTCACCTCTAAAATCTACAAATGTGGTATCTTTCGTATCCCACATCACCAGATTGTCTCAAACCACGTACAATTAAACAATACGGCACGCTTTACACTCCCTCCTGTTTACTCAAGCTCAATAATTTCATCAATGACTCCAAAGAAATCCTCTTTACTGTTTCCGAACACTTGACCCTTGATGCAAACGCCACTGCTATCTGTTGCTCTATTATGTGAATGGGATTTTGTTTGAAATTTGTAACCCTTCCCAAGATAACCAGAGTAAGATTTGACAATTCTAGCAGGTCCTTTTGCCAACCTTACTATGTGATTGTTTATAACTGGTGTCGTTGGCGAATCAACCTGCACGACAATTAACTTTGATTGAGGAATAACATAATTGCATTTAAGATGAACAAATATAACACATAATCATACTCACGACCAGAACAGTTTGGTCGCAATAAAGTAAACATTTTCAAAAACGACCAAGTGGTCACTTAAAAAGCGACCATCTGGTCGTAATTTAAGTTGAAGATAAGTGACCAGGTGGTCCCACAATAAAGTGACCAAATGGTCACTTTTCAGTCAAGATATTTGCGACCAAGAGGTCATTTTATTTATACCAAATTGCGACCAACAGGTCGTTTTATTTATATCAAATGGCGACCAAGGGGTCGTTGTATGGAAATGCGACCTCTTGGTCGTTTTTTATTATATTTTTTTAATTATTTAATTATTTAATTATTTATTTAAATTAAATTATTTCATTTGTAAATAGTATTTTAATTTTATTTCATTTAAATTTATTTATTTATTTTAATTATTTATTTATTTAATTAATTAAAAAATAAAGAAATGAAATTAAAATAAAACTATATATAAATAAATTTCCAAAATAATGTATTGTACAGAATAAAAGAAATGTAAACTACTGCGGAGGAGCAGGGGGTGGTGGAGGCGGTGCCGATGATGAAGACCCGGGATCTCGGGGCCCGAAGAACGCTGCCAATGCAGCTGCGACCTGGGCCGCAACCTGGGCCTGAACATCCGCCTGAATCGAAGCGTGCATATCCGCCATAGTAGTGTGAAGCTGCTGAACCTCCTCTTGCAACCGCTGCTCCGTCGGAGTAGGGCCGGAACTCGTGCTCGCTTCGCCGCGCTGAGGTCGAGGCACATCGGCGTATAGTCGTCTACCGTACGAGCCGAGGCCTGGAACTGATCCATCAGGCCTAACCCCTCCAGCAGCCTCCAAGAATGCCTCTTTACGGTCTTCCTGAGTCGGTTGCGACTCAGGTGTGGGCAACCGCTGATTCAATGACTCCGTGAAACGCTCTTAAAATTTTAAATTTAAAAGATAAAATATTTAATTTATAAGTTAGAAAGAATAGTAAAAAAAATTAAATAATTGAAAAACTAATTAAATACCTGAACTTCTCTCGCCTTATCGTCGACGATCGTCGCGTCCTTTTTTGTGTGCAGAATGAGATGCAGCTCATCAGGTGGGATAGGGCGACCGTGCTTCTCTTTCCTAAAAATAGTAGAGAGATTGAAAAGGAAAAAAGTATATTAATAATTAATAATTAATTAATTAAGAAAAGATAATAACAAAAAAGTACGTGATTGTCCTTATTCCTGCTTGACACTGCCTTGCCCTGGGGAGTGTTCAAACTGGTGATCAGCCGTGCGTGCTCCTCCTCGCTCATCCACACTGGTCGTTTGTCTGCTTGTTTTTTGCGCGCCCGGTACATAAGGTCCTTGAATCGATCCTGGACGTGATTGTCTCACAGGGGGAACAATCTACCGTCCGTGATATCGGAATCCATGGAAGGAAACTTGCCCTGAAAAAATTCAAATAAAAATTAGTTAAAGTAATCAATTTATTATGAAAAATTTAAAAATTAAGTAATTATAAAAACAATTTATGTTAATTACCTTCCAATTGTCGTACATCCGTCGTTTCTCCGTCATCGGAATCTTCTGCCAGCGCAGCTCGCTGGGTAGAGGCATGCTCTGGAGGACCTAGCAAAACCGTTTTGATACGGTTGTATGCGGCTCCAATCTGCAAAAAAACATTAAACATATTGTGGTATTAGATTAAACAAAACTATTTATATTTATCTATTCATTTACAATTAGTAAAATGATTTAAAAAATAATTAATTAGAACAATAAACAAAACTTACGTATCCCCCTCAATCCGAAGGGTAGATCGCCGCGCCCGAGGAGGCCGCGAGGAAGAAGTGGATGGGCCAGGTGCATCCTGGCCTGGGTGGCGATCCCCTGAAGTCGTGGCCTGGGAGTCCTGCGCCAATCGTGGTGTCGCAAGCGTCGAATCCTGGACCGGTGAGGGCTCTGAATGATCGGGAGTGAGATTATCTCCCATCTCATATTGTGCGAGGAGTATGGCCAACTCATCAGTAGTAGGGGCAGAGGAGTCTCCTCCTCAGGCTCGTCTGACTGGGGAGGATGTTGTCCTGCCGTCATAATCCTAAATTAAAAAAAAAACAAAAAAAAAACAAATTAAAACAAGTAACTAAATTATACTAATTAATTAATTTTAATTAGTTTAATTAATTAAAGTAAAATTAGACTAATTAAAATGAATTAATTAAATAATCTTAATTAAATTAATTAAATAATTTTCAGTAAAGTTTAATACTTAAACAAAATTATTCTAATTAATTAATCTAATTGTACTTTACTTTAATCAAATTTAACTAAAATTAAGTAATTAAACAATTTTTATTTAATAATTACACTCATTGAAGTAGTTAAATTTATTTTAATTAATCTAACTTAGTTTACTTTAATTTAATCAAAATTAAACTAAAATTAATTAATTAAATTAGTGTAATTAATTAATTTAAACTACTTAAGTATAATTGAAGTTAAACTATTTCAATTAATTACCCTACTTAAATTAATTGATTAAATTAAAGTAAACTAAATTACATTAATTAAACTAAAATTAAAATTTAAACTAGTGTAATTATAAATTAATTTAGTTTAATTTTTTAATTTTAGTTTAATTTTATTAAATTAAAGTAAACTAGCTTAAATAAACTAAATAAGTAATTAAACTAAATTAGATTAAGTAATTAAATTAATTACTAATTAAATTGAATTAAAGTAAACTAAGTTAGATTAATTAAACTATTAGATTAAGTAAACTAAAATTAATTAAATTAAAGTAAATTAAGTAATGAAGAATTATAGGGAATTAGATTAATTGAACTAAAATTAATTAAATGAAACAAACATTAATTAATAAAAAGTAAACTAAACTAAACTAATTAATTAAATTAAACTAAATTAAAATTAGATTAAGTGAACTAAAATTTATTAATTAATTAAAGTAAACGAAATTAGATTAATTAACCGTAAGTAAAACTAAGTACTTAATTAAACTAAATTACATTAATTAAACTAAAATTACTTAAAGTAACAAAATTAAACTAAACTAATTAATTGAAAACTAAAAACTAAAACTAAGTAAACTAAATTCTTAAACTAAACTTAAATTTTATACGAAAACTAACCTCGTAATAGAAACCGGGATTGGAGGTTGAGGGTTTTAGGTTTAGAGTAAGAACGGGAACGGGAAAAAATAACGGGGAACAGGAGAGGGGAAAGAGAGAAAAGAACGAAAAGAGAGAAAGAAAAAGAGAAAGGAAGAAAAGGAGAAACGGGGAAGGAAGAAAAGGATAAACGGGGGAAAGGAAAAGAGATGGGAATTTAAATTAGATTTTGCGACCAACTGGTCGCAAATATGTAATCATGACTAAAAAAAAAAGGTCGTGACAAGATGGTATCAGAGCATTACGATTCTATACATGTCTCATTGTGTCTCATTGCATTTGTGTTATTGCATCACATATATCATGTAAAAAGAGAGTTATGGTTTGTGGCGGCAAAGTTCGTAGGCTCGAAGGTATGTTTATGAAACTCACTGCTACTAGTTGGTACGTTTTATTGATGAAATATTTTTAAAAAAAAAAATCATGTAATTTATTTAAAAGTGGTAACAGTTTGAGAGTAGTAAAATTATCAACTAGTGGTTTAAGTTACGTGGCTGGAGTTGTTGTAAGTATGAGAAATGGTAATTCAGTATTTGTGAAGAGTTGTTTGGTATCGTTAGACATATGATGTCAAGAGTTTGAAATTTTACTTCTCGGTTTGACTGATTTAGAAGGAATTGTTAGTAGACAATGTGTTTACGTAAATTACGAGTGATACCTATAGATGGACATGTATTGGAAATATTTATTATTCATGGTTTTTGTGATTGGCCTTGTTGAGAATCATTCGTGTCTAAACCACAAGTCGTGAAGCAGTTGTTAAATACCAATTGTCAAGGTGTGTAAAATATCAGAACTTTTGTATAGTGATATGGTGTTGGTAATCCTGTTTGAAAGATCGTTATTACGAGACATTGTTTATCAAGTTTGGGTAATAGTTGAGGAGGTAAAAGTTGAAAGCAAATCTCATGTTCCTGATTATACTTATTTTAATATCTATTAATTTGGGTATATGAATTATGCATGTGTTGAGTTTATTTTGGGAGAGATTTGTGTTTAGACTGCTAAACGAGATTGGGGTTATTCATCGTAGTGGAAGAAAAGTCTTACCTTCTTATGTAATTTATACGGTAAGTTTCTTAAAACTGGATGATTTGTAGTGAATATAGTGGATACTCACATAAGTGGTGTGAAAACTTGAGTAATACTAGATATGTTAGAAGTTCAGGTGTGTTTCATTGGATTCGTTGAAAGAAAGAGAAGTTGGTGATGGATTATACATGTACTATACATTTTTGTTAAAGGAAAATTAATGTGGTTGCAATTATGCTTAGTTGGAAATTAAAGATGTGATAGTCTCAGAATACTAGTCAGTCTTCCTTTGTTATGTGAGTTTACTAGTTTGAATGTAGAAAATATCAGGGGCATTGTTTTGTAAATTCTAGAACAATAGCAACTTTGATTGATTGGATCGTACCAGTAGAAATTGAAGATTTCGTTCTTAGAAAAAGAGGTGGAAACTATATTTCAACGAACATATTCTTAATTAGAGTAATTGTGGTGGTAGTTGGATGGTATTAGACAAATTGCTTGTCTGTTATACTTATGTATTATTGTGGAATGTTAAATGCAAATGAAATATTCAGCTTATATGGAGCATCAATGTAGATGGTTTCAGATATCGATATTTAATATATTTATAAGATCTAGCTATTTTACTACTAGCTTAGGGTACTAAATTGTTTTTCAGTAACACGACAAGACTATTTTAAATCGCTTAGTGGTGGAAGATATTAAAATTTAAGGAAAAAAAAATACTATAGTGGATTGACTTGTTAGACCGTCGTTATTAAAAAAATAAGTGTTTACAGAATACGTAGTAATGTGGATGTGAATGAGTGGAAGCGAATTTAATTGGTGCCTTTCATGGATACAAGCTTTTGTTAATATTCAAGGTATGAGTTTCTTGATTGTGGCACATGCATTTGTTAAGTATTTTTAGTAGAGGTGTGTAATTGTTCTAACAATTTTGAGATTATTTTAGTGGTGGAAGGAGAGGTTATGTATGTTATGCTGTAAGTTTCTCTTAGAAAGGAATATGTTGTGTATTTAGTTTATGCAGTTGATTTTCAGCTGAGTAAATTGAAACTTGAGACATATAAGTGGGCATGACTATTCCGGTGTATTTCTGGAGAAATTATCTGATTTATCATGAGAAAGGGAATTTGATGATTGATAAATGATGGGTACAACTAGGCTTGGTTTGAGCTAAGAAGTTGAAAAGATAAGCACAAAAACTTTTTGACATTAAAGGATTTATTAGATTCAATGTGTTCTTTTTGGATGCACCTGAATTGTTGGTGAAAGGAAGATAAAGCAATGAGACTAAGTTTTGATTTATAGAGGCTTGAAGAAAGTAACACTAGTATATAATTATTGTCTCACGAGGATTACGAGTTGATCACTGTAGTAGTGTAAGTATTAGACCACTTTTGTAAAGGATTTGTTTGATCAGCTTGGTAGTATCTTCAAGTTTTTGAAAAAAAAATATATTATGAGTTCAGGTTATTATCAACTTTGAATCAGATAAATAATATGTGGTGAGGATTGATTTCTTAAAACTGTGCCAGTCTATGTAGATTCTTAGCTACGACTTTTGTTTAGCTAATTCTTTATGTGTTTTTGTGATCGGAGCATGTGATTGTTATTCAGATAGGTTTTCCATTAAGCTTATGATGGAGATACTAGTGCGGGATGTAAAGGAAAGAAGTTTATATAGAGGTAGTATTGTGGACTGTATATAGAAGAAAGGGTTTGTAGGGAAATTTAGTGAATTTGATGACAATGAATCTAGTTTGAATTATATTCATATTATGGTTTAGAAATAATGGTAACGGATGCAGCTACCAGGAAAGTAAGCAGTTCAGTTTTGTCGGGTAGTGTAGTAAGTCTCCTTCAAGGTGTGAACTCACTATTGAATGTCGAGTTATCATTATATATACCTAGACTTTGTGTGTATATTTGAGAAAGACTAGTTTTGAGTGACTGGGTATTTGATCAAAGAAGACGGGATTGTTTATGATTCATTGATCACATATTCAGGATAATTTAAACTTAGATGTAACATTTTGGTTCAACTTATGTTACGCAACCAAGAAACATGAAATTATATTGAGCATTGAAAGATTACTAGTAGCAGGGTTCGAAGCAAATAATAGTGGAACATGTTTCACGATGATTTATGTGTCAGAGTTGCATAGTGGAAGCGTGGTGAGATTTAGTCTGCTATTTTATTTTATCTTGGAAAAGATTGGACAAGTTCGTTATTTTGTTGATAGATTTGCTATGGTTTAAGAAGCAAAGAAAGTCCATGCAGAAATTGTTAGATTGATGTTACAGTTTTTGTGAGACACATTGATATGCATAAATTAGTTAAAAGATAAAAGCTTGTTGGTTATGTGTTTTAGGCATGTGAGATTGCAAAAAGTATATGTTGACTTACAAATAGATAGAGTTGGAGATATCTCAGAATAACATGAAACTATGTAGCAGAAATGTGTAATTTATTAGGAACAGTCGGTTATAATCGTTGCTTTGTATGAGAATTTTGAGAAATATTTCTTCAAGTGACAGAGTGTGTGTGAACAAAGTATACATGAATTGAAGGGAAATATTAGTTCATGCATTATTGATACCTTCAGTGTTTTTATTTCGGTTTGAATTTCGAGGACGAAATTCTCAAAATGAGGTAATAATTTGTAATGCCAGTTTTAAAAAAAAAAAAACAAATAAATGGATAAGATTGAAGAAAATGAGAAGATAAAGTTAAAAAAAAAGAGTGAAGGGTCCTTGGCTTGACACTTGGCAAGCATTTGGTTTTAAAAAATAAAATAAAAAATAAAACTCATTCTTCTCATCTTTGCTGCAGACGTGGGAAGGAAAGAAAGAAAAGGAAAAACAGAGACAAAGGAGAAAAAGAGAAAATGGAGGAAGGAAAAGAAAAATTGGCTTGGAATTTTTTGGAAATAACATCAATTTTGGAGTTTTGAGTTTAATTTGAGGTGAAATTACATATTGGTAAGTGATTCCTTCAACCCAACTCTTTTATTTGATGGATTTTGATAGATTTTGCTAAGCTTCAAAGTTGGTTTATGGGTTTTATGAGTGTTGTTATTTATGGAATTTAAGTGTTATGGGTTAAATTGAGTGGTTAATGTTTAAGATTAATTAAGAATGGTGTAGAAATGGATTATTTCCATGTTTTTGATATAGTTGTTATGGAAATTTGTGTGAACTAGTAAGAGAATTGTGTGTGGTTTTATAGATTTTAGAGTTGAGATTTGTGATAAATGGGATTTAACTTTGAGAAAAATATTGAATTTAATGTTATGAAGAGATGTGTTTCATAGAGGAATAAATATTGGAAAGGATATTGTAATTGAGTTGGAGACTAAAATTTTGGAAGTTTCGTTTGGAATAATGGGGAAAAAGGAAGATTTTGTGTTGTTGTTGTGAGAGGTGAACTAGAGAAAAATTCAGCAATCATGAGTTTTATTTAAGTTTCATATGATATGAATAACAATTAAGGTTTTATAAGTGGTAAATAGTTTTAAATTTGGAATTAATCAATGATATGTTTATTAAATTAATTTTCAGGTGATAACGAAACTTTAAATATTTACGGCTTGGAGTATTCAAAGAAAAAGTTTGTGAGTGTTTCTATTTTAAGATTTATGATATTATCAAAATTTAGATTTTTGAAATATAAATATTTAGATATTTAGCTATAGATTTTATGGAAATGAATTTTATGATATAATATATATTATTTATGAATATTATGGGCACCCAGTTATGTTTTTAGAAACAGTATTATTTTACGAAATGTTTAAGAATTATGTTAATACTTTCAGTAGATTATTTTCAAACCGCTAGAAATAGTACCCTCAGTTATCAGCTTTCAGTAGGTCTTTGGGACCCACTTTAGCATACACATAGGCTTTGGGCCGTATGTTAGGGTGTTTAGCCCTTTGGGGCGCTACTGCGCGCGTATGACCGATTTCGAGATTGATTGCTCTGCTGCATGCATGATTTCGTTCTACATGCAGTATGACCAGTTAATGGTACATTTTTAGTGGGTTTTTATCACTACGATATAGTATATGAACAGTTTCTATTGTGTATATATATATATATATATATATATATATATATTTACGTACAAGTATTGATATGGTTTCAACAGCTAAATATTATGTTTATTAAATTATGACTCTATCCAGTTTTACGAGTTTTAGTTTTGAATTTTATGATTATTAAGTTTTACGAATATTAGTTTTGAACAGTTTTATGAATTTGGAAAGTATTATATATTATATAGTTTTGAAGAAAATATTAGTTTAATAAAATTCCACTCACTGGGCCTTTAGCTCATTCTTTTCAAATGTTTTCCCCCCACAGGTAACTTTCGAGTTTCAGAAGATGATCGAGCCTACAACGAGCTTATCCACCACGTGTTTTGCATCAGTCCAGTTTGTACATGAATCATTTATAGTTTGATTTAATATTAGCATAGTTATGTTTAGTTTGCCTTGATGGTAAGTGTTGGCTTTCGGGCTATCGCTTGCCATCGGCTCACGTCTCGTCTCGAGTCTATAGGGACAACTTGGGACGGGTCGTGACACTACTAGAAACTTGACTTTTTTCGAAGGACAAAACTTTCGAAAAATGTTTAAAAAACCTTCGATAATTTCTTTTTCGAAGGTTAACTCAACCTTCGAAAAGCGTCGAAATAAGTCCCGTTGAAAAAACTTTTCAAAAGATTTACTAACCTTCGAATTTAAGAATTTTCTAAGGCTATTTACCATCGATAATTATAAAATAACTTGTCAATAAAGCTATTTCTAGATATCACTTGTTTCAAAGGTTATCATTATTTTCAAGGGTTTTGATATTTTTATCAACAAATATGAATCCTTTGAAAAAAAGTATGTTAGCCTTTGAAAAAGAAATTCTTTTATCAACAATTATTCATCCTTTGAAAAAAAATCCTTAAAAAATAAAGCTTTATTTTTCTAATCAACGATTAACTTCACAACTATCAAACGAAAATTTTGAAAACATATTACTTTTTAGATAATATCAATACTAATTTAATCGTGACAATAACAAAACTCGTCATTAGAGGATCAAAGAAGCTCCATTGAAACAAAAATATGTCAATATACTCAATTCACAACTTACAAATGTGCCTAGAAAGTTTATTCCAAACTAAAAAGAACTAGTAAACTATCCAATTCAATAACAAACTCTATCCAATTCAAGAGCCCTCAACAATCTTCAAATCAAAATTTAAAATAACCAACAAACCCCATTAAATTCTCACAAAATTAGTCCACCTGACTTGTCTTTCATCAATTTTCTATTGAACAGGTTGTCCTATCATCTGCAAATACAAGAGAAAGACTATTCAATACATTTTTCATATAAAACTCCAAACTTTGAGTTCCACTATGCTTAATCCAAAAAATATGTTAACTTAGAACCAAAAATTCCACATCATAGACCAACAAACTTCAAACATTTATTAGTGCAAGGAAACAAGCCAGGGCAAACATAATGGATAAAAGGTGAGGTTAAAAGTTCATAATACAACAATGAATACTCGATTTCAAGCCAGTGCTTTGCAACCCAGAATAACGAGTACATTTATGCTTAAATACAACTATACTTGACATGCTAACAAATAAAATACAGTAAACGGAGTACCTTGCACTATGATGATTCTCATAATATGTTCTTTTGGAACACCATCACCTGCAGCATTCACATGATAAATCTCATACTTTTGAAAAGTTTCAAAAAAATAATAATTGAAATGTCCATGACACTCATTATATTTTCCATGGCAACAACCAAGGAGCTAACACATACTAACAAAAAATCATTTGTGTAAGTAATGGAAATTACCACACAAGACAAAATAATTAGAATTAGAGCTTGAACGAGAGAGGCAACCATCCAATTATCCAACTTACTTGTGTTAACTTCATCACCTACCAAGTGAACAAAATCTACACTTGAAGATCTTGCAGAAATCTAAAACACAAGAATTGCAATGTAATGTCTTATCTCTTGAAATAAAGATAGTTAAACTAAATGTTTGGACGGAAAGAATAGGTTATTTCAAATTGTATGTTTGTCAGTCGAGATAGAGGTGAGATAGTTTCAAAAAGTATCTCACCTATTACTCTAAAGGAGAATTCATTACTGATATCAAGTGCTTGGTGACAATCCTTTGATATCTACAGAGAAGATAAAAGCATGATCTCTTCATACAAGTTGGATTGAAAATATAAGGTCAACAACTTTGGGGGAGAGGAACCAGTTGAATGCAATGGTCAAATTAACAATGATAAAGCATGTCCTAAACATTAATTTTAGCCCATAAACTGGTCCACATCATTGAGCATATCACCAAATTTAGAAAGAAGTAAGAACAATTGAAAAAATTACTGAAGTGTTTAAATATCAATTGTTTAAAGGCAATTTATCACAAACCAAAGGAGAGTTCTCTTACACTTAAAAGTTAGTCAAAATTTTCCTACACTCTCATACGTGGGCAAAGAAATTCACAAATCTTAAGTTTAACTTCTGGAATTTTTACTTTTTAGATATACATAACACAATAAAACAAACACAAGTTTACGAAATAAAACTTAAATAAAAATAAAATCTAGCTTTAATGGTGAAACTTTTAACAATCACAATCAACCTGCTTGAATATTGCACAAAATCGCTTTTGACAACACCGTTTGCACACTATCACTTCATTTGCAAATCAATCTTTGAATCATGAATCCAGTTTTAACAATTCGAACAATCATTTAATGATTTCCAAAGAAATAATCCATTATATATAAAAATTCCAATCAAAACATACTTCAAAAATTCAAATAAACTTGGACAGTTTACAATATCCACAATCGTCTCTTCATTTTTTCAAGTTTAAAGTATCTTTAATCATAGAATAACTCTAAATCACTATTATCACATCACAACTATCTTTTCTAGACCAATTTGAAAAATACTAGCACGGTTCGCTAAAATCTTGCTATTGTTTTTTTCAGACCGATTCAGAAAATTTCATAATGTTACATCCATTTCAAAAGCTTCAATCACAGAGAGAACATAAAAAGGAAGATTACAATAGAAGGATTGGAAAAATTAGATGATCCTTATTAAGAGAAAATTGAGTGAACTTTTTCATACATCTTCTTCAGCTTATTACAGTCATATATATAGCCAATAACAACAGGCTTTTAACTAATACAAAACAGACTCCAACAATATAACTAAGCCTTAACTACTCAACAAACTATTCACAATTAGTTACTTCAATGAGCTGATTTAATACCCCCCTACAAACCCATGGCTGAGGCCGAAAAAACACCAAGAGCAGACCTCCATTTGAGAAAAGAGGATGAAGACAGGGGTTTGGTTAAAACATCAGCAATTTGAGCTGAGGCAGGAACATGTTGAATTGCTATTCTTCTGGACTTGACAAGATCACGAACAAAGTAGACATCCAACTCCATATGCTTTGTTCGTGCATGTAAAACTGGATTAGAACTAAGAAGAACAGCACCAAGGTTGTCGCACCAGAGAATTGGAGAAGATGACAAGGGAATATGTAGCTCATGAAGTAATGATTGTACCAAAGTATTTCTGCTGAAGACAGGGTCAAGCTGGGATATTCAGCTTCAGTGCTGGATTTTGATACAACCTGCTGCTTTTTAGAACTCTAAGAAATCAAATTGCCACAAAAAAAATACAAAAACCAGAAGTCGAACGTCTGTCGTCTGGATCTGAAGCCCAATCCGAGTCTGCAAATGCTTGAAGTTGCAGATTAGAAGGTTTCTTCAATAACAGACCATAAGACAACGTACCCTTGATGTATCTCAAGATTCCCTTTACAGCTTGCCAATGAATGGAAGTCAGAGAGTGCATAAATTGACAAACTTTGTTCACACAATAGGCAAGTTCAAGACGTGTAATAGTAGCATACTGAAGGGCACCAACTACCTGTCTGTATTGAGTTATATCAGTAAGTTTCTCACCCTGATTAGCAGACAAAACAGACCCACTGATCATTGGTGTGGAAATTGGATTAGAGTCAAGCATCTTTGTCTTCTTAAGAAGGCCTGTCAAATATTTAGTCTGAGATAAGTGCATATCACCATTTTGGAGATAGGAAACTTTAATTCCAAGAAAATAATGTAGCAGACCAAGATCTTTCAAAGCAAAAACAGTGTTCAAATTAGTAATCAAGTTCTGAATTGCAGCAGGTGAACTCCCAGTTATTAAAATATCGTCAACATAAACTAAAACATAGATGCAATGAGAAGGAGTTAACTAAACAAACAATGAATGATCAGATTTAGCAGCCACAAAATTCTGTTGAATCAAAAAATTGCTTAATCTGTCAAACCAGGCTCGGGGTGCCTGTTTCAGGCCATAAATTGGTTTTTGCAGCTTGCATACCTGTGGACCAGATGAGTTATGAAATTCAAAACCAACTGGCTGTTCCATAAACACCTGTTCATTCAGCAAACCATGGAGAAATGCATTGTTTATGTCTAATTGTCTAATCTGCCACTTGTGATACAATGCAATAGTAAACACAGTTCGAATAGTAGTAGCTTTGACAACTGGACTGAAGGTTTCAGTAAAATCAACATCATGTTGCTGATGAAATCCCTTGGCAACTAACCTTGCCTTATATCTTGATATTGAGCCATCCGAATTTCTTTTGATCTTGAACACCCACTTGCACCCTATAACCTTTTGATTGTCAGTTTTAGGAACCAAGACCCACGTATGATTCTTTTAAAGAGTATCAAATTCTGATTGCATTTCCTTAACCAAATGACCAGACTGCATCGATTGTTTTACAGATTAGGCTCTTCCTCAGCAAGATCAATCAAATAGGATTTTGGTTTATAAACACCATTCTTTGATCTAGTGATCATTGAATGTTTATTATGAGCAGATTGTATATTAGTAGGAACAGAATTAATATCAGTAACTGGTTGAACTGGTATTGATATGCAATCAGGTTGTGGGCTAGAAGTAAAAATAGAAGGAGGCTGAATATCAGGTTGTGAATTGGAGTTAGAGATAATAGGAGAAGAAACAGAAACTAAGATGTTGGAATTTGTAATGGAAGTAGGTGGAGGACCAAGAATGGAAGGTAAATTTGAAGAAGCAATAGGAATTGTGTTAGTGCGAGATGAAATATGAATAGGTTTTGATAATGAAAAAAGAGAAGAATAGGGAAACTGATTTTCATCAAAAATAACATGCCTAGATATATAAATTCTACCAGAAGCTGCTAGACATTTATATCCCTTATGATGAAAGGTATAGCCAAGGAAGACACAAGGAATAGATCTAGGGTCCAATTTGTGTTTGTTATATGGTCTAAGTAGTGGAAAGCACAAGCTACCAAATACTTTGAGGAAGGAGTAATCAACAGTAGTAGAAAATAAAACATAAAAAGGAACTTGACCATTAAGAGCAGAAGTAGGAAGTCTATTCATCACAAAAGTTGCAGTATGAAAGGCATCATCCCAAAATTTTATAGGTATAAAAGCTTGATGTAAAAGAGAAAGACCAAATTCAACAATTTGTCTATGGTTTCGTTCAACTAGACCATTTTGAGTTGAAGTGTGAGGACAAGTAATTCTATGGTTAATACCATGAGTTTTCAGAAAAGGAGTAAGAGATCGAAATTCACCTCCCCAGTCAGTTTGAATGGCTTTTATTTTGGTATTGAGCTGATTTTCAACTAATGTTTTGAACATGCCAAATGTTTTAAACACTTCAGATTTTGACTTTAGAAAATAAAGCCATGTATATCTCGAAAAGGCATCTACAAAACTGATATAGTATTGATAGCCATTTGTTGAAATATTAGAAGAAGGACCCCACACATCAGCAATGATTAGTTCAAGAGGAGAAGTATATGTTGTAATAGAAGAGGAAAGAGGAAGTTTGTGACTCTTAGCCATTTGACACGAAGTACACAAAGTAGAATTTTTATTCATAGAAAAAGAAATATTACGGGACTTTAAGACTTGCTTGACAGTATCAATGTTTACATGGCATAATCTTCTATGCCAAAGATCGAGAGTATGACAGTAAACAGAATTAGAAAGAGAAGTAGACAAGGCAACAGAGAGTGTAGACTAAACAGAGAAGGCAGTGGGATGTGCAGCTTTTGAATGATGTAGATCAAATCTATAGAGCCCATCATGTAAGTCTCCTTCAAGCAGGGTTTGGCCAGTGACCTGATCCTTAACAAAACATTTATAAGGATAGAAAACAAAGAAAACTTTATTATCTTTAGCAAATTGATGGACACTAAGAAGATTTTGAGAAATGTTGGGAACATGAAAAAGATTATTCAAATGGAAGGTGTTTAATGTTTTTGGACAAAAAACAGTAGAAGATCCCTGATTTGCAATATCCAGACTAGTACCATTACCAATTTTAATTTTATTCTTACCTTGATATTTTGTGCCCATGTTGAGTTTCTGCAGATCATTAGTAACATGATGAGTGGCACCAGAATCTGGATACCAATTGGGGTCAGATGGCAAATCAGTGGTGGCAACAAAAGCTTGCATATTAGATTGATGTGTAGGATTGAACTGATTTGGTCTCACAGAATTCTCATACTGAGGGTGAAAGCCATTTTGACCAGAATAGTAGTTAGCATTTTGTTGACCAGTTGAGCCATTTCCATTGTGATTCGGGCCATGATAATTGGGATCAAAACGAGAATAACACTTCAGACTGGTATGGCCAAATTTTCTGCACATCTGACACTGAGGGCAATTATTTCCATATCTACCTCTATTTTGATTCTTTCCTCTTCCTCTAGAATTGTACTGTTGTTGGAAATTTGAATTGGAAGAACTGGAATTTGAATTAGGCGCATTAGATTTATTTTGGACAGTGAGATTAACAGTAGGTAGTGTTGATTTAGTTGTAGCAGTCTTCCTTAATATTCTGCCTTCATGTGATAAAAGAAGATTGGAGATTTCTTTGAAGGATTGAATTGAGGATGTAGCAGTGATAACTGATACAATAGAATCATATTCTGAGTTTAATCCTTCAAGAACATTCATAACAAGATCCTTATCATAAATCTTGTGGCCAACAGAGGATAGAGCATTGGCATAGGCTTTCATTTTACTAAAATAATCCTTAATAGACAATGCATCCTTTTTCTGTGATTGTAGCTTTGACTTATAATGCATAACCTGAGCAAGATCTTGAGAAGAAAACAGATCTGAAATGCAATGCAAAACTTCACTTGCTGAAGAACAATTCGTAATTTCTGCAAGGATTGATTTAGTCATCGAGCTTCCAAGCCAAGATGAAAGAAGTTTATCCTGACGTTTCCAGATGACATAATCAGGATTCAGAGTAGATGACGTTGAAGATAGAAATTTGACTGGAATCTGTGGAGATGCAGAGATGAAATCCTCCAAGCCATGGCCTTCAATGGCTGATAGAACTTGAAATTTCCAGCTAAGGTAGTTTTCGTCATTCAATTTGATTATAGCATTGCTATTGTTGAAGGTAATTAGAGAAGATGTAGTAGAATTAGGGTTATTGACAGAGGTCGAAGAAGGGAAGGATTTTCTCCAGAAGCCAGAAAATGTAGTCTAATTAGGGTTATTGGGAGAAATCAAGGAGGAAGACGAACTAGGATCAAGATTTCAAGAAAAGGCAGTTAGCCAGAGATGCTCTGATACCATATTAAGAGAAAATTGAGTGAACTTTTTCATACATCTTCTTCAGCTTATTACAGTCATATATATAGCCAATAACAACAGGCTTTTAACTGATACAAAACAGACTCCAACAATATAACAAAGCCTTAACTACTCAACAAACTATTCACAATTAGTTACTTCAATGAGCTGATTTAATAATCCTTGACATGAAAACATAGAAATCAAATTAATGGAGCCTTCATTTGAGCCATAATTCTCAATTTGAGTCAAAGATGAATTGAAGTTACCTCCTATGTCAATATTCTCACTGATCTGATGCTTGTTGCTAACTTCTTCGTACTCCGGTGAACATCGCACATAATCGCTTCAAATGAATACCGAAGTATTGACTTTTGAATCGGGATGCACCACCGCATGGATTCTCAGTGTAATCGCAATGGAAGAAACAGAGAGTTGGAATGGATCTCGCGAAGCAGATCTTGGAGACGACGTAGCGAATTGGAGAGTCGAAACGAGAGAGGCGAATGAGTAATTTACTAATTTGTGAGAGTTAAAATGAGATTGGGACAACATCGGGTTTGGAGATAAAGGGGGAAGATGAAGCTTTTTTTCAAAGGATTTAAATATCCTTCAATAAGATCATATATATTTCTCGAAGGGTTTTAATAATTTGTCACCAATTATACTAGTTTTCAAAAACCTTTGAAAAAAGTAGTAAGATTTTTCAAAACCTAAGATAACCTTCGTTAAAGTGTATGTATTTTTTGAAGGTTTTTATTATTCTTCGATAAAACTTGTTATAATTTTCAAAGGTTCTAATATTTGCTGATATATGTAATATTTTTCAAAGATTATTAATAACCTTCGATAAAAAGTTGTCAAAAAAACCCAGTTTTCTTGTAGTGCGGGGAGGGGACCTCTAAACTTTTCACATGCTATAGATAAATTATTAATAATGTTTGTAAGCTAGATACTGACTTTTAATCATATAATCTTAGCAAAACAAATAAATAAATAATATTCAAGGTACATTTATGCACGAAAAATATATTTTTATTCCACACATACACTATAATGAGGCGTGAACTTTGTTTTTCTTACTATTTAGGAATTATTCAGTTGAAGATTTTGGTAAAAATGTGATGTTTGAAAATAAAATGTTTGATAATTTAGTATAATTGTGTTTTATTTTGAACAATTTTCTTTTTGCAATTTTTTTAATATATGTTACTAATTGATTGACTCATTTTTAGAAAATATTGACTAAATTAAATTACAACACACTTGGCTTGCTGTATATGGAAATTGAAAGATTTCGTTGAAGTTGTTCATTTACAAATTTCACAAAAAGCTAACTATAGGTTGTTCTCTCTATCAGAACAACATATTGCATTACCAGAATTCATAATGTATATTTAAAAGAGGTTGACCTCTTTATAAAGAAATAAGTTGGATCCTGAATGTAGAAATATAGGAAGGAAACCAATCCTTTGTGCTAAAAATCTTACCATTTTCGAAGGAAGCCGATCACCTAAACAAAAGAATTCTCTTTTCGATAGTTTTGGGAGCGAATTTATCTATTTAATAAACATATTTAAATGGTCAAAATACTTCCAACACTTAACGGTTAACATATTACATAAATTTTCTCTAACTAACTTTATTTTACATACAATATTTCTCTAACTGATCTCTCTCTCAACTCAATACGGACTCACTAAGGGTTTGTTTGAGAATCCTTATAATAAGTTCTTTTAAATCAAAATATTTTTCTTACAAGTACTATGATAAAAAGTGTTTAATAGTATATTATTTTATTGTTTGGATCTAACATTTACTAAGTGTTTTTAATCTTGTTAGAGAAAATGTGTGTAGAAAAGAAAATTTGTAGAAATAAGTTAGAGAAAGATATTATATGATGATAAGTTAGAGAAACTGTATAAAAATAAGTTAGAGAGTGAAAATGCTTGGAGAGGAGAGAGAGAAAGTGTAATGTAGAGAGAAGAGATAAAATGTGAAAAAATCAAAAGCATTATAAAGCACTTTGAAATGCTTTTGACTTCTACAAAAATTGCTTATAAATGTTGTCAAACATTAAAAACTGCATCTAGGAAGTGGATTTCCTAATTTAAAAGTACTTATGGCATGACAAGAAACACTCCCAAATACACCCTAATATCTCTATCTCTAAGACTAGCTCTAACCAAATATTTAGGGTTCGTTTGATACAAGTTCCTCTAAAAGTGTTTCGAGTGAAACTTATTATAATAAATATTAATCAAGTGTTTCATCTCAAAACATTTTAATATACTAAAATGTGTTTTTGAAGAAAATGATTTGTGATTCATCCAAAAATGTTTATAAATAAGTATTTCACTTTAAATACTTCACTTAAGTATTTTTAGATTAAACACTTAATTAGTTTTTCTTTTAAAATGTTTAACTCGAAACATTTTTAGAGGAATTTATACAAAACACTCATATTGTCATTTAATACGTTTTTACACAAACTTTCTCTCATTAAATACAGATTTCACCTCATTAATTTCGAGAAATTCTTCAATGGTCCAGCCTCAATGAGGCTGTTACCATATTTGATATTTTTCAATTTTGATTTTTCTTTTCTCTGACCATTGACCAAACGGGCAGCCAAAACCTCCAAATGGTAAGTTTGATTTTTTTTTTTAATTCTTTTTTTAAATATGTTTATTCTTTGGTTTTAAAACCAATCAACCCTCATATATATATATATATATATATAAAATTTATTAACCCTTAATTTTTTTAAATTCACAAACAATTTTTATTTTAGGAATCATCCCATATCAATTTTAATTACAATTCTAACGACATGAACTATGTAGATAGAGATATGTCCTGTGCAAGTCACGTACACAATATAATTTTTAATAATTAAAATTTATCACTTTATTTGATATTTTACATATTAAAGTTTTCTTATAAAACTTTACAGGAAGTAAATTTTGGCAATATGTATAATCTTCGAGGGGAAGACAATCATCAATAAGAAGAGAATACTTAATTCTGCTCCATGTTTTGGATATTATATACGTCAAATTGTCTTGAATTATTTTATTTTAGCTTTTATATGGTTATATGTAAGCATCTGAATCTTACAATTTTATAATTGACAAATTTTTTTGATTATTTACCATTGAATTATTACGAAATTTTTAAATAAATTTCAATAAGTTTTAAATCAAGACTTTTTTTAAAAGCATAATTCTATCGATTTTTTAAAATATGTTCCCATAATTTAACATCAGGTCTTATATATTTTTTTCCTTAATTTACAAAATAAATAAAAATTATGTAAATAAAACTAATGTAAATTATTGATAAAAAAATTATGATAGCACTACTATGTAAGTATTTAAAATTTATAACAGTATATCTAATAAAAAAATTACAAATTATATAATATTATAATTTATCAAAGTTTTTTTTTCCTCTCGATCGAGTAGAAATTTCACCCATCAGAAAGAAAAATTGTGTGAATAAAAAAAAATTATAAGGATTATAAAATTCTAGAATATATATATTCTAGGGTGGATTCGTTTTAAAACCCAAGAATGGCCATATTTAAAAAAAGAATCAAAAAAAAAAAAAAAAAATCAAACTTACCATTTGGAGGTTCTGGCTGCCCGTTTGGTCAATGGTCAGAGAAAAGTAAAATTAAAATTTAAAAACATCAAATATGGTAACAGCCTCATTGAGGCTGGACCATTGAAGAATTTCTCCATTAATTTCTGCCTCTACACATTTTCTCTCACTTCATAATAATTAATGATTATTGGGATAGATTTTACAGGTAGTATGTTTACGAGAAAAATAATTGGTTTTTAAACATTTAAAAAAAATGCTCATTTAATGTTTCCTCCAAAGGGGAAATGTAAACGTTAAAAAATAAAATATGTATGATAATGTACACAATGCCTTATTTCTGATTTACCAAGTACTTTGTCTACTTCAAACTATTCTGTCCCACTAATTTATATTGAATGCTCTATTAATTTAAAATCTTTCTTAATAATTCAAAACGACAAAAGTTATTTAATTTATTTGTATATACTTCGTTGTGATAAGTTACAAGACAACAAAAGGTAATAGGCTGAGTAGACTCTGCATAGATGTAACCATACCAACGAGTATTTTTTATTTTAAAAAATTGTATAAATTGTATATTTTTTTTTAAATATATATTTCTTCTCTTAATGTTTAACATGTGAGAATTTTTGGAATATAAAAATAGAAAAAAAATCAATTTACACCCCTAAACTTTACATGACATGTCAATCCTAAACTTTCAATGTAATCAATTTACACCCTAAACTTTAATAAATGAATCAATTTACACTCTTGGTTAGTAAACTTACTATTATTTTTAAAAAAATTATTTAGACCTAAGCGTTTTTATATCTAAATAAAGTTAATTTGTTGAAACTTTTATATTAAATATTTTTTATGGCTAAATTTGACCATTTTGATGTCAGGTTTGAATATTCTTATACAGTTTAAATTGGTAACTATGATTTGAGGTTTTTAATAGTTGAGGTTGGGCGTTTTTATTATTAGGTCATAGAGGTTATGTTATTTTTATCTCGGTGATTTGGTAATTGAATTTTGATTAATTTTATAGTTTTATTATTATGTGGGTTTAAATTGATTCACTTGAAAAAGTGTAACGCCCCGACACAAGAAAGTTAAAAATCAATATTATTTTTGTTTAGTAATATTAATCAAGCTTGATCGATTAATTAGAACAGAAATATCGTGTTCTTTCAAAGGGGAATTATGGTCATTTTCTCGAAAAACCACAAAATTTTAATCTTGTTATTTGACTAATATTTTGACATAAAATTGATCGCCTCGATGTCAAGATTCCTACGCAACTAACGGTTTGTCATTCTGAGACCCTGTGATCAAGTTATAGACGTTTTAAGGTGAGTGGCAATTTTGTAAATATTGCAACTCGGGATTTTTGACCTAAGAGAGGACTTCCCATTACCACTTTTAGATTTTAGAGTCTCCTCTCTTCCTCTCACGCCGCCGCCCTCATTGGAGACTCCCGGAGGTTTTCGTTCGTTTGATCGCCCTTTGATCGTCGATCCTCGTTCCGATCTCGGATTTGAAGTGGTTTGAGATTATCTTTGTAATAAAAAAGGTAAACTTTTCTTCCCTTGGGCTTTTTCCCTAGTGCCGCCACCCTTAGGGTTCAAAATTGATGTTCTTCGTCGATTTTCGATTAATAGGTGATTGTATGGAACGTGGGTGATCGTTGCAGGAAAAATAAAGGCTTTTCCCGTTAACTCCTAATCTTGGGTGAGTAATTTAAAAAAAATTTATTCTTTTTAAATTCTTGAATTTATGGTTTAATATTAAATTATGAACTTCAAGAACATAGCCTTGAAACTCATTCCATATTGTTTTCCAATGCCAAAACATTAATCTAAACTTAATCAGTAATGATCTCCTTTTCCTAAAATCAAAACCGATCAAAAGGGATCACCCGAAACACGAAACATGAAACAGTGACCCGAAGGCCATGATTCAGCCACAACAAGGGGATAGCAGCGCCGTGACTGCCCCCTTCCCAACGGCGAGCCGTTCGTCGTTTGTTTTTTCCCATTATTCGAGCCGTTGAACCCCAAACTTTTTGTACCTTTTTGGGACTGTTTTAGCATATAATTTAATTATTTAGGACCTCCGTTTCAGGTATGTTTCTTTGAGGAAAATAGCGTTAAAGTCGGAATTAGCGAATTTCAGAGTTAACGGTTTGATCAACGGTTATGTTTTAGAGAAATCTAAGGCTCTTACCGTAGCTTAATCTATTCTAAATATTTATTATTGATATTCTGAAATTTTTAGGATGATAAATATAATTAGAAACACCGAAAAACAATCGGGAGAAAATATTTTTCGGTTATAATTAGTTTAGGCATTTTTCGACTAATTTTGACGTTTTTAGTTTCGAATTGAATCAGAATGTTAATGAATATAAATCTAGAATTTTTGGGAGTTTAAGATGTTCATTTTTCATGAATTTTTGTTTAAGAAGTGTTAGATTCGATTTTTTGGTATTTCGGCAGTTCTAAGCAGTTTTTCGGTTTTTTGGCATCTTTGAGAATTGAATGTTATAAGTTGGAGATGCTGTATTTTCATGTTTATATTTGAATTTTAATGAACATTATCATGTGTATAATTTTTTTTGTGATGATATTGATAGCCGGTTTGATTATGCTTACTAGTGTTGAGGTTACGAGCTCAACACTTAGTCATTATAGTTATGGAAAAGTCCATAACCGAGTACTAATGATCATTGCTCATATGAATGGTTCATTAGAGGATTTTCAGTTATAGTTGAGGCTATAACCAGGTACTAAGAAGTGATAGTAGTCCTAAGAGACCGCCTTCTTAGTGGTTTGTGAAATTAACTGTTTTTGTTAATTTAGAGAAATTCTAGTTGTTCAGAATGTCAGTATGGATGTTTAGAGTTTTTGAATGATATGTCTTGGGTAAGAAAATAGTGAAAGTTGTCTATCCATGTAAAGTGAGAAATATTGAGAAACCTTTAATACGAAATTTATGGTAATTGCCTATTCATGAATGGAATTATTATGTATTGCCTTCAATACGGAGCTAGTTAGAGTTTTCTATTCATGTATGAGAATGAGATTACAAGAAATGTAGATATTTTACTATGGTTATGTAAACGAAAGGATTGATGATCCAAGTAGAATTGATGGTTAAAGGAATATGGAATTAGCGAGAATTGCCTATCATGTAAGCGAGTGAGACTTGAAGTTTTAAGTGATTTTGTGCCTTAGATATTATTGGAGAGTGTTTGAGTGCTTGGGACTCGGTTTGAATTGTTAGAGACTATTTAAGACTTCGTCTTTGATTAAGTCGTTTTCTCACTGGCTTTAGCCTCACAATGCTATAATTTTTTTTTTCAGGTAACAAAGGACTGAGAGGTGGCGGTTGATGACGTGGTGAAGATGAGTGGTTCATGTCGTGGTGGCTAGCCAAATACATATTTAATATTCATTGATATTGATGAATAAAGTATTGGAATTGACTTTTTTTTTTATGAGACTCTTAAGATTAATGCTAAACTTTGAATATTAGTTCATTGATTTTGTTTTAAAGATTGTAACTCCAGAGTTTTTGTTTGAATAAATGTTTGTTTGATTTAAATGCAATTTGCATATTTTCAATAAAGGGTATTTATTAAGCCTTCCGCTGCTTTAATTATTTTTATTTTAAACTCTGAAAAAGTCGGGTCTTTACAAAAACTTTAGGGTGTAAACTGATTCATTTGAAAGTTGAGGATTTAAATGGATACAACAGGTAAAGTTCATGGGTGTAAATTGAAATTTTCCCAAAAAAATAACATGTGACAATTGAGAACTGAGCCCCCGATCAACACTCAACAAAATTGCGTTTAGACGCATTGTTCCTGTTATGTTAAATATGGAAAATTTATTGGGTTTTTGGGTTTTTATTTTTAGACAATTAAAGATTTTTAACCTGCATTCTCATTTTAATCTTACAAAATACGTGTGTATGCTCACGGGTCAAAAGAAGCTCCTCCTGACTTTCCTAATAGCCTTTTTCCTGTTGGTTAAAACAAATTTATGGGTCTCAGGTATTTAATTAAAAATCATATATTTACTATCTCTTAATATATTTTATTCAATAGAAATGGAGCACATCATATACTATAAGGAGACCCTCTAACTAGTTAGGAGGCAAATATTCTCATTTAATCTTTATTGACCTTATGGTGTTGTCATTTAGCATTTAAAATACCTTTTTACCTATAAGATTTAATATTTTGAATACCATAAATCTACCCATCATATCTGATTTGTACTTTTCATCTTTCCAAAAACCTCAACACTTTCTATGCTTCAAGTGATCACCCAACCTTTTGATTCTTGCTATATAAGGTGGTAATACAAGGTATATCATGGTAATTTCAAATGTTTTATCATTTACAAATCCATCATATTTATGTCTTATATGAAAATTTAAAAGTAATATTTATTAAAGAGTTAGTTAGTAGTTAGTTTTATTACACTCTACTCTTCACTAGCTAGTATGTTGTAAGTGTGATTCATTTATGATAAGACTCATTATTTAGTTCTTTCTCTAATACCTTTCTCACTCCAATATGATATTAGATGAATTTTTTCTCGTTTTCCGTGTGGTTTTCCTTGATTTCATCACCTTGCTTGAAGTACTTTCTTCTTCACTTCTAATTGCATTTCTCTCTTTTTTCCTGTAATTTTTCGTCCAAAATGGATGTTGAAGCTACTCAAAATATTTCTCCAGTAGCTACTCAAGCGTTTCAAATTCCAATTCTGTTGATCGAAATTACAATGATCCTTACTTTTTTCAACATTATGATATTTCTACCTCTCTTTTAGTTTCTCCTCCTCTCAATGGTGAAATTATCACTCTTAGAGTCGATTTATGCGTTGGGCTCTATCGATGAAGAAAAAACTTGGTTTTATCCATAGTTCATTAACTTGCCCTAATTCAGGATCCTATGCTTCAGGTTTGGTTGCGTATCAACAATATTATTTTTTCTTGGATCTTAAATTCGGTAGATAAGGATATTTTTTCTAGCTTTCTCTTTACTGACTCTGCTCATATCATTAACATATTATTATTATTAGTTGCATTAAATCCTAACCATCCATGTGTTTCAATCTTATCTCTCCATCTGAAACCCAAACTTTTCCCTTTCATTTATATTTCCCATTCCAATTGAAAACACCCTTTCGTTCTCCTCACTCCACCTCTCAGACTCTCAACCCGAAAAAAATTCATGACTCTATCTCCCTGTATTCGACCTCTATAGCTAGCCATGAAGAAACCATATTTGTTGTTAGAACACGAAGATACTGGTTCTTGAGTTCCACTTCTAGTTTTCTTAGTTCGTAGCTGCGACTCAACCACGGAACAAAAAGGTATTTACAACCATTTTCATGCAATTACCTCTCTGGTTTCTAGGTTTTATTTTCCAAAAAATAATAATGTGATTTCCATTTTTCTTTCAAGGTTTTGTTTTTTCAAAAACAAAAAGTACCATTTACAACTCTTACATGTGTTTTACCCTTTTTCTTCAAAGTTTATTTATTTATTTGTGATTTTCTACTTTCATCCCCATTTTGATGTTTCAATTTGTGATTACAGCTTCTCATCTCACTTATTTGTGATTCCAATGACTCTATATTCATCAATGTAGGTCTCCAATCTCATGGTTTTTCACTATCCTTATACAATTTGTGTCTTTATGCATCATCTGCAGAGTGTATATTTATATTTATTAACTTCTTATTATTTGGATTTGCCTCTCTTCTAATATAGTTTGATAATTTATTATGAATTTGGTGTTACTTAGTTTGAGTGATATTGTTTCCCAAACTTTTATAAGTTCATTATGTTATTTTTTTTTGTGAATATTTGATTTGTCTAGTAAATTTAGTTTAATTTTATTTCAACTTATTTTTGGTAGATGGAAAGTAGTGGAAGCAGAGTAATTACTGAAACTCCTCCCCCACTAATAAATCAGAGGCTTGTAGTAAACCACCATTACCAAAAGGTTCAAAACCTTGTAAATGAAAACCTAGTAAACCAACCTCTTCTATATGGGATCATTTCACAAAAATAGATGTTCCTGATTGTAGTGGACCTAGATGTAAGTGTAATTATTGCGATAAAGATTATGCGTGTGATACCAATTCATGTGGAACTGGTACCTTATGGAAGCATCTTAGAAAACAATGTAAACAATATCCATATATGGTAGAGGAGAAAGGACTACCAATCTTAGCTTTTCAACCTTGTGGTAATGGTAAAGGTGACAATGCTAATACTGTTGTGGCCATATCATTCAGTCAACAAGCATGTAGATCAGCATGTACGAAAATGATAATTATTGATGAGTTGCCATTTATTAAGTTCATGGAGGCAGAAAGATTTAGACATTTTTGTAGTATTTCTTGCCCTAGGTTTGATCCACCTTCTAGGGTAACAATTGCTAGGGATGTGTTTCAACTTTACCTTGATGAGAAGAAAATGTTGAAATCGATTTTAACTAAAAATTCTCAAAGAATTTGCCTTACCACTGACACAATGGACTTCTTTACCAAATGTCAATTATATGGTCCTTACAGCCCATTTCATTGATTCTGAATGGATTTTACAAAGAAGAATTCTGAACTTTTGTCAAGTTGCTAATCATAAAGGAGACACTATAGGCAAGGTTATTGAAAGTTGTTTGTTGTAATGGGGCGTTGATAAAGTCTTTTCTATAACGGTTGACAATGTTAGCTCTAATGATAGGGCTATTAAATACATAAAAAGGCGTCTTAAGAGTTCGAAGTCTATTGTATTAGATGGAGAATTTTTACATATGAGATGTTGTGCTCATATTATTAATTTGATTGTGAATGATGGCTTAAAAAATTTGCATGCTTCAATTGCTAGTGTTCGTAATGCCGTTAGATCTGTTAGATCATATCCTAAGAGGTTGAAAAAGTTTAAAGATTGTGTGGAGAAAGAGAAAATGAATTATAAGGCCCTTATTTGCTTGGATATATCTACTAGATGGAACTCTATATATCTAATGCTTGATCATGCTTTTAAATTTTAAAAAGCTTTCCAAATCCTAGAGGAGGATGACATTGAATTTTTAGATTATTTCATGGATGATGATAATAAGAATAAGAGAATAGGACCACCGAGCATTGATGATTGGAAAAATATTGGGATATTTGTCAAATTTTTGAAGACTTTTGATGATGTTACAGTAAAAAATAGTGGCTCTTTATACGCGACTTCGAATATGTATTTTCATCAACTTTATGGTATTCAAGAGCGTCTAATAAGTTGGAGCCAAAATATTAATTCTGTTTTATGTTCAATAGCTTCAAATATGAGGAAATTTTTTGACAAGTATTGGTTGACAAAATTAACAAGTTGTTGTTTATAGTTGTGGTACTTGATCCTTGTTATAAGTTAGATTATGTGACATTTTGTTCCACTAATATTTATGGAGAGGATACAGTTAAGGAGATGAGTGAGGAGGTGAAGAATCGTTTGATTCACTTATATGAGTTTTATAAATCATGTGATAATGCATCTTGTATCAAATAGGGTAGTTCAAGTGACTCCCAACAATTAAATTGCATTATTGGTGAAGGTAGTGATGATGGCGATATGAATTTTTCATTACAATCTCGATATAAGAAATGACGAGAAGGAAAAACTTCTGTTGAAGTGAGAAATGATGTGGATCGATATTTATCTGAACCATGCGAGGCTCTTAGTGATGATTTTGATGTTTTATATTGGTGGAAAATGAATGCTCCAAAATATCGTGTTCTATCACAAGTTACACGAGACGTATTGACTGTTCCGGTATCTACGGTTGCATCTGAATTAGCATTTTGCACAGGAGGAAGAATTTTGGATTCCTTTAGAAGTTCATTGAATCCCAAAATGGTGGAAGCATTAATATGTACATAAAATTGGATTCGGTCTCAATCCATCTTATTAGATCTTCCTCCACAAATTGAAGAGTTGGAGTCATGTGAACAGATTGAACAAGGTAATTATGAAAATAGTTTCTCTCTGTTTTAAATTTTGTAAATATTAAATTAAGTGTATTCTGATTTGTTTGTAATTTTTCACTTTAAGAGCTATTGGGGCTGAGTATCAATAAATGATCATACTGATTTCAAGGTTAGTAAGATTAAATTTATAAATTTATCATACACAATTATGTATTGCCTTGTATCTTTATTATGTAGAAAACTAAGTAGGGAAAAAGAAAAAAAGATTGGTTGACTTGTGTGATGTTTTGTGAAAAAGATATAGAAGTTTGAAAAGTTGTCTTTGGTTAGTAATATTGTCTTTTATCACGTTATTTGTTGTTTTGGATCTTTTTTAATCTTGGTATCATGCATACTTATTAGTTGTCTTGTATTTTTATTATGCAGAAAACAAAACAGGATGGAAAAAGAAAGATTGATTGACTTGATTTTTTTAAGATGATAACAAATTTGAAAGCTCCATTTTTTGGTGTTTCTATCTTTATGGGGAGGAGAAAGAAGTTTGATGGGTTCCTTTTATATTTTGGAAGTATGATGTGATTTTGTGGTTAGGATTACTAAATGTAAATCATCAATTTATGGGCTGCCTTTTATATATTTGGAAGTATGAAATGTAAATGGTCAATGTATAGGTTGGCTTTATATTTTTGAAGTATAGTGTAGTATAAATGACTTGTTTCTAATTTGGACTACAGGGCTCGGGGATTCTATTGTAAATTTGTAGTTTTGATTAATCGAAACTGTGTAAATTATGGACTTGAATAGATTTCAATGCTTTTAGTACTTTTAAAAGTATTATTCATTAGAAGATTATCTTATTTTTACAGGTTTTAAAGATCTTATCAACTCAAAGACCCAACCCATTTTTCATAGGGTCGGGTCGGGTTGGGTCTATTAGTGACTTTGGGTTGTTTGGGTTGACATTATTACCAACCCAAAGTTTCTAGTTTGGGTACATTTATGGCCCAAAACCGAACCAACCCGGCACATAAAACATCTCTACTTTTTACTTTATAAAATTTTAAAGTACACAAGCCGAATAACCCGAACCAACCCAACCCAAATTTATAGGGTTGAGTTACTTGATGAGGTTTATTTGTGTTGTGTAACGTCCCGTTAATTTTCTCGGTAATTTATTTATTTATTTTATTTTATTACTTTTGACATTTTAGTATCCTTAATTAATTAGTCAGTTATTTTAGTTGCATTATTTTAGACCCTTTAATTTTGCTAATTTAGTTTAGTTATTATAGTAAATTAGTTAATGATAGTATATTTAATTCCTCTGGCATAATTAAACCCTAATTATATTGGTAGTTTTAAATGAGTGGGGATAGAAGTGGGTCCACCTCTTTATTTTGTCTTTACCAAAAAACTTGGGTTTGGGACCAATAAGGCATTTCACAAAAGAAAGAGATAGTTTTTATTAAAATAAAAAATTTCTTTCTTTATCTTCTCAGCCGCACCTAGTCCCTCTCCCTCTCCCTCGATTTTATTTCCTTTCCATTCTTCACCGTGAGACCCCCCCCCCCCGGTGCAAGCTCTCCACGCCGTTCCTCCAATCTTCGTTGCTAGTTGAAGAACCCCTCGTATCTACCTTTGAATGCTACGAACGAAGCTCACCAGAAACAAAGGAGAGTAGCTCGCTTATGGAATTACAACGAGGTGGGTTTTCATTTTCATTTATGGGACTGACTAGGTGTAACGACCCGATTTCCGTTAAATCTTTTAAATTTAAATGCACAGCGGAAAATAATATTTTTACAGAAAAACGGCGTGGGTTCGGTTAAAAATCGGATTATCCAAAACCTGTTTACATCCCAATTTTTCAGAAAAAGGAATAAACCTAGAATGCGCATTCCATATCATGATGAAAATTCTAAAGAAAGTTTTAAAGTCCAAAATATATTTACAAATGCTCCATCGAGCTCAAAATGAAACATAATAAGAAGTGATGCAATGTTCATGAGCATTCAAGAATGCTACACCCAAAATTAGTTGTGTTCCTATCCATTGATTATCTCGATCTGTCACGGGGCGCCACCTCCTCTACCTCGTCCTCTACCACGAGTCTTACCTGAAAAATTGTAATTGTAGCAACATTAGCATAAAAATGCTAGTGAGAGTAAAATGAAAGCAAGTAATCCTATGAACAACATTCCATGTAAGAAATTGTGTCCAAAGGCCTAGATTTCACTTTTACTACCCATTCCACATTTCAAATTCCGCGTATAATCAACATACATAATATACTTCCTGAAAAGTAACGATACCAAGACTTAAAGTAAAAGTACCCGTTATTACTAAGTCTTACTATACAAGTCTAAGGATTATATAATTGCATTACTAACTATCTTTATTACCCAATTAGTTTCATAGTATCATAATACCGTATGGACCGAAGTCGACATACCACGTGCAATATCACAAATCATCGCACCATGATACCGTATGGAGCGTATCAACATGCTATCATGTGCCGTATCACATATCGTCGCACCATGATACCGTATAGAGAGTATCAACATACTATCATGTGCCGTATCAACATACTATCATGTGCCGTATCACATATAGTCGCACCATGATACCGTATGGAGCGTAATAACATACTATCATGTTCCGTATCACATATCCTCGCACCATGATATCGTATGGAGCGTATCAACATACTATCATGTGCCGTATCACATATCATCGCACAATGATACCGTATGGAGCGTATCAACATACTATCATGTGCCATATCACATATCATCACACCATGATACCGTATGGAGCGTATCAAGCTCCCTAGTAAGTTAGATAAAGATCCACTAAACTACTAAAGAACGTAAACCGCTTGAATTACACGAGTCAATACTCAAGTGTAATTTCTAAGCCCATTTGACTCCCAAACACTTAAGTTCCTTATTCAATCACTTTCATCTAAAGTCTCCAAATCATCTTACTAGACTTCCAAACCACTCATATTTCCTCTTTTACTTCCAAAACCATAAGTACACCAAAACCACTCCACTCACATTCGAGTTTAAAGTCTCCATTCAAGTATAACTTCCGGAAGTTAGTTCCCCTCTTAACCTCGATAAACAATAACGTAATGAAACATAATTCATAAAATTACTAACTTCCATTTTAAACTCACCTTAGATGTGAAATCCAAGCTTCCAAAGTGCCGGAGTCAAAGTCACGCAATCGATCAGAAACCTACATATCAAATACACCTAACAATCATTAATTATCCGAAAATCGAGCAAACGACATCTAAAAGCATAAAACGACGAAAACCTGGTGAAAGAGCCTAGGCATGCTCTCTGCCCTACAAGGAATAAAGGGCTCGGGTTCAGTTTTCCGGCTTTTATGCACTTTAGAGGCGTTTTGGGTTGATTTAGGATACTTTGAAAACCAGAATATCAATGGGTCACCATATTTTAGGGTTTTACATAATAATCGATTTCCGAAAAATTAAGTAAAACGTAAAATCATAGCAAACTAAACACCTTAATCTTGGTCAAGTGAGAGAAATTAACACGGGACGGGTTTTCAACTCAAACTTGATTTTAGGGTTTAGGGAAGTTTCTAAAATTGCATAAAACGACTTCCTCGATTGAAATCTTCAAGCTTCGGTGAGTGAATTTGAAGATTTCAATCTCAACCTCCATTAAAACACTATTCAAAGCTTGAATTTAGAAACTTTGTCATACCTCGAGGCCTTTAGAAAACGGAAGAAAACCTCGATTGCTAGGTTAGAAATGATCCTTGGACCGAGAGCTTTTCAACGGACATAAAATTACGGCGATCCACCGAGTAATGGAGAAAAGCCAAAAAGAGAGGGAGGAGGGGAAGGTCTCTCGGCCTCAATGGAGAAAAAGAGAAAAGATGAAATGAAATTTTCCTTGACCAAATTGACTTTTAAAGATGAGGAAGATGAATAGTGATTTTTTAAGAAATTGGAAAATGACGTATACGTCCCTTTTAAATGATTTGATTAAAAATACGAAACCCGAAGGTCTTAAAATAATCTAAAGGTGATTAATAATTATTAATTGGCCCGTTAATAATTATTAATGTCACCGAAACTAATTTAAAGTAATAAAAGAATTAAAAGGACTTTCGAAAGAGAATTACTACTAAATCCGAGATAACTAAGTTATACTAATCTTAAATACTTTATTTTTTTTTAAAAAAAAATTATCTCCAAAAGTAACGGGACGTTACACTAGGGTTGATTTTGGAGCTTAACCATAGTTGTAATACCAACTATTCGTCATAAATGAAGGTCACCGGAAACTGGGTTTAAATCTCACCGGAATCACTGTAATGTTTAGAGTTCATTTCGGGACTTAGCCCTATAACTAAATAACCCCTTTGTTTTCTCAAGCAACAGCTGCACCTAACATCGCTGGAATATGGGGAAAAAGAGAATCATTTGGGAAGAGAAATCATTTTCGTCGTATTTTTGGACCTCCAGAATCGCTCAACTAAAATAACTTCTTTCCCGGTCATTTCCCATTAGACCTTGAAGAATCTCGTCGGAAATCAAAGGTGAGAGAGAGCTACTTCTTTTCTGATTGACTGCGTGTCCATGGGATTCATTTTGAGGAGAAACTGTTTGACTGAACCAATGGTCGGTTCACCTGAACCGGTCAAGCTTGGTTCAGTCTATTTTTTGTGTAAATTCGAGCCGATTCTCGCTATTTTGGTCCGATTTTCTCGCTAATTAATTGTAATTAATTATTTTCAGGTTCCGGACAACTTTAAGGACGTTGATCTTACTTAATTGGAAGCCGGTTCTTAAATTATTGCTTATTGTTAATCTTCATAGATGAGGATAAATAGAATTTTACAGTAAATTTAGAAATCAAATACTTGAACGATTTGTATGATTCGGGAGTTAAGTAAAAATTGAAATTAATTGAATTAAAACATGCTAATTTCATGAATTTATAGGAATCGAGAGTATAGAATTAATATAGGAAATTATGGATTTATAATTCTTAGGGGTTTATGTAAGGACCCAGATTTTCTCAAAAACTTTAAATCAGAAATAAACAGCGGAAGACTTGATTTTACGAAAATTCAGTATGGTACCATTTGTATTTTGAACAAACCAAAACCTAGATACATGGTTCACAAGTAGAAAAAGCGGCAAAAACAGGGAAATGGGCATTTCCGACAATTTTAAGTTCTAAAAAAGACTTAAAACATCATAAAACAGACAAATCCCCTTTCAAGCCTAAAATAACATAAATAATCCAAAAGAAGGAATAAAGTGTTTCAAATTAGCTAAAACCAATGCATTCCCAGAATGCTCAAAACGACCATGTCTAAGTCCAATCCATCATCCTGCGATCAAGCAACACCATGGCCTCTACCTCGGGGCATACCCGGAAAAATTAAGTGTAGCAACATTAGCATAAAAATGCTAGTGAGATTAAAATGGAGGCATGTAATCATATGGATGAATTCCACAACGAAAATTGTGTCCAAAATCCTAGCATGCTCTTTACTACCTATTCTATACTCCCAAACAATTTATACCCACGTACAATTCGATCCCGAATTTACATTCCACATGTTACCGAAGGAAACAGTTAAACCACTAATCAATATCCACAATCCATGTATCACCGCTAATGTTCTCGACCAAGAAGCATTAGACAAATACGAATGTTACCTTTAATATTCTCGACCAAGAATATTACCAATATGAAATTACAACCACTAATGTTCTCGACCAAGAAGCATTAGTTAGATAAGATATACTTTCCAATATTCTCGAACAAGAATATTACATAAATGAAATTACAACCACTAATGCTCGACCAAGAAGCATTAGCCAAATACGATATCGTTTCCAATATTCTCGACCAAGAATATTACCAAAATTAAATTACAACCACTAATGTTCTCGACCAAGAACCATTAGCCAAATATGATATCGTTTCCAATATTCTCGACCAAGAATATTACCAAAATGAAATTACAACTACTAATGTTCTCGACCAAGAACCATTAGTCAAAATAATATAAAATGCAAGCGTAAGGGACGATAAATCATGCCATTAGCCATTCTACGAAATAAAAGCAAAACCAAAGATCACATAGTCAATAAATGATAACGGAAAAACATCGTTCCGCTAACCATATGCCCAACACTTAGTTTTCCCATATCCCAATTCCAAATCTCACCCTAGGCTTAACTTTTCTCGAAACCAAACCCGAATACTCCCATTTATCTTGAAACCACCAATTACAACAATAAACTTAACTCTTCATTTCCAATTTTTATATCTAAACTCCAAAAAACAAGAAAACCAAAGTTTTATTCACAACACTCACTCCCGATAATCTTCAAAGCAACCAAAATCCTCATTGGATTCTAATTCACAATCCTTCTTATACTCAATTGACAACTCGTCGTGTAAAACATTCATAAAATCATAATAAACCACTTTAAACTCACATTGAAAAAAAGCAAACAATTAACTTCCGACGAGAGTGTTACGCGAGCGAGTCGACACCACCTACAAATATTACCATTTAAGTTCTACATTAATACACACTTAAATACCAACCCCCATTAGAAAACTTAACAATTAGACTCAACATTACAACATGAGCCCGATCAAATTAAGTACGAGGGTTTAGTGGGAGTTCGAGTCTAAGCTTGATTTTGGACTTAATATATATATATATATATAAAAGTAAAATTTAACATATGAACATATAACTAAAAGTGAGGGACAAAGAATGACACGGGCGTTGGTGGCTCAAATTGAAGACAAGTTGTGTAATTATTCTTAAATGTGATGAAAAATAGAAAGTGTGCTTTATTCTCTGTAATAAAGAGTTTATATACAAGCTGCTAATATTGATAAGAATGTAAATAAATCCTAACTAACTTCTAACTAAGAAGTAGTACAAATGTGCAGTACAACTAATTAAGATATAGTACAAGTATGATGTGCAATACACCCCCTCAAGATGGACTATGAATGTTTAAAACAGCCATATTGGACAGCAAAGTGTTGAGGTGAGCAGTAGGCAAAGCTTTCGTAAAAGCATCAGCAAGTTGGTGCATTGTGCGAATAGGAAGCAAGCGAATAGTTGAATCTGATATATGATCTCATACAAAATGAAGATCAATCTCTACATGTTTTGTGCGTTCATGAAATGACGGGTTAGATGCTATGTGAACAGTAGCCTGGTTATCACAATAAAGAACTATGGAAGAAGAACATATACAAAAGTCAGTCAGCAATTGTTTCAACCATATTATTTCATTCACAGTAGAGGCAAGTGCCCTATATTCAGCCTCAGCAGAGGATCGAGAAACGGTTTGTTGCTTTTTAGATTTCCATGAAATTGAAGAATCACCAATGAAAATACAAAAACCAGTAATGGAACGTCTAGTATCTACACATGTTCCTCAATCAGCATTGGATAAACCACGGAGTTGAAGAGAAGAAGTAGCAGAAAGTAACAAACCTTGGCCTGGTGTGAATTTCAAATACCGCAAAAGATGGTGGGCTGCATCTAAGTGAGGTTTGCGAGGCTGTGAAACAAACTTGCTTAAATGATGGACTGCAAAAGTAATATCAGGCCGTGTGACTGTCAAATAAAGTAACCGACCAATTAAACTTCTATATAAGGAAGCATCTTCTAATAAAGAGCCAACATCCTTCGACAGCCTGGTAGTAGAATCCATTGGAAAAGTAGCAAGTTTAGCATCCAAAAAACTAGAATCAGCCAGTAATTGAAGAGTATAATGTCTCTGTGATAAAGCAATACCCTTGCATGATCTAGAAATCTCAAGTCCCAAAAAATATTTCAAATTTCCAAGATCCTTCAGGCTTGAATTGAGAATGAAGAAACTGTTTTAAAGCATCCACAGCAGCTGAATTCGGACTAGCTATGATTATGTCATCAACATAAACAAGTAAAGCAATAAAATCATCATCAATCCCCTTGGTAAAAAGAGAATAATCAGCCTTTGATTGAATGAAACCATGTTGTAAAAGATCTAGTGAAAATTTAGAAAACCATTGCCTAGATGCTTGTTGAAGACCATAGATAGACTTATAAAGCTTGCAAACACGCTTTTCTCCCGGATTTGGCTGAGATGAATGAATATAACCTTGTGGTAAATCCATATAAACTTCCTAAAAAAGATCTCCATTTAAGAAAGCATTATTAACATCTAATTGCACTAGTGACCATTGTTTAACAGCTGCTATTGATAATAAAGTCTTGACAGTGACCAATTTTGCAACGGGGGAAAAGGTATCAAAAAATCCAACCCCTCTTGTTGTGTGTATCCCTTGGCAACAAGACGGGCTTTGTATCTCTCAATAGTGCCATCAGATTTGAATTTGACTTTATAAACCCATTTGGATCCAATTGAATGTTTATCCTTAGAAAGAGAAACAATGGACCATGTTTTAGTAGCCTCCATAGCATTAAGCTCAGCCTTCATAGCCTCTTTCCAATGATCTATCTTATTTGCTTGATGAAAGGATTGTGGCTCAAAAACAGAAGAGACATTCATGAGGAAGGAAGCATGAGAAGAAGACAGATTTTGATAAGAAAAAGAATTAGAAAAAGGGTAATTAGAAGGAAGAGAAGGAGATGCATTGGTTAAAAGATTACAGTGGTAATCCTGTAGATATGTAGGAGGATTTATATTTCTTGAACTTCTTCTTATAATGGGAGAAACAGAGGTTTGCATATCAGTGTCTAAGGACTGAGAGGATATAATAGTAGGGACAGAAGTAGAATCATCTAAAATCTGAGATGGAGAAATAGATATCTCAGGAACTAAAGGATCAAAAGATTTGGGAAGAGCAAGATCAGGAAAAGGATCTAAAACATCATTAGGATGGGAAATAGAATGAAAAGGAAATATGGATTCATGAAAAATTACATCTCTGGAAATGAAAAAGGTCTTTGTGTTAATGTCATAAAGTCTATAGCTTTTCATTCCAGGAGGATAACCTACAAAGATGCAAGATCTAGCACGAGGTTCAAATTTAGTTATATGAGAATGTAAAGTGGAAGCAAAACATAAACTTCCAAAAACTCTAAAATGGGAATAATCAACTTCTTTATGATATAAATGAGAATAAGGAGTAGCAAATCTTAAAAGTTTGGAAGGCAAACGATTAATGAGAAAAGTGGCAGTGAGCACACAATCACCCCAAAAAGAAATAGGAATTCGAGATTGGAAAAATAAGGCTCGGGCAACATTAAGCAAGGTTTCCTCTCAACCATTGAATTTTGTTGAGGTCTTTCAACACAAGAAACTGATGTAACACCCCTTTACTTCCAAAATAGTCATCAAAAGCCAACTCAGGAGTATTATCAGACCTAAAAACCTTTATAACAGTCCCAAATTGAGTTTCAATCATTGTAAAAAATTTGGGAACAAGGGTAAGAGCCTCTGATTTCTTCTTCACAAGAAACAACCAAGTAAATCGAATATGATCATCAACAAGACATAAGAAATATCTATAGCCTTGATAAGTTGGAACGTGATATGGGCCCCACACATCACAATGAATAAGGTCAAAAGCATGTGAGGACATGTTATTATTAGAAACAAATGACAGTCTCCTTTGTTTTGCTAAGGGACAAACAAGACAGGGACCTTTACAAGAATCAGAATCAGACAAACACAACTTATTCCTTATATTGTGAAAAACATCATTGGACAAATGTCCTAATCTAGAATGCCAAGTAGAAGCACTCACTTTATTTGTTGAAGTAGTGCAAGCAAAATGAAAAGTAGATTGCAAACCACAACGGAGAACATAAAAACTAGAAGCCAAGTCACCCCTGCCAATCCTCTCCAAACTGAAGAGATCCTGAATGACATAGTATGTACGGAAAAATTGTATGGTCATGTTGGAATCTTGAAGAAGAGAGCTTACTGAAAGAAGATTAATCTTGAAATAGGGCACATAAAGAACATTCTTCAAAGTTAAAGATTGAAGCTGCACAGTACCCATATGACTAACTACTATCTTCTCAAAATTGGGTAAAGTTACATGGCAATTTTGAATGGGTTCAATATGACTAAAAGCAGCTTTATTAAAACATATATGACTTGAAGCACTAGAATCAATAATTCAGTCATTTAAAAAACCATTCTCAGAGGCAGCAAATGAATAAGAAAGTTCATGCTTATAGGCTATACCCCATGAATGAGATATACCTGAAGACTGTGGTTGAGTAGTCATAGAGGAAGTGGATATAGATGGCTTAGCAGCTTCCAATTGAGACTGGAGCATACCAATGAGTTGCTGACACTGAGCAAAGTTCAGAGTTGGAAGAGAATTTTCAAGAGTCTGTGACTTATCAGGTACATAAGAGTGAAGTTGATTGACAGTAGAATGCATATTTGGATTGCCAGCAGGGGATGAAAACTTCTCAGAATTTTGAAACTGACATTGATTAGCAGTAAACGAGTTTCCTTCGGGTTTGGATGTGAAATTTTGTTGAGAACGCTGGCGTGGTTTATAACCAGGAGGATACCCATGGAGCTTGAAACATCACTCAATAGTATGACCAGGATAGTTACAATGAGTGCAAAAGGGTTGATTTCCTCTTGGTTTGTTCTGAAAATGAGAATTGTTCTGAGCTAGAAAAGCCATTGATTCATTTCCAGGAGCAGAATTCGAAGTCATCTGAGAGATGGTCCTTTGTTGTTCTTCTTGAAGAACAAGAGAGAAAACCTTGTTAACAGGAGGCAGAGGGTCAGTCAGTAAAATCTGAGCACGAATTTGAGAAAATGAGTCATTTAATCCCATTAAGAAAGCCATGACATATTCCAGCTGATAATAGTCAGTCAAGGCCTTAACACCATCACAATCACATGTGCCACAACTGCAACCTGGACGAAAATCAGCCAATTCTTCCCAAATAGTCTTCATCTTCGTATAGTAGGAACTAACTAAGAATTGGCCCTGAGATAAACTGACTAAATCACGGCGCAATTGAAAAATACGAGGAGCATTTTACTGAGAATAACGCTCCTTTAAATCAAGCCAAACAGATCGAGCAGAATGAGAATATATCACACTACCAGCAATTTCTTTGATACATGAATTTGTGATCCAAGAGAAAACAATATCATTATTCCTAATCCATGCATCATAATTCTGATCAGAAGAAGTTGGACGAGGAAACAAACCATTGATGAACCCTAATTTGTTCTTCGCAGATAGGGCTTTTAGCATAGATCTACTCCAGGATGCATAATTGTCTCCATTAAGAAGCTGAGTAACAAGAACTTGAGATGGAGACTCACCATGATGAAGATGATAAGGATTGGAAGAATTTTCAACATCCTTTGGAGCTGTAGTAGTAGGTTGAGTAGAAACAGGTTCAGAAGCCATAGATGTGCAAAATTCAGCAAAGATTAGAAAAAAAAAATGTTTGGTAAAGTAACAGATAAAGGATTCAGATGAAGAAATTTTCGAAGAGAGAAGAAATCTCAAGAGAAAATTTGTGAAGAATATTTCGAAGAGAGAAAAAAAATCATGAGAGAAAGAGAAACATCGAAGAAATCGCCAAAAAGGAATGAAAATCATCCATTGAATCTTCGAGAGAAAATGCGGAAGTCGGTGGTAGTTTACAACACGTGGAGAGAAAGCTCTGATACCATCTTAAATGTGATGAAAAATAGAAAGTGTGCTTTATTCTCTGTAATAAAGAGTTTATATACAAGCTGCTAATAATGATAAGAATATAACTAAATCCTAACTAACTTCTAACTAAGAAGTAGTACAAATGTGCAGTACAACTAATTAAGATATAGTACAAGTATGATGTGTAATAATTATATATATATATATTAATTAACAAACCCATGAAGGGCATGTGAACCCATGGCACAATACCATTATTTAAAAAACTATCAAGAATTGAGGGCTCGGTTCAAAGAGAGGGGTAGGCCAACTGGAAGTGGACTGTTTTGGGGAGGAATAGCAACTAAAAAAATGGTTAGGAAATAAATGGAATTAGTTAAGTAAAGCAAAACAACTAAAAGAATAAAAATAAAAATAAAATAGAGCTTGGGCGGCAACCAAAAGAACTAATCGGAAGTAGAGAAAAGGAAGTTTAGCAAAAATCACGCATGAATATCGATCATATTCTCCCTTACGTTGAGCCATCGGTACACGACACTTGTGCCCTTTAATTATTTTTATTTTTACTGAAAATGTATTGAAAAGGACAGACAAGAAAGAAAAAGGGCGCAAAGGGGAGAAGAAAAGCAATAGGAAAGAAAGAAAGAATAATGCTCAGCTTAACCTACTGAGACAATCTGTTGCTATTAAGTAGGAGATCTAATGACACTTGTCAAGCATTGATAGGACAAGGAAATAACAACTGTAATTAATAAAGTAAACACTGTAAAATGAATGTAAAAATGTCTAATTTAAAAGCTTCTTTTCTTCTTCCTTATCATCCCCCCGCAAGCGAATAGGAGATGGTTGAACTGTGAGCTTGTTCCTTATATTGCTGAAATGATGAGAGGATAATGGTTTCGTTAATATGTCAGCTAGTTGGTCTTCGGAAGGTACAAATTGAACTAGGAGCTCTCTATTCAAAATTCTCTCTCGTACGAAGTGAAGATCTATTTCAACATGCTTGCTACGATTGTGCATAACCGGATTAGCTGCTAGATATATGGCACTGATGTTATCGCACAAGATGAGAGGAGCAGAAGTTTGAGGAAGTCCAATTTCGCGAAGTAATGAATGTATCCATATAACTTCAGCTGCAGAATTTGACAGTCCACGATATTCCAACTCAGCACTGGATCTTGACACTACTTTCTGTTTGGTGGACGACCACGAGATGAGATTGTTGCCTAAAAACGTGCAAAAGCCACTTGTGCTTCTTCTATCATCCGGACATGAGGCCCAATCCGCATCAGTGTAACAAGTTAATGCTTGATTAGAAGAAGGAGTGATGGATAATCCATAAGATATGGTGTGTTTCAAATATCTTAAGATTCTCTTGACTGCCATCCAATGAGTGGAAGTTGGATTATGTAGAAATTGGCACACTTTGTTGACTACAAAACTAAGATCGGGTCGTGTAATTGTGCAATATTGCAAAGCACCCACTATGCTTCTGTAAACAGTGGGTTCAGTCAGTGGTTCACCATCATGGGAGGAAAGAGAAGTGCCAATTGCCATGGGAGATGAAGCTGATTTATAATTAGAGAGGGATGCACCGTGAAGAAGGTCTTTGATGTATTTGGATTGTGATAACTGTAATGTATTGTTGTGATGTGTAACCTGAATTCCAAGGAAGTAAGACAATGTGCCCAAATCTTTGAGTTTGAACAGAGTGTTTAGAGAGGAAATGAAGTGGTTGATAAGACTGAGTGTATTACCAGTGACAATAATGTCATCTACGTAAATAAGAAAGGCAATGAAATGGCCATTGTGATTGTATAAGAAAAGGGAGCTGTCAGATTTTGCAGAAACGAAGCCCCAAGATATGAGACAGGAACTGAGCTTGAGAAACCAGGCTTGTGAACTTTGTTTAAGACCATATAAGGCTTTTTGTAGCTTACACACATGTGAAGGATAAGTAGAGCTGACAAAACCTTGGGGTTGAGACATGTAGACATCTTCTTGCAGCTCTCCATTTAGGAAAGCATTATGAACATCTAATTGTTTGATTGTCCATTTGTGGGAGATTGCTAGGCTTAAGATGATCCGGATTGTGGCAGGCTTCACAGCAGGACTAAAGGTTTCAAAATAATCAATTCCATATGATTGATTGTACCCTTGTGCCACCAATCTAGCCTTGTACCGTTCTATTTGACCATTAGGCTGCAATTTTATTCTAAAAACCCATTTAGATCCTATGACCTTAGTGTTTGGCTGCAATGGAACTAAAGTCCATGTGTTGTTATCAATGAGAGCTTGGTATTCAAGTTCCATAGCTGTTTGCCATTCAGGATGCTTCATTGCAGATTTAAAAGAGGAAGGTTCTGCAAGAGGTAAGGAAATTTCACCTGTTGTCATTGTATTCCAGGCTTTTGGCTTAAAGATGCCTGACTTTGAATGGGTAATCATGGGATGATGGATAGGAGGATCAGGCTGAACAATTGGAGAAGGTAATGTTTGTGTGGGGTTGGATAAAGGGGAAGAGGAAGGTGGAGCTGTTTGAACAGTAGAAGAAGGGGAGTGGTCAGTAGGAGTTATTGATATAGGGAATATAGGAGATGGTGTATCTTGTAAGGAAAGAGGGGATGGTTGGTGTGAACTTTGTGGAGACTGTGTGAAAGTAATAGGAGGGGGAATAGAAGCAGTAGACATTGAGAAAGGAATAGGAGATGAATGATTGTTGTGGATGATAGGAGGAGAAGTAGGAGCAGGAAAGAGAATTGGAGTAATATAATTGTGTGGAAAAGAGGTGATATCATAGTGAAAGGTTGAATTGGTGAATGAGTGGTGGTGTGAGAAAAGGGGTAAAGATTTTCATTAAAAATGACATGTCTGGAGAGGTATATTCGGCCAAAAGTTGGATCAAGACAAAGATAGCCTTTATGATTAGATCCATAACCAAGAAAGATACATTGGATGGATCTATATTGAAGTTTATTTTGATTGTAGGGATGAAGAAATGGAAAACAAGCACAACCAAAAGCTCGAAGTAAACTGTAATCAGGGAGCTTAGCATAAAGAAGTTCATATGGAGATTTATGATCTAAAGTAGGAGAAGGTAATCTGTTAATGAGATGAATGGCAGCAGGGAAGGCATATGACCAGTAAGGTTTTGGCAATTTTGAATGTGCTAGTAAAGACAGCCCAACTTCTACAACATGTCTATTCTTTCTCTCTACTTTTCCATTTTGTTGGGGTGTGTATGGGCAGGAAATTCTATGATGTATGCCATTAGCTGCCAAAATATTTGATAAGCCATGAAATTCACCACCCCAATCACTTTGAAGGGATTTGATGTTTCTGTCAAATTGAATTTGGATCATCTTGTGAAAATGAGTGAAGTAGTGAAGAGTTTCATCCTTAGTTTTCAGCAAGTAGATCCATGAGAAACCAGTGTAATCATCAATAAAAAGGAGAAAATATCTAGCACCATTAACAGAAACATAAGGGGATGGTCCCCATAAATCAGAATGAATAAGCTGGAAAGGCTCATTACTAGTATTAGATGACCTTTTGAAAGGCAAACGATGGCTCTTGGCCATTTGACAGAAATTACAAAAGTCAAGCTTAGAAGCAGTAACATTAGTCTGATTACAAGAAGATAAAATTTGATGAACTATAGCAGAGGATGGATGGCCTAGTCTATAGTGCCATAAATTGGTAGATGTCAGGGAGGCTTTGTGGGAAGCAGCATGTGGGAAAGATGATGATGAGCAGGATTGTTGAGTGGAAGGGACTCTATAGAGACCATTGTCAAGATGCCCTTGTAGAAGAACTTGCTTGGTCTTGATGTCCTTCACAAAGAAATGAAAGGGGTGAAATTCAACAAAGGCCTTATTGTCATGACAAAGTCTAGCTATACTGATAAGTTTATTTGAAAGGGATGGAATATATAAAATGGAGTTTAGTTTAAGAAGAGAAGAGGAAAAAGACAGGACAGCATTACCAACATTGGAAATAGATAGTTTCTTACCGTTGCCTATCATAACTTGCTCATGGCCATGGTATGGAGCTGTGTTTGTCATGGAATTGAGAGATGGAGACATGTGATGTGTTGCCCCTGAGTCAAAAAACCATTCCTGATCTGGATGGGATGGTGGGGAAGTGTTTGAGGGTAACGGGGCTTGAGATGGAAAATGGGAAAGACTATGTTCAGAAGGATAATGAGGATTAGAAGAGACTGGAGCTGGTTGAGCATAGTAAGGCAGTATTGGAGATGGATTTGGATAGTATGTGGGAAGAGATGGAGTTGGAGTAATAGGAGAATTTTCAGCCATTGAAGCAAAGTGTGCTTGAGGACGAGGTGGTAGTGTGGGAGGGTATCTTTCTTTGTTATCCCTACCATAGCAAACAAGGGCTATGTGACCTACCTTACTGCAGATTTGACAGGTTGGTCGATTTGAGGATCTAGATGGCCATCTGCCAGGTTGAGTTGAAGGTCTTGGAGTGTAGTAATTAGTTTAGGGCCTTGAAAAAGGGTGATTCTGAGGTATGGTTGGAGTAGGAAGGGATTGAGTAGCAGAAGGAGGTTGATGAGATGTAGGAGGCCATGGTAGACGAATGGATTGATGATTCACAGAGAGGTTGGCCATATTTGCTTGGATTAAATTCAAGGTATCCACAACATTCTGTCTGTCTAAACGAACTTCATAACTCAAGAGTAGACTACGGATGTCCTCAAGAGAAGGCTTATCAATCCTGTTTTGAATGGAAGTTACAAAAGCATTATAGTCAGCTCCAAGGCCATCCAAGATGTAAGCAACATGGTCTCTATATGATAAGGGTTCACCAATGGCCGAGAGTTTATCAGCAATAGTCATTATTTGAGCAAGAAACTGGGAAACAGACATCCCATCTTTTCTGGATTTTTGAAGTTGGGATCTCAAACTCATGATGCTAGCAGTAGAGACAGACTCATAAACTCTTCTCAAGGATTCCCATACATCAAAAGCAGTCGATAAACTTACTATTTCATTCATCGATCTTATCTTCATTAAGAGAGGAATATAACCAGCCCATCACCAATCTATTGTGCTTCTGCCAAAAAGAATATTCCAGATTTATCTGGGTTTGTTAGGATCTAAGAATTTTGGAGGCATTGGAATAGTACCATCTATGAATCCTTCAAGACCATTTGAGATTATCACATTTAACAGTTGATTTTCCAAAGGAGATAATTGGTATCGTTCAATTTGACAGTAAGAGAAGATGCTCCAAGATTTGTTGGCTGTTGATGGATGATGTTTGGTTGAAGAAATGGGGATTGTTGAGGAAAGGTTGGTTGTTGAAAGTATTGAGGTTGAAAACGAATTTGTAGATTTTGAAAGTTTTCTGGGCTAGCTCCCAGATTCGAATGAAAATATTGAGGTAGAAATTGAGGATAAAAATTCTGCTGTTGAGTTTGAGGATAAAAATTTTGCCGCTAAGTTTGGGGTTGTGGTTGCTGTCTTTGTGCAGCAGGGGTGTAGGGTTGGGGAAAGGTTTGGCCAAGGAAGATTTGAGTTGTTGGAATCTGAATATTTGGAGAAGAGATAACATTGGGCTGCTCGTGAATGACAAGTTCTTTTAATTTTTGTCCTGCAATTTCTTCAGCAGTGGAAGATGAGGTCCCAGAAGAGGAGGAAGACGCCATCGAAACGTCTTATCAGAGCTTTGATACCATGAAAATGTATTGAAAAGGACAGACAAGAAAGAAAAAGGGTGTAAAGGGGAGAAGAAAAGCAAAAGGAAAGAAAGAATAATGCTTAGCTTAACCTACTGAGACAATCTGTTGCTATTAAATAGGAGATCTAATGACACTTGTCAAGCATTGATAGGTCAAGGAAATAACAATTGTAATTAATAAAGTAAACACTGTAAAATGAATGTAAAAATGTCTAATTTAAAACCTTCTTTTCTTCTTCCTTATCATTTACCAACCAACATAACAAGCTGAAGACTATCAACATGAAACCAAATCCTTTCAGCGTTTTCCTTTTAAACTTTGCCTCAATCTTCTCCCTTATCTATTACTTTATTGGTAAAAAAAAACGCAAGACAAACGGTGGCTAATGATTCCACTCTCGCTCCCCTAATCCGGTAGTGGAACGGGTTCCAGGAGAGGCAGCCGATTGGTGGAGTTAGATCTCTAGGGTTTAACATTCTTTTGATATAAGAAATTAAGCCCAATGGCCTCTAAATTTCTCTTATTGGGCTTTCCTAATTTTAACCCAATAAAATAAAATAGGATAGACTTGATTCAAAGCATAAAATAACTAATGCTCGTAATCAAATCGGTTAATTGCGTTAGATTAGTGTCGAAGTAATTCTAAATATATTAAACTACTAAGTAAATAGTTATAACATCTAAACCTAAATTATCTTAATTAATCTAATTGAATACTTTAAATAAATAAATTAAATTAAAAAAAAAACTGGACGTTACAGTTTAAGTTATGAAACTATTGAGTTTAATTTGGTTATCGCATAAAGTATGTTTACCATGTGTTCTTGGATGATGTAATGTCGTTATCAAGATATTCCTGATTTAATTAAGCTTTTACTGAGACTGGGTCTTCCAGCCTTGGGTCTTTAGTTCGAATTCTTCGATTTTGCAGGATTATCGTGATTAGATTATATGTATGGGCTTATGAGCCTATACGTGCTAACGCTCTTAATTAATGATACTCGTTCTCTTATTCCTGATTATTGTATCTCTGTTTAGTGATTCAGAAATTGGTTCTCTGTTTAATATTTCGATTCCCAAATTTCTGATTCCTTACTATCACACTTGTTTGCATGGAGATGAGTAATGAGATAGTGCATAGACTACGTGTGCTTGCATTATTTTAGTACATATGTATTGATGATGAATAATCTCAAAAATTTATCCTAAATATTTGAAATATCTAGTGAACGTCTTTCTCCCCTCTCCTTGGCACGAAAATACAATAATAAAATAGTTTTTCATTTCTCTATTGGATAAGTAATATTTTGCTTTCTTATCCAAGTTCAAGCCTTGGGGATTGAAGCTTCTTTCTTAATCATCAACTACTAGCAGCAAATTACTTTGTCCCACTAATCTATTGAATCCTTTCATCTTGATAGTGAGGTGTGTGGTTTTAAAAGAAACTACGAGGATATGGTATCTAAGTTTTTAAAAAGAAAATGTTGTTAAATTTATAGAAATTACTTAAATGTTAGAATTGAGAAGTGAGCCTCCCAATCAGCTCTCAACCAAATTGCTCAAAGATGGAGCCATCACATTTAAAGAAAAATCATGAACTCAGTCGATAGAAGAGGGAAAGAATGAATTTGAAAGAGAAGCTAGTGTGCTATATCTTAGCAATATGAATATTATTACAAATTATTATTTTAGAATATTTATTATAATCATATATATGCATTCACTAATTATAAGTTAACATAGTAAACTATTACTCAATTCTAATGTTGTAAACTTTATCAATAATTAATTATATTTTACTATTTTTTTAATATCAATAATACATTAAATAAATTTTATTAACCATTGATTAATATTATATATTCTATTAATGTCATTATAATATTATTAATATATTAATAAAAAAAAGGTGATTTAAATATATAGCCACTAAATTGATTAATTTTGAGTTTTCCCTACAAAATGGTGGAAATGGAATGAGAAAAAGAAAGATATCCTTAATAAAATTTTCAAACCAAACAAAGAAAATGATTCAATGGAAAAGATTCTCTTTCTTTTCTTTTCCTTTCCTTTCCACCACACCAAACATCATCAGAGTGGGTGCAAACATCTCCCCACACATAGTCAAAACTCCAAAATTTAAATCTCATTTTTCATACCTCGTTCTTTTTATCTTTAGGTGATTAATAATGTCTATAAATTTATGATTGGTTGAAAATCTCTTCTTTTATATATCTTCTATATAACATATATAAAAGTGGGGGAATGATGAGAAACATTGACTTCCTATTTTACCCTTACTTATTTATTATATTCTATTTGTATCATTTTATTTCATTTTTATTTATTTTAAATTAAATAGACTTAGTTATAAAAAAAAGACAATGGTCACCATGTATGGGTGTGTCTTTTCTATCAAAAGACAACCAAATATTTTTTTTTTAAATTTAGATTGACTTAATTATAAAAATACATTAGTTCCCATGTACGGTTATGTCTCTCCACCAAAAAAACTCCATATAAAGAGTCATAACTCTTAATTTTAATTCAATAGACATATTTTTATAATGTGTCCTTCTACGAATAAAACTAACTAAGTTTAATTAATTAATTATTCAACTGTAATTAATATATCAATTGGGTCATATTATTTCTTACATTCTCAAAAAGACAATGACCATCATGCATATTTATGTTTTTATTTTCCTTTTTTTTTTCTTGCTTAAAGGATGTTTTTTTTTATGAGGCATTTGTAAATCTAGCAATTTTTTTAGTAATATTTGTAAAAATAAAAGCTCAAATTTTTTTTTTGTAAATATAGCAAATTTTGATCGGGTTTATCGGTTATAAACATTGAATTACATATTTTTATACTATGTTTATCACTGATAAACATATACATCATTGTTAATCACTGATAAACATGATAAAAATTGTTACATTTGTAAATACTTTTTGGAGTTGATATTTTTACAAATATTGCATAAAAAATCTTCCACCAATGAAGTTTTCTTTTTTTTTTTTAAAAAAAAAAAGACAATGGCTACCATATATATTTATGTTTTTTTTCCTTTTTTTTGTTTAAAGGAGATTTTTTTTTTCTTTTTGAGTGAATAGACACATTTTTAATTACATAATTATTAAAGAGCTAAAAATATATCAATTAGGTCACAATAATTTCTTATATTCTCCCACTTGATATGATATGATTCAATAAATAAAACCATCATGATGTGTACACCATTTATGCATGAGTACTTATTTTACCCTTTTTTTTTATATTCCCTTTTTATTATTTTATATAATTTTATTTCATCTATACAATTTTTTTTTAAACTTAATTATACATTGAAATAATGTAAAGACCCGACTTTTCAGAGTAATTAAGTACACTTATTTAAAACAGCGGAAGACTCAATAAATATTCTTTATTTAAAAACATGCATGCTTTCAAACCAATAAATACTTAAATCAAACAGTAACTCCGGAGTTTTAATCTTTTAAAACAAAACAACAAAACAAAAACATATTCGCAAATCCCACAACTCAAATGTAAAGAAATAAAGTCTCAATAATCAAATAAAGGCTCAAATAAAATATGTGTTTTATTCAATAATACTAATGAATAAATAAACGGCGCCGACATGCATGAACCCTCATCTCGATCATTTCATCAACCGCCACCTCTCGGTCCATTATTACCTGAAAAAGACAACAGATAGCACTGTGAGGCTAAAGCCAGTGAGAAAACGTTCTAAACGAAGGTAAAGTTTTAAATAATCTCTAACAACTTATACTGAGTCCCAACACTCAACACTCTCCAATGTCTCTTTCACACAAAACGTCACTTAAACCTCACATTCAATCTCTTTACATGAATAGGCAATTAATAACTAATTCCACATCCAAGACCATCAGTCATAATAATCCTCCCAATACATATCCCAATCTGAAACAATAAGCCAACTCTAAATTAACCAACATAATCAATCAATCTTTCAAACCATCCACTAAGAAGGCGGTCTCTCGGGACTACAAACCTTTCTTAGGCACTTAGTTATAGTCGTAACCATAACTAATCCCCTAATGGATCATTTATACGAGCAATGTCCATTCGTCGTTATGAGCTCACTCTCATAACTATTTATTTTACTAAGTATGAGCTCATAGCCTCATACTAGTTTAACACACCTGTCAAGCCATCATTCCATAATCTCTTTACATTATCCTCTTGATAATGTTCATTCACAATCAGCAAACACAATTAAAATACAGTAGCTCAAAGATTCTAATTAAAGCATGCAAAATACATCTTTACGATAAAACTGCCGAAAACCGTCAAAACTAATAATTCGATCCTAATCATGCTCAACTCAAAACTCATGCCAAATCACCATAAAATACTCCATAATATTCCAGAATTAACTCCCAAATCAATCAGAATCAAATGGAATCGAAAAACTGCCAAAAAACGACTAAACTAGTTCTAACCGAAAAATTGTTTCACCAAATGATTTTTCGATGTTTCCAACATGCGTTCACTTCCTAAAACTCCAGAATATTATATTTAAATATATTGAAACATACAATCTACGGTAAGGGTCTTAGATTTCTCTAAAACCCCACCAACGAATAAACCGTTAACTCACCTCGATAACGCTTAAGTCTAAAATCAACGCTACTTCCCTTGACGAATCAGACCTGAAACGAAGGTCCTAAATAACTTAAGATACAAATTAAAATATCCTAAAATTATACAAAAGGTTTGGGGTTCGATGGATCAAAGAACGGAAAACAAACGACGAAGGGAGTTGGCTAAAATTGGGGCGTGGGTGGTGTGTGGGCCGCGGCTGGCCATGGCCTTCGGGTCGTGGTTCGGTCGCGGTTTCATGGCTATGGTGATCGATCTTGATGGTTCTAGGTATAAGGATCGGTAATCAAAATCGATTCCCACCGTGGGGCCGTATATCTTCGATTTCTGGCAAAATACAGATACTCACGCGGTACCAACAAGTCAAGACGATGACCACTCGCTCAACCAGACAACGAGCTCTCAATGAGAACGCAGCCAGAGAAAAAGGAGTAACCGATGATGCTCAGAACCTCGACGTCACACCGGAAACCATCACCATCGCCCTAACGGAACACCGAGAGATGGTAGAAACACACAAGGCTCTGAGAGAAGAAGTACGGGAAATGAGAGCCTTGCTGGGGAAAGGCTTGACGGCGGTCAACACTAACAGCCAGAACATCCTGAACGTTGATGAGGGAGGCCCTTCCAAGCCACGAACTGGCAAATCTCAAGCCAGGCGGCGGCGTAGAAGGGCCACCGCGTCCGAAAAGGAAAAGAATGTGCAAAGAGATGACCTACGAACCAGGCTGACGGCCCGTCGGAGAGGGGAAAACGCAAGTTTAGAGATCTCCTCATGGAAGGAAAAGGACGCCCCAAGAAAAACAGGCCCCACCCGGCTAACTCGAGACAAAGGGCCGTCCCAGAGGAATGCTGAAGAACATCAGGACTCGAGCTACACAGGAAGCGATGAAGGAAGCTCGGCGTCCACCGGTAAGAACAAACACCGGGAAAAGCAGCGGAAGTACACTGACGCGAGGCAAATCCTTGAAGAAAACTTGGCTAGGAAGGCGCCTGAGAAAAGAGCTAAACCTAACTCGGGCACCCGAGAGTCAGGGGATTACCCCTTTACAAGAGGAATCATGTCCGTTCCGCAGCCAAGGCACTTCATCCTCCCTAAGTTCGAGATGTACGACGGAACTAGGGACCCGATGGAGCATGTGGCCCACTTCGTCAACATGATGGAATCCTCGTGTGTAATCGGCCCCGATCTAGACGCCTTGATCTTCAGATTCTTTCCCACCAGCTTGAAAGGCTCGCCCCTATTATGGTTCAACAGCCTCCCTAAAAGGTCCATTAAAGCCTTTTCAGACCTATCATCGGCTTTCCTCAGCGAGTATAGCGTGAGTCGGAAGTTCGCTAAAACGAACCACGACCTCTATGATGTGCTGATGGGGGAAAAGGAAGCCCTGCGGGACTTCATCTTTAGGTTCCGACAGATCAAGCTGGAGGTCAAGGACTGCAACGATCTGGAGGCAGCAACCGCGTTCTCACGGGCTATACACCCGAACCACCTCATGTGGAGGTCTTTCAACAAGCGAAGGCCCACAACCATGAAAGAGGCACTGGACAGAGCGATTGCAAAAATATCGCAAGACGAGTCCGAAAGGGTGGCCAGAGAGATGCGAAAGATGGGGTCGAAATCCGAGGAAGTATGGAAGAAGAAAGAACCTTCAACTGAGGAAAGGCGAGGAAGAGAGCTCAGACTCTCGGAAAGAAGGAAAGAAGACAAAAGAGATGAGGTGGAAAGGAAATCCGTATGGGGAAGTATCAAGGATCGGAAGAAGCGAAGCCCGGAACGGATCCTGCACGCAGAAGGGGTGAGAAACTCTTTCCGAAAATAAGAGAGTCTGAAAGAGAAAAGGCCACGCTACAATCGAAAAAGCCTAGAGAAAAAAGTGTTAGGAATGGTGTCCTAGAACTTGTAATTATTTAATAATAATAATTTATTAAGAATAAATTAAATAAATAAACATAAGTTCTTTATATTATCTAGATTGATTCAATTAATGATATTAGGAATATATGGAAATATATAAATATCAAACATTCAAATAGTAAACCCTAAGTTACTCTTATGAAATCACGACTTAGTATGTGAGTCATACGAGAGGATTAAAGTCGAGATGAGTAACTTAAACGTGTCTACGATAAACGGATAACGTTTGGGAACCTTATCCTGGTAACACCGTTGATAGCTTCGCATTTTGTTTATAGACAAATGATCGAATCCTGATCATTCATGTGGGAGACATGAAATGGAAGTATCATATGCAATGTTGATTGTATAAGACAGGACCACGATGTTCGATCAAATTTCTCATTAGTACCAGGTTTACGAGAAATAATCGAATATCAAACTAAGTTTATCAACAAGTGATAGATCTCAATCCTGAGTGAAATGTGGACTCCAATTTGTGGAGTTATGTTCTTTGATTCACATAGTTGAGAGCGATCTGTAAGATCGCTCAATACACTCCTGTTTTGGGAACATGACTAGATAAGTAGCTGGGAACTCATTTTCACGAGATGGAATTCATAACTTTCCTATAAATTAACGGTATCAGTGCGATACCTAAACATTTTAGGAACTTTAGGAAACTCCCTTGATGTACTGATTCGAGACATGAACAAGTGACGTCACGACTTCTATTGATCACAGAAGTATCTTATCTCTAGTTCGACTAAAGATAAAGTTCATTGGAGAATCAGCGGGAACACAAGGATAAAGCGGTAATTACAGGGGGAAAACGGTAAATTTATCCGCCTGTAATTATGAGGGTTCCACGTGAAGGATATATCACACATATAAATAAAAGATAAACTAAATGGACATAACTCATCTATAGTGAGGGGAGTTCAGCTATGAATCTATAGTGGAATTATTCATAGTTAGATAATAAGTAATTAACTGATTATGTGTTAATCACTTAACTGACTAATTATTAAGCCCATGATTTATAGGTCCATCGGGTCCCTATGCTAGCCCAAACATCGTAGTCGCGAAATCAAGTAGAAGAAATGGAAATTTTAAGTAAAGTGAATTACTTAAAATAGGCAATATTAATTGTTTAAATATTGAGTATATTTAAACGGTAATTAATACAAACATTATTAATTGTTTAAATAATGAGTTTATTTAAACATGAAATTAATAATGAAATATTATTAATTATACATTATTAATTATTTAAATATTGAGTATATTTAAATGGTAATTAATAATTTGAAATTAATTAACAATTATTAATTGTTTAAATAATTATATTTAAACGGAAATTAATAATTAAAATTAATTAATTAATAATAAAATGTTATCAATAAAATTATTAATTAAATAATGAGTTTATTTAATGGAAATTAATAATTAAAATATTTATTATTAATTATTTAAATAATGAAAATTATTTAAATGGAAATTAATAATTAAATATAAATTTGATAATATTTAGTCGGGAGAAAATATTAATATTATTAATTGTTTAAATAAAATATTTTATTTAAATGGTAATTAATAAATAAATTAATTAAGTTGGACTTATTAATTTAAGAGAGAATTTCAAGCCCAATTGGATTAATGAACCCAATTGGAATTGGCAAAAAATATTAATTAAATAAATTGTATTTATTTATTATTTTATGATGATAATTTCGGCCATGCCATGTATTTTGAGGAGATAATTGTTTGAATTATGTCCTAAAATAATTACATAGATTTATTTACCCAAGATAAATAAAAATAAAGAAAATAAAATGATCTCCTATTTATCCATGGCATTTTTGAAATTGCTAGATAAAGGAAAGAGATAATCTTTTTTCTTTTTGTATTTATCTCTAAAGATTAATCCTAATGTGATTAGGATTCCTATTTTTCTATAAATAGGAGGGTTGGGTCATTCATAAATCACAACAATTGAATTCCATAGAATGTTGGAACTCTCTCTTCTTCCCTTCTCCCTCCCTTGGCCGAAATTCCTAGTCATTATTGGGAAGAAAGTATTTTTATTCTTCCCAATTTCTTCTTAAGTTCGATCCCACAATCGGATTTCGTTTGATCGATCGGGATATAGCGTAGAAGATCCGGTGTTGCTGAGGATTTGATGCTGTAAGGAAACCTCGAACCGATTCTCCATTAATCAGTCAATGTAAGTTCCGGTTTTAATTTTCGAAAATAAAGCATGAATCTACATGTTCTTCGTCTTTTTATCACAAATTGCATGATATTAATAGATCCTAAATTAAGTGTTAATTTGTGTTACTAAATAAATTCAGCTAATTTAGTAAATCATCCCTTCAAAAAGAACCCTACTGCAGGTTCCACAAATCAAACGGGCATGCTACCGAGGATTGTAAGATCCTCGCTCGGGAGATAGACCGCGTGTGCGAACAAGGTCCAACTCGAAGAGTTGAGAGGCAGGATGCGAGGGACACGGATGAGAGGATCGCCGTACCGATGGAAGTACTGGGGGACGGTCAAATCAGTTCGATCCACTGCACCGGAGAGTCCATAAACACTCATAAGAGATCTCATCGGGAAGCGGGGCTTCCCGTCTATCGGGTCGAGCATGCTCCCAAAGATCTGATTAAGTACTCCCGGAAAGATCTAGAAGACGTGCACGTGCCCCATAACGACGCGCTGGTGATAGCGATATCAATCGGATCGCATATAGTCAGTAGGGTCCTAGTGGATCCAGGCTCTTCCATCAATATATTGTATATGTCCGTATTCCGGAGCATGAAGCTGAGAGAGTCGGATCTTACCTTGAATTCCCAAGACTTGGTGGGATTCAACGGGACAGTGAAAAGATCCTCCGGAACTATCAAACTCCCAGTCCGAGTCGAAGGTGCGACTCTGATGGCCACCTTTCATGTCATAGATGCTCGTTCAGGGTATAATGCCTTGCTCGGAAGACCTTGGATTCACGATATGAGAGCACATCCTTCAACTCTTCACCAAAAGCTGAAATACCCTACTGAAAAGGGAATCAGGGTTATAAAGGGGGACCAACAGATTGCGAGATCGTGTTTGGTCGAAATCGCCAAGCTGAAGTCTCAATGCCAAACATAGCAATTATAGGATCGGGGCCCCAAACGAGGCCCGCCCTTTGCTCGACCAAGAATTGAAGCGCCTGAGGACGGATCGGTGAAAATTCAGATTCATCTAGAAGACCAGGAGAAAACGACGAGCATTGAGAAAGGTCTGAAAGAAAGTCTGAGAGATAGCATGGTGAACCTTCTAAGTAAAAGTTGGAAAACGTTTGCATGGGATCATACGGACATGCCCGGTATAGACCCGGATATAATAACTCACAACCTCGATGTTGATCCGAGCCGACCTCCTGTCAAACAGAGGAGGCGCAAATTCCCACCAGAGCGAAATGAAATCATTAACAAAAAGGTTCGAAAACTTCTTGAGGCGGGTTTCATCCGAGAGGTCAAGTACCCTAAATGGCTAGCTAATGTAGTGGTCGTGAAGAAAAAGAATGGGAAATGGATAGCATGTATTGACTTCACTGACCTCAACAAAGTTTGCCCAAAAGAGTCCTTCCCACTGCCCAAAATAGATCAACTAGTAGACGCCACAGCCGGTTATGAACTGCTCAGTTTCATGGATGACTTTTCCGGGTACAACCAAATCAAGATGAACCCGAAAGATCAAGAAAAAACTTCATTCATAACCAACATAGGCACGTATTACTATACTGTGATGCCTTTCGGTTTGAAAAACGATGGAGCCACCTACCAGCGCCTGATGAACCGAATGTTTGAAGGTCTTCTTGGAAAAACGGTGGAAGTGTACATCGGACGATATGTTGATCAAGTCGCGACAAGCTAAAGACCATCTGGCTCATATAGAACAAGCATTCGAAGTGCTGAACCAATACGGGATGAAACTAAACCCTGATAAATGCACATTCGGAGTTCCGGCAGGCAAGTTCTTGGGTCATCTGGTGGCCAGCCGCGGGATCGAGGCAAACCCCGATCTGATTCAGGCGATAATAGATATTCAAGCTCCAATGAATCTGAAAGGTGTGCAAAAGTTAACTGGATGTTTGGCGGCACTGAACAGGTTCATATCCCAGTCATCGGATAAATGCCTACCCTTCTTCAAAGCGCTGAAAAGGAGCAAGGAGTTTGGCTGGGGATTTGAGTGCCAGAAAGCGTTCGACGAGCTAAAAGCCTACTTATCTTCGCCCCCATTGTTGGCCAAGCCCTCAGATAACGAAAAGCTATTTCTATACTTGGCGGTATCTGATGAGGCGGTCAGCTCGGCGCTGGTGCGCGAAGATGGTCAAACTCAGCACCCAGTTTACTACGTAAGTAAAGCGATGATTGACGCCGAGACACAGTACTCAAAGATGGAGAAGCTAGCGCTGGCCTTGATAGTCGCGTCGCGCAAACTGAAGCACTATTTTCAAGGTCATCAGATAGTGGTGAGAACTACCTTCCCACTTAAAGTCGTTCTTCACAAACCGGATGTTTCGGGACGTCTGACAAAATGGGCGATAGAACTGGGTGGCTACGACATCACTTACGAGCCAAGGACGGTTATCAAAGGGCAAATCCTAGCAGACTTCGTTGCAGAGATGACTCCAGCAAGCCTAAGCGGGACTGAGATAAGCCACCGTCACCGGAAGGCCCTGGAAAGGGGTCCTGGACCCTAAGCATTGATGGGTCCTCGAATTCAAGAGGATCTGCCACAGGTTTAGTCTTGTCGACCCCCGAGGGATACCTCTTAGAGTAGTAAATCCGATTCGATTTGCAGCTTCAAATAATGAAGCCGAATACCAAGCGTTGATAGCTGGGCTACAGAGAGCGAAGGAACTGGGAGTTGAAAACTTGAACATTAGAAGCGATTCTCAACTTGTGGTGAACCAGGTAAAGGGGCTATTTGAGGCAAAAGACCCCAGAATGGAAAAATATTTGGAGAACGTTTTGTCCATCCTATCTCAGTTCACCAAGTACAGCATCAGCCAAGTACCAAGAGCTGAGAATGGACATGCTGACGCTCTGGCTAGCCTCGGATCCGCAGTCCAAACTGAGACTAGAAGAATCATCCTTGTCGATTATTTGTCCGAACCAAGTATTACCCTTGATCCAAACAAGGGGAGTGGAGACGATGGATTGATCGGACAAGTAATGCCGATAGAGCAGAATCCAGAGCCCGAGCCGGACTGGAGGAATCAAATCCTCGAATACTTACAATCGGGACTTCTGCCCGAAGAAAAACTGGAAGCACGGAAGATCCGATCCAAAGCAGAAAGGTACTCGATCATCCAAGGAGAATTATATAGGAGATCCTTCAGTGGACCCTATCTAAAATGCCTGGGAAAGTCAGAAAGTCGAAAAGTCATTACGTCCTGAAAGAGTTGCACCTTGGACACTGCGGAAATCACGCAGGACCAAGGTCCTTGACTCACAGGGCGTTGACACATGGGTATTACTGGCCCACCATGGCCAAAGATTCTAATGACTTCGTCGCCCGGTGCGACAAATGCCAAAGGTTCACAAAGACAATTCATGCACCGCCAACGGCGCTAACTACAATCTCAGCACCTTGGCCATTCATACAATGGGGTCTAGACTTAGTGGGAAAACTGTAGTTGGCTCCGGGGCAGAAATGCTATCTGATTGTGGCAACAGACTACTTCTCCAAATGGATTGAAGCCGAGCCGCTGGCGAAGATCACAGAACTGAAAGTCGAGATGTTCCTCTGGAAGAACATCTTCACCCGCTTTGGAATCCCCAAGGTCATGATCACTGCCAACGGAACCCAGTTCACAGGAAGGTCCATCCGGAAGTATTACGCGGATAGGAAAGTGGAACTTCGATATTCGACGCCGCGCTACCCACAGGCCAACGGACAAGCAGAAGCGTCGAATAAAACCATCATGGACTTTCTGAAAAAGAGATTAGAACGAATGAAGGGAAGATGGGTAGATGAGCTGCCAGAAGTCCTTTGGGCATATCGGACCACCCCTAGAATCCCAACAGGTGAAACCCCATTCGCCATGGCTTTCGGGGTTGAGGCCGTAATCCCCACGAAAATGATCATCCCCACAACCCGAAGTTCGATCCCAGAAGCAGAAAACAACATCATGATGGCAGAAGCACTAGATTTGGCCGAAGAAAAAAGGGAGCAAGCGCTAATCCGCCTTGCAGGATACCAGCAAAATTTGGCCAAGTACTTCGAAATGAAAGTAAGACAGCGCGACTTCAAAGTGAATGACTTTGTTCCAAGGAAAGTATTCCAGAACACACAAGAGCCCAGAGCGGGGAAACTGGGACCAAACTGGGAAGGTCCGTATAAGGTGATCGAAGAAGTCAAGCCGGGGACTTATCGTCTTGAAGACTAAAAAAGGCGAATTGATCCCGAGGGCATGGAACGCCACAAATTTAAGAATTTACCATGTGTGAGTATGAGAGAATCATGTAAGTATTTAGCCAAAGAGGCCCATTTCAAGTAAATATACAAGTATTACATGTTTTTTTCCTCCCACATGATCACATGATGCCTCTACGATGAGAAGCCCTAATCCGATTAGGCAAATTACTAAATCCCCTCGGATTAAAATACCTAATTCGCTAGAATAGTTTCTAAGTCTTCCGCAGACTAAAGAATCTAACACGTTCGGAATTACGGAAAGTAACTCACACAGAAAGTAAAGCAAAGAAACAAAAGGTGAATAAAATGCCAACTTTTATTTCACAACAAGCAAGTAGGGCTCAGACCCATATGTCAGAAACTCAGCAGAAAGAAATTACAAGAGTTCTACAAAGTAAAATTGTGCAATTCGAGGTAACAACATCGGAAGCAGTGAGGATGTCCTCCTAGGAGAGGATGAGGGTATTGCTCGGGAAGCAAGTGGCCAGGGCCGGTCCACCCGTCGGCTACTCCACCCACGCATCAATTCCGAGGCTCGCAGAACCCGTCAGATGAAAGATAGGGAGGTCTTCGACTCATTACGCCCGAACCCCTGATGGATTTTCGAAAGTATCCATGCTTTCGTTGGGGACTAAAAGGGCGAAAATGATGGTACTCTAAGGACAACCTTCAGCTCAGAGAGACACCATTCCCACCGCTCCCCGACTATGCAGAAGACTGCTTCTCCAATTAAGTCAGAGCAGGTTCAGAAGAAGCGCATTTCTCACTTTCTTAAACTAAACAAAGCGCCACCTCCCATGCTGAAATACAGCTGGAACAAACTCTGGAGCCGCGGTGAGAGGTGGTGGAGCGACTGATTAGCATGGACAACTTGAACCCTGTGGTCTATCCTCACAGGCGTAGAGGATGACGACCACCAATTTCAAGTCTGCTAGGGCAATCAAACAAGCGTAGAAGATCACGACCAAATGCTCTTAGCGCAGGCCACAACTAAGGAGGGCCAAACGTGAAAGAGAAATAGGAAGAAGTGGGAAAATCCCATGGTATGGAATTTTGAATTTTGAAAGAAAATCTGAAGGTCTAAAAATGAAGAAGCAACCGTTTCAGAAAGCAGAGTCTAAAGAAGTGAATAGGAAAATCCCCAAAGGCCTATTTAAAGGGTTAGGGGACCGCTGCGATCGTGACAACTGTCAAGCATCAAGCACCACTATGTGAGTCGTCACGCATGCGAAACGACGTGTGCATTAACCAGTAGTTAATGCGGTTAACCGCCCTTAATTAACCGCATTCAAGGTGATTTGACGGGAATGACAGACGTTTGACACGACTATTCACTACCTGACATCACGGCCTCGAGATATGAAACGGCTCTTTGCATCGAGTGCTATCCGAATTAATGACAAACCTCTTCGACTCCCAGACGAAACACCTCCTTCTCGCTATAAAAGGATAGGGATCAAAGGAATGTCCTACGGTCTGATCAGTCAACCACCTGGCACCAACTAGAAGAAATGGACGACTCCACTGCAACTTCAAAGTTGACTAAATGGGTCCTAAAGTGGGAAAACCAAGAACTACGCGCAGAAAATGCCAGGCTCGAAGCGGCCCTTCAAAGGGAAGAGGAAAGAGAAGGGGACGTGGAGGACTTGAGACAAGGGCCCAAAGCATCCGAGGGGCTCTCAAAGTGGCGAACAGCCGAGCAGAGCAGCTCGAACAAGAAAACCATTCTCTCTAAGAAAGCTTGAAAGTCACCGAGATGGACGAGGGTAGCGAACAAGGTGAGCGCTGCTACGTGCTCAAAGATCGCCTTAAATCGACGAAAATCCTAAATGACTATTACGAGAAGGAAAACCAATCCCTGAAGGAGGAACTGGCCTCCTTGAAGCGACGAAGGAGACTAACTCCAACGGTCATCATCGACAGCGATGAAAACTAGAAGGATTGCCTGAGAGGCCGAAGATTTGTGATTGACCTGGCTCTTTCTTTCCTTCTTCTATTTATGTTTCTAATTAAACAATGTAAAAAAAAAAGAGAAGAAGAAAGGAAATTACATCATTTTTGCTCCACATAGTTCGCCTGCACCCTCTGTTCGAAAAACCAAAAACCTCGGTTTGTCCAAGCATCAAAAGCCTTCTTCGGAAGCAAAAGCCTCAGTCCGTCCAAGCATCAAAAGCCTTCTCCGGAAGCGAATACCTCGGTCCGTCCGAGCTCATCCTATTCATGAGAATAGAAGACGTTGGAGTATTAAAACGTAAAAAACCTCGGTCCGTCCGAGTATTCAAAAGCCTTATCCGGAAGCAAAAAACCTCGGTTCGTCCGAGTATTGGAAAGCCTTCTCCGGAAGCAAAACATCTCGGTCCGTCCGAGCATTTGAAAGCCTTATCTGGAAGCAAAAAACCTCGGTCCGTCCGAGTATTTGAAAGCCTTCTCTGTAAGCAGAAAGTCTCGGTCCGTCCGAGTAATCGAAAACATTTATAAGAATGTTTACAAGTCATAACATTCCCGTAAAGTGAGCAGGGAAACACGACAAGCAGGCATAAAGAAGGAGCATATGCTTAACAAAAAATGTGTATGTTTGAACATCAAAGAAGAAAACAAAAAGAAGTTCAAGGCAACAAATAATACAGGGGCTCCACAATCCGGAGTTTAACCTATATTTTAAATATTTAACATATCACAAGCGGTCGGCTACTCTTAGTATTTTAAATATTCTTAGTTTTCTTAGTTTAGAAATCTCAAAAACCCCCCTTTTTAATTAGTTAATAACAATAAGTTAATTCTCCAGTCCCTGTGGAATCGACCTTGCTTACCATTGCTATAAGTTAATCTTAGGAAGCGAGTATATTATTTTTGCTGGTTTCGACACCCAACAGCTTGCCTTCGCCTCCGCCAACTCCTGTTTGAGCTCCCGATGCTTGATGAGCAAACTCTCTAAATTGAGAGCTATCTGGGTCGAAGCCTGGGTCCTCTAAAATAGCAGATACATTTTAAAGACGTGAGAAAAGCTTCTAAAAATGACAAGAAAGATTAAACAAAGAAGTAAACGACTGACCAGCCAGCTACGATGGCACATGCGGCTGAGAGTCTCATCTTCACTGTCGTAGTTGATGAGAGGTTTCAACTGCACATCCCCCAAGTCGCTGGAGAACCCAACCGAATTCATAGCTCGTCGGATGTAAAAGTGGCTGGAGAGGGACCCCTTATCAAAATATGCATCGAGGGGAACGAACAAGCGAAGCAACGAAGATCCACCGCCCGCAGCGCCTGATCCACTCGACACCGACGGACCCGCACCTACTGGAGGAAGGATAACTGGAGCAGTCTGGCCTGGAAGGAACGGAGTTTCGCCATTGAGGGACCACTCGGTCGTCTAGTCGTCCTCCTTTCAAAGTCCGTATCAGAAGACAAAATGTGGGCATGATCAGAAGGAGAGGGCGAATCTGCCTCGGAAGGAAATGATCGATAAACCATCTCAGGATGCTTCAAAATATATGCGTCAGCACCCCTTACCGCGTGGTCGAGTGCCCCAATGATTCCGCCCCTCCTTCGTTTTAGAGTGGGAGAATCAGGAAGAAGATCCGCAGGTGTAACAACCCGACCCGAAATAACCGAATAAATAAGTAAACACAAAACTCATTTGAAAAATATATAGTGAAATCAGAGTAAAACTAAATAAATGCGGAAGCGTTTATTTAATAAAGAAAGAAATATTCGAAACAAAACATTTAATTTTGGCACCGATTTAAATAATTAAAAACAACTAAAATAAATTTAAAATGAAAATCCATAAAACAAATGACAAAATGTTCAATAAAATAAAATTAAAATTAAATAAATAGAAATGACAAGTCTTAAGGGTCTATCGGTGTAGCGCTATCCTCGTCAATCGCCATGGTCTCCATCAATATCAATGTTACCTGCAAAATAAAAGTTTGCAGGGCATTCGAATATCGTGAGTTTTTAGCTCAGTAGATTAAAACCAAACTCATATAAGCAAATTAAATCCAAAGAATTATCATCATTATACTTTTATGGATACTTGTCCATTCCCACACTTTATAATTAATTAGGTAGGCACTTAGCCTACAACAACTCTTAATTAATATTAAATTTGCACATAGGTATATTAACATCCCGCTTTTTTTTTTGGTAATTGTTAAATTAAATAAATATAATTTATTTTATTTTTAATACTTATTGGAAGCGATAGTAATTATGATTTAAATTTCTTTTCAGGAATTTAAATTATTTACTTTTAAAAAAATTGGAGATAAAAGATAAAGGAAAAAAAAAAGAGCAAAAACGTGAAAAGAAGAAAAGGGGAAGGAAATCATTTGGTCTTCATCTGCTCAGTTACGTAAAGAGGAATACAGAGAAAAAAAAGGTAGGGTTCCTTCTTTCTTCCTTCTTCTTCTTCCTTCTTGTCATCAATCCAAGAGGCCATCGGGTTCTTATCGATGTGTCTTTCTTTATGTTATTAGGTTTGATTTGAGGTAGAACTCCTTTGGTAGAAGATTGGTAGAGATCGGTTAGGTTTCCATCACAAATCAGATTAAAGGTAATGATCTTTTCCCTTTTTAATTTCTAAAATTAAGGGTATTTGATTCAAAAGCCCCAAATTTTTATTTATTGATTCCCAATTCTTGAACCCTAACGTTTAATTTTTGTTCTAAGCCAAACCAATCGACAATCTAATGTAGAATTGATAGATAACGAACGAATCGGAACCCCGAAATTCTTCCCCCGTCATAATTGTCCTACGTCCGTCCTACGCCGTCCTACATACGTAGCCCTTTGTCCTAACCGTCCTAACCCGAAGCCAAACTCGTAGCCCTCTGTCCTAACCGTCCTAACCCGAAGTCGAACCCGTCACTCTCCATCCTAATACTGTCCTAATTGTCCTACCATCATCCTACCCCGTAATCCCTCCGTCCTACGTTCAGTTTAATGTTTATGTTAGCATAAAGTTAGGTTTAATTTATTTTAGATTGTAACTTATGTTTCAAGTCGTAGTTGTGTTGTGAAAGGAAAAGAATTTGGAAAAATTATTGCTGTGTACAAGGTGAGTAGAAGTTGTTAAGGCTAGAATTTTTCCATGTTTGTTTTCCTTTTTCTTTAATAGCATAACCTCTTAAATTTTGGCATTGACCTTGGATGTTTATAAGTATAAAATGAGGTTATTTGGGTTGAATTAAGAACTTGGAAAAATTAATGAAAAGCATGCTTAAAAGATTGGGATGTTTAAGACTGATCTTGGGTAAATTTTAACAATTGTCGTTAAGTTATGAAATGCCGTTTTTGCATGATAGTGCCCATTTAGGAGAATTTAGGCTTAGGCGGCTAGTTAGAAACTGATGCTGGATTTATTATTTTGTACTACGATATATTATTTGGATGTGTAGGGCTATTTGGGAGTTAGAAATTTAGCCGTTATGCCGCCGGTTTTTCTTTAGAAGTTATTAGATTCTAAATTTCGATTTTGACATAAATATAAAATTAAATTTAAAATAATTAACTTTATTTAGATATAAAAACACTTTCGTTTGGCTAAAAATTTCCAAAATAATAATAATTTTACTAACAAATAGATAAATTGATCAATTTATAAAAGTTCAGGTGTAAATTGATTCAAAGTTTAGGATTTAAATTGGCACATAAAAATAGCGTTCATGGGTGTAAATTTATTTTTTTTTCTCCTTAAAAATTAACTCTATTTTGTTAATAATTAAAATAATTAATTCAAAAATTAATTCGTTTTTTCCCCCAATATCTTTATAGTAAAATTTAAATGATCATAGGCCCAAAACTATACTTTTGTACTGGGCCCCTGTTTTTTTAGGACCGGCCCTGCTCAAACCAGTACATAAAACATATAATTTTATGTCCAACCAGACATAAATTAAAACAACGTAGTTTTGACATAAAAAAAATTAGAGATTTCTTCATATATCCCATTTAGCAAGAATTTTTTTAAAATATCTAGCCAACGTCTCTGTCCCATCTCTTTGACACGAAGATACAATAATAAAATAGTTTTTCATCTCTCTATTTGATAACTAAAATTTTGCCTTAGGACATGAAGCTTCTCTCTCTTATACATTGACTACTAGCAGAAAACTATTTTGTCCCACTAAGCTATTGAATCCGTTCATCTTGATAGTGAGGTGTACGGATTTAAAAGAAGCTACGAGGATATGGTATCTAAGTTTTAGAAAAGAAAATTTTGTTAAATTTATAGAAATTACTTAAATGTTAGAATTGAGAACTGAGCCTCCCAATCAGAATAAAAGGAATCCAATATCAATAAAGGGGTTCTTACAAAAATATCAAAATAGGTCAAATATTTATAAAAATAGATATAAAAAAACTTATTTGAAAAATAACAAAAAAAAAAACTCAAATTTGTGCTTAAAATATTACAAAATTGTCACTAGTTTTGCATGAATAATCAGTGATTTTCTCACAAGTAATCACCATCTATTGACCAGGCTTTGCAGGTCCGGCCCGGCCCATTGATGAGGCTTAAATAGATGCTTTTTTAAGTGTCTTTATTTTTATTTTTTAACCATTGTATTTTTAATTTCTTTTACTCATTTTATCTCTCTAACTCTCTATGTTACCTCTCTAACATCTCTCTAACACTCTCCTCTTATTCCTCTCTCTACACACTTTCTCTATCTAAACTTTCTCTCCATGCATTTTCTCTATCTAACATCTCTTTACACATTTTCTCAACCCTAAACTATTTTTTCACTGTCTCTCACTTCTCCTTATACACTTTCTTTCTCTAATTTATTTCTACAAATTTTCTTTCCTATATACATTTTCCATAACAAGAACTTTAAACAAGATTAAAAAAAAAAATTTATGCGATTAAAATCACGTTTTAAATAGTATATCCAAACAATAAATATACCACTATACTTTTTATCATAGTATTTATAAGAAAATCACTTTAATTAAAAGCACTTATTTCATAAATACTCTCAAACAAACCCTTGATCAATTTTTAAAAGCCAAAAGACCCATATTTTAATTAAAAAATATTTATAAAAATGTTAGAATTTCAAAAATTCTGAGTATTTTAGTCAATCACTATTAGTATATCAGTAAACTATTAGTATATCAATGATGGTTTATTAGTCGACTATCACTGATATACTATTATATATCACGGATATACTATTAGTTATTGACTAACACTACAAGAAAACTTTAAAATAGCGACGAAACAGGCCTATTTTCTGTCGTTTAGCTATAATTAACGATGGAATTAACGACGGAAAAGTCTGATGTTATTTTTGTCATCGTCAGATAAAAATAACGACGCACTGCATCATTATGATAGTCAAAGTAACTGTTGACCATAACGACACAATGGGTCGTTTATAAGTCCAAGAAAAGATTGAATACAACGACGCAATGCGTGGTTATTTAAGTCAAAGTGATCTTTGACTCTAACGACAAAATATGTCGTTCATGTGTTTCAATTTTTTTTTTTAAATTTAATTATAAATTATTGTGAATTGGAGATTAAATTAAATAAAAAATAAAATAAATAAAATATTAATAAGAAAAAGCATATTATATAAATAATGTTAAAAATCTCAAAATAATACAAAATAATGTATAAACCCTAAAGCCAAATCAAGAGGAGGATCGGGAGTGGGCAAGCAAAATCGAAAGTCGAAGAACCCACGCCGCACATCTGCGCCATGAAGATATCCATTGTTGCCTGCATCGGTCTCTCGAACTCGAGCCTAGACCGCTCGAACTCATCGAGACAAGCTATAATCCCTATCACCTCCGCCTTGAGCCTATCGTTGCTCTTCCGAAGCTCTACAGTCTCAGCCCTTAGTGACTTGTTGCTCTCACGAAGCTCGGCAACCTCACTCGAATGAGCTACCTGGGAAGACCGTGGCTGATTTCGTAAATGACAGGCCTGAGGTTGCCGAGTCCAGGAATAGTGTCGTCTCGACGTCTGCCTCATGCTGTCTCGAGAAATGCCGACTCAATATCCTTCTGAGTTGGTAAAGTGTCGGAACTCGATAACCTATAACCGATCAGCTAGAATCGCTTCGTAATAAATCTGAAAAAAAGAGAAAATAATTTCATTAGCTAAAATACTAAAAATCAATACATTTTAAAAAATGAATAAATAATAATTAACACTTACCCCTTTCTCTCTTGCCTTATCATCGACAAAAGTCTGCTTATCTCCACCCTTGGTGTGGATATAGAGAAAGACCTCGGCAGCATGAATCGAACGACCGAATTTTGTTGTTGGGAAAGTTAAAAAATTAATAAATAATTAGTAACTAAAATAAAGTAAAAGCTAATTACAGAAAGTAACTTACAATTTGTTTCTTGCGCTCGTATGTCGAGAGTGACCCTACAGTGTGGTTTGACGGGTTGGCGTTCTGGTTGGCGCTATTGATCGCTGAAATGCGCTGGACCTCCAGCGTCTTAGTATGCGCCAAGATTTCCACCAAGTCCTTTGCGGAAATGTGGGTGGCCTTTTATCGGTAGGGGTGTGGTGAATATTGTAGCTCGCGTTCGTGTGCCGAACGTGGACCTGCTGATTCCAGGGAGCGTATATGACCTTGTCGGTCAGCTCAACTGGAATATCAAAATATTGCTAGAAAAAAATAACTCTCAATTTCAGAAATATTATATAAACGAATGAATAAATAATAAATATAAAGTTTTGAATATGTTTACCTTCCAAACTTTGAATATCCACATCTTGTGCGGGGCAGAGACGCTTTGTCAACGAGGGTGTCCCCGTACCAGAAGCATCTTCAATACCTCTGTAAATTTCGACGAGACACTCCATGATGGATGTAACCTATTGAAATGAAAGAAAAAAAATTTAAAAGTTAGATTTTGTAAATAATAAATAATTAATGAAATAAAAATTAAAATTAAAATTAAACAAAACTTACTGGCCGCCCTCAATCGTCAGGCGAATCCTCCTGGAAATAGAAATCTATACAGACTCTTGCGTCGGGTCTCTATCCTCCAGCTGAAACGATCATGTCAGGGGTATCCCCGAGATGGACATGATCCTCATCAAGAGGGGACTGACTCCCTGAACTGTTGGCACCAGGTGTGTTAGAAGGTACTAGAGGGCGTCTATGGAGAGGCATGACCTACAATAAAATATATTATTAGTTAAAAGTCTAAACTATAAACCCTATACTTTAATTACATTAAAATTCAATGAAAACAAATTAATTAATTTAAAGAAAGTGAAAAAGTGTTATTTAAAAAAAATTGTTGTATTTAAAATTAACCTTGAAAAAAATATTATAAAGTTATCTAAATTATGATTGTATTATTTTGAACATATTTTTTAATTTAATTATGTAAAATATATTGAGTTTCTTTGAAAAAAATATATATTGTTTGATTTTAAAAATGTATATTTTTTTAATTAAAAAATAATTTTTTATTTTTTATTTTAAAATTTTATCATATTCAGTGTAACCTACTAAAATACTCATAATATTTATTTTTTCTATTAGAAATACCAAAGTGTCCCTTATTTACAGAAGAAAAAGCATGAAATTGGAGAGCATTTAATTAAATGTCAATGTCAACACTAATGCTGAGGAGATTTAGATGATAATTGAATGTCTAATGTCTATGGTAATTATTAAATTACCGCATATCAAACGATCCTTAATTTTTTTTTATTATAATCAATTTTGTATCCTACGGGGAAAAAAATAGTAGCACTCACCTAATGTTCAATTGGATTGGACCCATTTTTCAAAAAGAATTCAAAATTGATTTCCCATCTGATTAGATGGTAAAGCCAGATGATGACAAAATTCTAAAAATGAGATTCGAAATCATGGTGGTGATTTCTACTTTATCATTTTTATAAAAAAAATTAAAAAGTTTACCATTATTTAAAATATTAATTCTTAAAATATGATTAAAAAAAACTCCTAGAAATTTTTTTTTTGGGTCGTTTAGTGAATGATGTGTGTGTATCAATATGCATTGAAATAACAAAATACGAATTTTAGAATTTATGAACAAGGAAAAACGGGACCATATTTGAAAGCGATTGGATTGGATGCGGAGAAAAGTACAGGCGGAGGGGACCAATGAAGTTTTTTCCACCTGTTGATTGGTTTTGCATTCAGGACAAGGAAACAGCAAGATACTCCACAAGGAACTAAGTAAAAATGGCCTTTATCCTATTACTTCTCTACCTTCCTGCTCTCCTCTTGTTGCTTTCTATGCTTCAAAGGACAACAATCTGTGGCATAATAGGCTAGGCCACTGTTCATCTTCATTTTTAAATAAGGCTTTAGCAAATTCTGATATTTCTTTTACTTCTTTCTTTAATGTTTGCAATTGTGTTAGTTCCTTACAAGCCAAAATGACCAATCTACCTTTTCCTTTATATGTTTCTGTTTCTAATAAACATTTACTATTGTTACATAGTGATGTTTGGGGACCTTCCCCTATTATTTCAAATTCTGGTTTTAGATACTATGTAAATTTTGTTGATGATTTTAGTAGATATACCTGGTTATTTCCTTTATGTTACAAATCTGATGCTACTTCTATCATTTCTACATTTGTACCTTTTGCTGAAAACTTATTATCTTCCAAATTGAAAACCTTTAGATTTGATGGTGGAGGTGAATTTGTAAATCATTTACTTCGAAACTACTTTGCCACCAGATAACTCGTAATTTCCGCCTATTTATAAGTGGTTTTATCTCCGATATAATTAAAATATGAATGTTAATTGATTTAAATGTCCATAATATTGTTAATCTTTGAATTTCATGAACGTAGGCGAAAACGGCGCTCAATTCGAACTTAAAACGAAGAAATTATGCCCATTTTAGTATTGAAAAAGACCAATCGCCGCGGCGATGAGATCCACGGCTGTGACTGAGACCAAAATTGAATTCTGGGCCGAAAACCCGAGGGTAGTAGCTGCGGCGGTGAAAGGAAAAACTTATGCTGACATCATCCTGAAGAAGGAATAAGTGCACGCTGACGTCAGCGCGCACCTTTGTGCAACAGCAGGAGAAGCGATGTGTCGCTCCACCTGAATGACACGTCGCTCAGCGTTTTGACAAGGAAACATAGCAGGCGGCTTGCGACTTCGGCATGGCTCGTGCAGATGGCCGCGAGCAGACGCGCGTGCGGCTCCCCTCACAGCAGGCTACGGCTTGGCAGCGTGGCGGCTCAGACGACGGCTGGAAGAGATTAGATAGCAGATTTTTAGACGATTTTCACTTATTTTTGTCTATTTAAAGCCTCTCTTGAACCCTAATTCAAGATCTTTTCTCCCCCTATTTTTCTTAGGACTTTTAGATAGTTTTTTTATATGTTTTCTAGCTAATTTCTTTATTCCAACTAGAGGATTATAGGGGTTTGGTTCATAATTTGTGAGGTTTTGTTCTTCAATTTAATTCCTATTTTCTCTTTATTCATGCTTTCTCTTTGCAAATTTTATTGTTGATTAATTATTGTGCAAAGTGGCCACTTGTTCTTTGATTAATTATCATATTGCTAGTTAGAACGTTAAATCCGTAATTGTTTAATTGTTTTAATACAAGTGGCATGATAGCATAAATTGATTAAGGACACTTTTCAATTCATGTTATGGGAATTTATGATCTAACTTAAATGAATCGGTCGTACCGTGTTTGTTAGTTAGAATTAGGGTTTTTCTCATCTTAATGCAATTAATGGGTTAAATCTTATTATCGTATTCTAAGGTTATCCGTTAATTAGGGAAGTATTCATTAGATACTATCTTGGCTATCGAGAATTTAAGGAAGAGCACTTGTTGTTCCGGCAACTCCCAACTAATTTAGGGAAGAATTTAGGAATGCATGTTTAGTAAATCGATGATCAAATTAATGAATGGAAGCTTTTCTCATTTGATTTCTTATTCTTTTTAATTTTGTTTTCTTTATATTTTTATAAACAACAACTCAAAACCCCCCCTTTTTTAGTTAACTTTAATTTAATTCTCTTTTCCTTGTGGAGATCGACCTTACTCACCACTACTACAGAATTCTAAATCCCAAGAGTAAGTTAATTATTTTTGGTGGTTTCGACACCCATCACCACCAAAGAGATTTTACATCAAAAATCATGTCTATACACTCCCCAACAAAATGGTATAGCTGAACGTAAGCATCGGTATATTGTAGAAACTGCCATTGCCCTTATGTTTCATGCTTCTGTCCCTCTTGACTTCTGGTTTCATGCTTTCTCCATTGTTGTTTTTCTCATCAATAGAATGCCTACTCAAACTTCTCTGTCTCCTTTTGAGATTTTGTTTGGTCATGCTCCTGATTTATCTCATCTTAAGGTTTTTGGGTGCGCTTGTTATCCTTCCCTCAAGCCATATAATTCACATAAACTTGAACCCAAAACTCTACAACACATTTTCCTTGGTTATCCTCTTGATTACAAAGGGTACTTATGTTCCTATTACAAAGAAGGTCATTGTGTCTAGACATGTCATTTTTCATGAAACTATTTTTCCTTTTACCTCTATTTCTACTTCCTTATCCGCTTCTTCCTCACAATACATTACATTTTATAACATTTCACCCTACCTCTTGCATCAATTTCTTAAACAACCTTCCCCAATCTCTCTTCCAAATACAAACCTTGCATCTACTACTAGTTCACCTATATCTCAACATAATCATTATCCTTCTTCTATTACACTTTTCCCTACTGATTTGAATGCCACTATCAGCATAGTCCCTTTTCATCCTATGCAAACTAGATCAAAGTCTGGAATTTCTAAGAAAAATGTGTTTTGTGCTACCGTCACTTAGCCCAATGATACTATTCCTACTGATCCTTGTACATACACAGTGGCATCCAAGTTCCCTGAATGGAGAAAAGTCAAATCTGATGAGTTTCTAGCTTTACAGAAACAAGGCACTTGGTCTTTAGTTCCTCTCACAGCCAATATGAATATTGTTGGCTGTAAATGGGTTTATAGAACAAAGTATAATCCTGATGGTACAATTTCTAGATTCAAGGCTCGATTGGTTGCAAAGGGTTATCATCAAAAGGAAGGGTTTGATTTTGAAGAGACTTTTAGTCCAGTAGTTAAGAAACCTACTACTAGAGCTATTTTCTCATTGGCTTCTCATTTTGGGTGGAATTTACATCAACTTGATGTTAAGAATGCTTTCTTACATGGGTTTCAAAAAGTGGATGTCTTCATGTCTCAATCTGTTATAAAGACCCTAACTGTCCTGATTATCTTTGCAAGTTGAATACAAGTCTTTATGGTTTGCAACAGGCTCCTAGAGCTTGGTTTGAGAGATTTACTACACATATTCTAACTCTTGGATTTGTTGCTTCAATGGCCGATTCCTCACTGTTTGTTAGGAGTGTGGGAAGTTCAAACACTTATTTGCTCCTTTATGTTGATGACATTGTAATTACTGGAAATGATTCTATTTACATATGTCATCTTAAGCAGGCCTTGAGTTTAGAATTTCAAATTACAGATTTGGGAAACCTCAAATATTTCTTGGGCCTTGAAATTTACTACACAACCTCTGGTCTATTTGTAAATCAAGTGAAATATCATACTGATTTACTAAAGAAGTCTGTCATGACTGGTGCTAAACCTTGCAAAACTCCAATGTCTGTTAAAATAGACCTTCATGGAGCAGCACCTCTATTTTCTGATGCTTCCCTCTACAGACAGATAGTTGGCTCACTTCAATATCTCACTTTCACAAGACTGGATATCACTTTTGCTGTCAATAGAGTGAGTCAATTCATGCAAAGTCCAACAACATTACACTATTCTGCTGTAAAACATATACTCAGGTATCTTTGTGGGACTAAGGATCGTGGCGTTACATTCAAATGCACTGATTTATCCCTTTCTGCTTACTTTGATGTGGACTAGCTGGTGATCATATGGATAGATGATCTACTTTAGGTTTTGTCTCTTTTCATGGCTCTAGTCCTATTTTTTGGTCTGCCAAAAAGCAAAACATTATTTCTCGTTCTTCTACGAAGGCCGAATATTGATCCCTTGCATCCACCTTCCGCTGAATTGTATTGGCTTCGTCAACTTTTATGTGATTTACATATCTATCTTGCTAATCCTCCCATCTTATGAATTGATAATGTTTTAGCTATATCCCTTGCAAGCACCCCCGTTTTTCATGCTCGTACAAAACATATAGAAATAGTCTATCATTTTGTCCTTGAAAAAAGTGGTTTGGAAGGATCTCAATGTACGCTTCATTTCTACAAAGGATCAAGTGGCTGACTTGTTTACCAAACCACTTGCTGCTTCATCATTTCTTGTTTTCAGACACAAACTTATGACTTCTCTAGCTGTTTTGTCATTAGTTTGAGGGGGTATATTAGCTGATATTATCTATTGTAATCCAAAGCTGGTGTAATTAGTTTTATTGTTAGTTTGTTATTAGTTGGTTATAAGTGAGCTGTAATGAATGAGCTGTGAGTTGTAAGATTGTATATATATTATTTTACCATTCATTAATAAATGTAATCAGAAATTATCTTCTCTCTAAAAGTCTCTCTCTCTACTTTGTACACTTTCTTGAGACAAAACATTAATGATGGACTTTTTAAGACGCTAAATAGCGACGAAATGTATCGCTAAACACATGTCCACCATCAATCTTAGCGACGTAGGACTTGATGAGGCTATTTAGCGATCGTTTGTGTCGCTAAAAGTCAAAGTTAGTAGTAACAATATGCATTGCGTTGCTAAAGTAGCGTACCACCTATTGTGTCTCTAAATTTAGGTCGATATTTACAGTTTTTCTTATACTGTTATGTAGATTTATATTATTTGAGACAAATTCTTATTTTAATTTCATAACTATCAATGTTTTTAATGACTCTTACACACTTAAGGGATGATTACCATTCAATCAAAAAAAAATTGTAATATTTATAAAAATAATATGTTATAAAATATATATATATAGACTAAAATTTGAGCGGATGAAACAATGATCAGCATAGAATCACATTTTTTTTACTGAACCCATATTTTTACTGATTCGTGCAGTTTTCTATGATAACACGGAATCCATATGAAACACCATGAAACATTGACTTTTACATTTAAAAACATAATATTCACTACTAATATATGTTGTGTATAAATGTATTGTACATAATATGATATATTTTTATTGCCAGATGGTATATTGATGACAATTTCCGTTGATTCTGATATATCAATGTATAATGTTGATGCAGGCCCATCTATGAAAGCCCATGATCGTTTTCTTAAAGCCTTCTTTAAAAATATTGTAAGCTTTCTTCATTTCCTCTTAAATCTCATTCTCTTCTTCATCCTGATTTTACTAAAGATGATCTTTTAGGTTTACATGCAAGTTCATCAGCTACTACTATTGTTCCTACTAAAAGCCAAGGAGGCTAAGGCTTGATGGGTCTCTAAGGTCATCATGATTCATGATCATCATCCTTAACTAGAATTGTCAAGGCATAGAGAGTTCTTGCAAATTACCCGACCTTAAGACATGGTCTAGACCAAGAGTACGTTCAACATAAACGTCGTAAACATCATCCGTATATTTAAGTTTTTTATTTTAAAAATACATTTCATAAAAAAATAAAAAATACAAATAAAACTTGTGTAACTTCGACAAAATACTGGCCAAAATTGTAATACGCCACTATGGGTGCGCATCCCATCAAACAACCATAACAGAAGTGGATGTAATCATTGGGCACATCACCCCAATATATTTTTTTTTTAAAACTAAACAGCCAATTGACAATTCGAGTTCATGCCTAATAAAAAGAAAGCAGTTATTTCATATATAAAAATACGAGTATTCGTAAAATATCACTGATGTCACTCATCAAATCCTATCAAACTACGGATGAGACATCTAACTAGCGCATACCACTATTATTTCATTTACGAAAAAAATTGAGCTAAACTTCTAATTTCTAGATAAAATACAGTCATTCTCTTAGCTTGAGCTTCAGCCTCCTAAGTATGTCCGCTTAAAGTTCTGCTAGCAAGTCCAAATGCATACCAGCACCACAACCACGACCTCGATTAACACCTGAAAACATAAGTCATCAAGTAAGTACACAAAGAATTTGGCGTTTTTAAACTGTAGTTAAACATCCCATTATATGGCTTTGCATACTTCCATTAACCTTCTTCATTTCATTATGGCATACTACATTCACCCTTTACACCTCCATTATGTCATTGCATACTATAAACTCGTTATGCCTTTGCATACTCATTTAACGGGGTATCTCATTGATAACCTTGGTAAATACAACATAACTTCTCTTAACTTCTTACTTTAATTCACGATTAGCTTAATAGAGACATAGCCAATAGACAATAATAAACCCATCAGAATTCAGGGCAAGAATATAAACAATTATAAGCTTATGTGATAGTTCATGCTATTATCAACAATATGTAAAATCTTAGAGTTAAAATCTCTTTTACATGCTAAGTAATTATCTTATATCACCTTAACATAATTCATATTCTTTTTGTGTTCACATATTAATAATTATTATCTAATCAAGGAACTATACATCTTAACATATAATGCTTCAAAGATCCACACTTAAAGCTTTCCAAACCTCCCTTTTAGTACTCACCTTGGTTATAGAGTAAATGAGAGCAAACACCTACAAATAATCAATCCTCTTTCATTAATAATGAGAGCAAACACCTACAAATAATCAATCCTCTTTCATTAATATGTAAATATATCCACATATTTATTTTTAGACTCAACTAAACTTTGATCCTATGATCCAAAAACAACGCCAAAACTGTAGACTCAAAATAAGGAAGGGGGTGGTTCTGCCCTTTGGTGAATTTTACATCGAAACTTATTTAATTAATAAATATATCATGAATATGTAATCTAAATACCCAAAAATTAGAATTGAACTTTTAGAAGTAACATGGATTTTATTCCCCAAAATCATATTCGAAATCAATTTGGTTCTTACTCAATTCCATTTATACCATTAAAAAATTTATTCAATAAACTCAAAGCAATTTTTTGATATCAATTGTGAAACCTTAAGATAAAAACATATAACTTAGAAATTTCAGACCCAATTCATCCATTATGCTCAAATTATTCTACATTCCTCCATCCAATAAAGCTTCGAAATCATTAAAATCATAACAACACCCTAGAATAAAACTTATAATTTTAAGGTGGTTAAGAAAGGGGAATTCAGAAATTGTTCATTGAATCTTTCTTCTCCTTGCAAAATCTACTCAAGTTTGGCTTTGGAATGAATGAAATTGGTGAAAAGCAAGAAAAACTCCAAGTATTATTCTTATTGTTGTAGTGGTCGAGAGAGAGAGATGAGAAGTAATTATCTCATATCACCTTAACACTATTCCTAAAGTGATTAAAACGAAATCTTATTTTAAATATGATCAGAGATGGGTAGAGATGAAGATTTCAAATTGGCCATTCATCAAGCCTGGAAATTAAATTGTGTCGGGAGTAACACTTTCGCTTTGTGGAAAAGTTAAAAGAAGTCAGAGAGGGCATGTTAGAATAAAATCAGATAAGCCATTTCTTCAAATGAGCATTACTGGAGGTTCAATTTTTTCTGCTTTGGTTAAAAGAGGGTCATAAAAATACCTCTATTTTCCACTCAAAAGTTAAAAGTAGAAGAAAGATCAATGCTCTTAAGGGTTTAGATGGTGATGATGGTATTGGAATCCTTTATTTTGAAAATATATTTAAATCTCAACCTCCTAATAAGTTACAAGAGAGTTTGTTGTGGATTCTACCTAAGGTTAATGAGTGAGAATGCTAATCTTATTGCTTCTGTTTTTTATTTGGAGATCTCTCAAGCTTTATTTGTTATCCATTATAATTAATCCCCCTGGCCCTGTCGGTATGACTGCTGGATTTTTTAAGGATCATTGGGACATATCATTAGAGATTTCTTCTGCTATTTAGTAGAATGCTCAAGAAGCTCAATCATACTCATATCCAGGGGCGGAGCTACATAGGGGCCAGAGGGGGCACGTGCCCCCCTCGATTATTAGATTTATTATAAATATAAATGGTATTTAAATTAAAATTAATTTGGACCCCTTTAGTTGAAAATATATATATAACGAGTTATTACATGTGATAACCTACTGAGTAGTTCATTGGCAAAAGCGCCTCTTTTAATGCTCTAGGCCCGAGTTCGAACTCCTCCTATTCCACTTGCTAGCTTTTTGCCCAGATTTTAAAGTTAAATCCAAATAATATATATATTATATTTGTATCTATCAGTTTACTATATAAATTAGATTATATAAAAATAAACTTTTATTTTTTATATTTTAATTTCATATAAATAAAATAGTTCAATATATTTAATATCTCTAATTTCAAGATTTTGAAATTATAATATAAATATTTTTTTTATTATAAATTATTTTCACTAAATTTTTTCATTATTTATCATCCAAAAACAAAATAGATTAATATTAATTACTTAATTTTTAAGAAATTGAATACCACTAATGAATACATAGATTTAATTTTCATAGTTATTAATAATATAATTAATAATTATATAGTTGCATGTTAGGGGTGTTTTTAGTTCCGTTTGTGTTGTTTTGGTTAAAATCAACACTAAAGTGACTAAAAATGAAAAAAAAAAAAATATTACAAAGTGAACCGCTTATGTGTCACAATTGAAATTGACATGTGAATCAATTTTAACAAATAAGCAGATTAAATTATTGAATTTCAATAGGTTTTAGTCCGTTTCAATTCAATTTCTATCGACATGGGAATTTTAAATTGTAGCTTGACTGCGTGCCCTCCTCAACTTAAATCCTGGCTCCGCCACTGCTCATATCACCCTTATTCCAAAAACTAATTGTAGGTCAATTTCATTATGTAATGTGGCTCGATGTCCCTCTTCCAACTGTTATCCCCAATATTTTAATGCAAATTATTCTTAAGAATAATATTAGTTGGTAAATTTGAGTCATTTACAATAAAACATAAAAAAAAATTAACAGAAAGTCCATTTTTCAAAATAACATTCAATGAAAGGGAAAGGGAAAGGGAAAGGGAAAGAGAATCAAAATAAATTAGTTTGTTTGGTTCATAAAATGGATTAAGTCGTTAAATTCTCAAAAGATTAATGACTTTGTTTAATTTAAGAAATGAATGGATGACTTATTCTTCAAATGAATCAAAATAGAATTTAAAATTAATGTTTTCAATAGTAATTTTAAATATGTAATATTATTTTATCTAATTAAATATTATGAATATAAATATTATTACAAATTATTATTTTAGAATATTTATTATAATCATAAATATTCACTATTTATAATTCAATATAGTAAACTATTAATCTATTATAATATTGTAAACTATTAATCTATTCTAATATTGTAAACTTTATAAATAATTAATTATTTCACTATTTTTTATTATCAATAATAAATTATATAAAATTTATTTAATCAATTATTAATATTCTATATATTATTAATATCATTAATTTATTAATTAAAAAAGGGTGATTTAAGTATATAGCATTTAAATTGGCTAATTTTGATTTTCCCTTCAAAATGGTGAAAAGGGAATGAGAAAAGGAAGGAATCATAAATAAAATTGTCAAACCAAGCAAAGGAAATTATTAACAGAAAATATTCTTTTTTCTTTCCTTTACACCACACCAAACACCACCAGAGTGGGTGCTAACACCTCCCCACATATAGTCAAAACTCTAAAATTTAAATCTTAATTTTCACACCTTATTCTTTTTATCTTTGGGTGATTAATAATGTTGTTGCGTAAAAATGGATATCTTCCACGTAGGCAACGAACTTAATTTATGGGACGAGTCGGAGGAGGTGTACTGCTTCGACGACGTGCAATGTAGGTACCTGCACAGGAAAGGAAAAGAACACCGGTGTGGTGCCGGCCTAACACCCTCCGATGCTAAAGTCAGAGCAAACAGAGCTAGTGTGCCAGAGAGAATAGTAGTAGAAATTAGTTACCTAATGAATGAATTTCTTCTCCTATTTATAAGAGATTAGGTTGATGACATCATCGTGCCACGTGTCGCGTCGGGATTGGGCCATGTGTTGCTTTTCAATTACGTGTCGCTTTCGGGTTACGCCACGTGTCATTTTCTGATTGGACACTTGTAATCGGTTTAGATATGTAGGTCTATGTTGGAGACTGCGTAGCCAGGTCTTTTCAGGTGCATGGACTTTATGCCTAGGTACCACGGTCAGACGAGGTGCTTCGGACCAGGTGCTTTTGTAACGACCCGCTTTCCGTTAAATTCTTTAAATTCAAATGCACAGCGGAAGACTCGATTTTTAAAGAAAAACGGCGTGGGTTCATTTAAAAATCGAATAACCAAAACCTGTTTACAACCCAAATTTCCAGAAAAAGCGATAAATCGGGAATTTCGCATTCCAAAAGACATTTAGACCATAAAACATAGACATATTTTACACAAATACCCTTTCGGGCTAAAAAAGACACAAGTATGTAAAGATGGAATAATTTACAAGCATTTCAATGAATGCTAAACCAAAAAGAGTTCTTAGTATTGTCCATACACCATCTCGATCAGTCACGCGGCTCCACCTCCTCTACCACGCTTCTTAACTCGAGGTTTACCTGAAAATTGTAAGTGTAGCACCATTAGCATAACATGCTAGTGAGAGTAAAACGAAAGCAAGAAATCCTATGAATAATATCTCATAACCGAAATCGTGTCCAAAGGCCTATAATGCTCACAACTACCCACATCCACACTTCTAATTTCCATACAATCAATCGATAGTAGAATACCACCCGTACACGTCATTCAAAACCAAGAGATAGAAATAAAGACTTAAAGTAAAAGTACCGGAGTATATGTAATTGTAACATTAGCATTCATTATTACCAAACCAGTTTCATCGTATTGGGTATACCATATGGATAAATGTCGCATACTAAGCCCGTACGGTATTACCATATCGCAACCATCGTACCGGGTATACCATATGGATAAATATCGCATACTAAGCCCATACGGTATTACCATATCACAACCATCGTCATCGGTATACCATATGGATAAATATCGCATACTAAGCCCGTACGGTATTACCATATCACAACCATCATACCGGGTATACCATATGGATAAATATCGCATACTAAGCCCGTACGGTATTACCATATCACAACCATCGTACCGGGTATACCATATGGATAAATATCGCATACTAAGCCCGTACGGTATACCATATCACAACCATCGTACCGGGTATACCATATGGATAAATATCGCATACTAAGCCCGTACGGTATTACCATATCACAACCATCGCACCATGATACGTATGGAACCGAATCGACATACTATCATGTGCCGTATCATAGATCATAATGCCATGGTACGTACGGATCCGAATCCACGTACTACCATGTACCATATCTCAATCATCGGATATCAGGACTTTCACCATTTCAGGTATAAGGACTTTCACCATTTCAGATATCAGGACTTTCACCATTTCAGGTATCAGGACTTTCACCATTTCGCAACATGATACGTATGGATCCGAATCAACATACTATCATGAGCCACTTTACAAACAGTTAAGCTTCCTAAAAGTTAGTTAATCTCAAAGAATCCTACTAAGTTATTACGAAGCCTAACTATCTAGATTACACGAGTTATCACTCAAGTGTATCTTTTGAGCTACTTTAACTTTCAAACCACTCAAGTAACTTTCAAATCCATCAAAGTAACTTCCAAATCCATCAAAGTAACTTCCAAACATTTCCTTTGCTTTACTTTAGTCAAAACTACCTAAAGTAAATTCAATACCCAACTTTGTCTCAGAATCTTTATAACCTTTCATACTTTTGAGAATAACATCCACGCTACTTTGATCTAAACTTCTCAAAGTACCTTAAACTTTCACTTTCATCTAAACTCTTCAAATCTCAATACCATACTTCCAAACCACTCCGATGTTCCCTATTCATCAAACTCATTATAACTCCAAACTTTCTCCACACACACTTCCGAATTAAAGTCTCCAACCAAACTATAATCCTAAGAAGTTATCTCCCTCTTTACATCGATAAACAATTACATAATGAAACTAAATTCATAAAGCCACTAACTTTCACATTAAACTCACCTTAGCTTGAAGACAAGCTCCGAATAATCCGAGGTTGTAAAATCACGATCAATTCACAATCCTACAAACGAATTACACTTAAACAACATTAAATTAACGAAACGAGCAACGGTCGACACGAAGCGGTAAAACAAGTCAAAACAGCCCGGTAATGGGTAAATAAGGCCCACGACCAGGAGGGGAAAAAGGGGGGAGGAAGAGTTTCTGAGTTTTGGGCGTTTTAGGAGCATTCCGGGTTCGTGTTAAGCACTTTTTAGATAGTTTCGATCAATGGGTAAGCTTAAATTACGGTTTAGGGCTAGAATCAACCACACCAAATTCAAAGGAAAACAAAAATGAAGTATTTTCCATCATGACCAAAACAGGCCACGACAAGGGAGAGGAGGGAATTTCGGATTCTTCATTTGGCTCGGTTTAAAGTCCAAGGAAAGTTGAGGAAAAATGGTTCCCAAAGGTTTCCCAACAACAATTAGTAACAATTTTGAGAAGAAAGTGGAGCTTTGTTAAAGAAATCACAAGTTTGACTCAATTTCCATGAAGAAAAGTGTTGAGATTCGAAATCTAGGGCTTACCTTAGAGAGGTGGAATCGTCCCAAGAGTGAAATGGGTAGAAAGGTCTCGGCGAGAGCTTTCCAACGCATCCGAAATCACGCAAAACGGTCGAGAAACTAAGCCGGGGCGACCATTTCTTTCTCTTCTCTTTTCCTCCTCTTCTTCCTCGGGTTTGGTCAGAAATTGCTGAATGTGTTTTGATTTTCTTATCAATTTAAGACATGAGGAAGGAGATGAATAGTATTAATGATGCAAATGACTCAAATACCCTCTCTTGAGTTTTCTCTCTACTTAAACGAACCCGTCCTTGCTCGTAAATAAATCTAAAGGTGATTAATAATTATTAATTGGCCCGTTAATAATTATTAATGTCACCAAAACATATTTAAAGTACTAAAACGATTAAAAACAAAATCGGACGAAAATAGCTACTAAAATCGAAGTTACTGAATTAAAACTAAACTTTAAAAGCTTTAATAAATAAAAAAAAAATTTACCTCTAAAAGTAACGGGACGTTACAGCTTTAGACCAGGTGCTTCGGACCAGGTGCTTCGGACCAGGTGCCCAGCACCGCCGTCAGACCACGTGCGTAGACAAATCTTATCTAGTTGTAAAATTCCACGTGTAATCCAATTTCACCCCACAATAGAGGCCCCCTACTCCTGAGTTGAGTTGAGATGCAAGTTCAATGCTACTTGGGAGTATTCTTTCAAAGTGGAATTTTGCTTCAATTAATTTCCCGAAAATATTCAAAGTAAAAATTCTTCTGAAGATTCCACCACCAAAGAAAAAAAAAATTATCTTCCATAATTTTTTGCTTTAATCTTTGTTGGACCTTACATTATCAAAAATTGAATAAGAGATCTGAGCCGTTGCCTCTACCTCGATCCAATGATTGAGATAAAATCAAATCAGGGATAAGATCAAATCATGAGATAAGATCAAATCTCTTATAAATATCAAAGTTCACCTTCTTCCATAATTCACAACTTGGAGGACTGGTAATTTTTAAATTCTCTCTTCCTTTCTTTTTGTTATTCGAAGACTCTCGTTGACATCGTCTTCTTCAATTTCTCAATTTTACAGGTTTGCCTTCTCATCCAGTAGAAACAACCGTGGTAGGGCGTCAAATTATCAGGTACATATTGCCCCCTTTCTAAGTTTAAGATAAATTCTCTTAAAACGTAGAAATTTAATAATTTAGGGCTTGATAAACTGAAGTTGAAGGATTGAGGAATGGAAAAATAAATAAATCGAGAGTTGAATTAAAAGTAGGTAGGAGAAAAAAAAAAAAACTATGAAGAACAGCTTCGTAGGCGCTGTTCATTCACGCTAAAGAACAGCGCCCGCTGTTCAACAGCGTGAATTTATTTATTTTTTTTAAACAGTCGTTCAAAGACCCGCGGGTTTGTACGAGGGTCAGGTTTTGACCCGCGTACCAAATTTTTTTTTTGTCCTGTAGCGCTGTTGCAGTTTTTTTTTTTTGGGCACTGTAGCTTCTTTTTCACGTCTAACTTTGAACTTCTGCGCTCTTTTGTAGGCGTGTTTGCGGTCGCGTGATTTACTGAGAGGACCATAGTCGATTCTTTCCTCTTTGCTGAATTCAGGTATGTCATATTGGTCTCCCTCTAAGCACTTTTTTATTTTGTACGTCTAATTAGTTGTTGCTTCAAAAGTCTCTAAGATAGAATCCTGTTTCATTTTAGGATGTCTGGCGAAAATTCTAATTATGGAACTGAGAGCGAAGAAGATTCGGGGGGGTCGAGTTTTGAAACTGAACTGAGTACTCACGAGGATGATTCCGAGATAGATTCTTACCCTTCTACAATTACCTTAGGACACCTAAAACAAATTAGGACATTGTATGATATACCTTCATCCATTACTCTTAGGTGTCCTGAAGTAGGCGAGACAATTCATGACCCCCTATTGGAGAAGTCAGTTTTCATTTACACACGCTCAAATGTGGAGTTAGACTTCCTCTCCATCATTTTCTTCAGCGAGTTTTGAATTATGTGGGGTTAGCTCTCGCTCAACTTGCTCCAAATGGCTGGACCGTTTTACTTGGGATTTGGGTTCTTTGGCATCTCCATAGCGATGGATCTTCTTTAACTTATAAAATTATCCATGCCCTTTATCGACTAAAAAGCTTACCTGGGGAGAAATCCATGTATTATTTTGCCTCCCGTGGTGATAAGCTATTGATGATTCCTCCTAGTGCAAAGAAATGGAAAAATCAATGGTTTTTTGTGGGTGGTGATTGGTTGTCTTTAATACCTGAACAAAATCATACTCATCGAGTTCCTAGGCTATTTAGAAGTTCTGGTAGGTTCACTTTAGAAATTTTTTACAACCTGCCTCTCTCATGCTTCCACTTGTTCATTAACTCATTCTTCTTTTACTGCACTGAGAGATTTGGAACTCATTCAACTACCTCAACCAGCTAAAAAGATAGTTAATGATATTTTGAGTATTCCAGTTCAAGATCGTAACTCTGCCGTCCTCCTATCAGACGAACTACTCGTTGCTTCTGGCGTTGCTTAGCCTGTTGTTGAAGATTCTAGTAAGTCTTTGTAATTTGTATATATGTTGCGCCACTAAATGGAACATATTTGACACTTCGTTCTTTTTTTAGCTATGTCAGGTGAGGCCGCTCGCAGGTTCATTGAAAACGGCAACGCCAAAAATGCGTAGATGCTTTTGGTAAAGCTCCAAGGAAAGTAACCAACAAACAACCTGATCGTCCCGGGACTTCAGTTGAGAAACGCGTCGTGAGTCAGATGTTAGTAGAAAATCTTTACCTACTGCAGTCCCAAACTTGAGTGCGGGCCCTTCTTCTCACCGTGATGTTCGACATTCTATAGCTGATCCTGGTTGTGTTTACTTCGGAGAGGATGATGAGTCTTTTAAGGAAGAAATTGCACTGATTAGTTCAAATTTTCAGTCTGTTCTTCTACTTGATCGAGACTATGCACGGTCCATGACCACTCAAGCTCTAGTTCACTCGTCTATTGAGGATTACTTAAAGGTATGCAATGTTTCACTTTTATCATTTCTTTTGTTTTTCCTTTACCCAGATCAATGAAATGATTTCTTTGCCTTTATAGGCTGGGGCTAGGATGAACATGGCTTGCGTACAAATGGAGAGGAAGATTATTTGTCTTGAAAAGACAGTGAAACTTCGTGAGAGAAGTTTATTTGAAAGCGCATAATTGCAGGAAGAAGATCGCGTTGAGAAGAATAAGCTGAGGGGTGAACTAGTTGAAGTGCAGAAAAACTTAGATGAAACTTCTGTGAAGCTCAAAAATACCTTGATTAAGTTCGGCGAACTCAAAGCTAAAACTCAAGATGAAGGCGAACTGCTTGCTATGCTTCAATCTGTCAATAAGGACGCAGACCTGGAAGTTTTTCTCTTCGACCTCGGCGTCAAAGGAGCACTTGAGAAGGTTGTCGAGAGATTTCCATATCTTGATCTCAAGTTTGTTAGGGAGAGTTTCAACCTTTCCCGCACCAACATTGTTGTCGACATTGAGACAGTGGATGATTCGGCATGACGACTTTCTTAGATTTAGCTTTTATTTTTGTTCCTCTTTAGTTTCATGTAGGTAGGACAATCTGTTTTTATCATGCTTTCATTTTATTTAGGATATCTCCGAACTTATGTTGCTTTTCATCTTCAGATTTATTTCATGTTGCCTTCATTTATTGGTTTTATTTATTTTCTAAGTTTTATCAATCAAGTGTGGCTAAATAGCCCTGCACCTAAAATTAACTTAGAAATTTTAATAAATGAATTTTTAATAAACTTAAGTTTTTGTTCTTTCTAAGTTTTGTCAAGCAAGTGTGGCTACATAGCCCTGCACCTAAATGAACTTAGAATTTTTAATAAACTTAAGTTTTTGTTCTTTCTAAGTTTTATCAATCAAGTGTGGCTAAATAGCCCTACACTTAAATGAACTTAGAATTTATACTTAAGTTTTTGTTCTTCCTAAGTTTTATCAATCAATTGTGGCTAAATAGCCCTACACCTAAATGAACTTAGAATTTTCAAAAACTTAATTTTTGTTGTGCTTGTCGCTTATTCTTGTTGGTGTAGCGGCATAATGCGTAGTAATAGTGCAAGTAGTAAACAAAGTAGTAGCAGTAGGCCCCCCACTCAAGCTGCACTTTATAACTTAAAGTGTTACATGAGTTTGTGAGTTATTGAAGTAGCTTGTTCTGGGCTGAGCTCAGATTCACACTTAGTGGTAGTCTTTCCCTATGCTTTGTTGGTTCTTTTCAACACAAGTAAGTTTATGAAATTGAAAGAGTGCGGTCTCATTTCATATATTGGAATGAAATTACATTGAATGAAAATTGCTGAAACAACTCAAACATAAATGAAATTATAAAGACATCATTGATAAAAGGTCTTGAGGTGCTCTGCATTCCATGGATGATGTAATGCCCTGTTGTTGAGGTCTTTCAATCTGTAAGTACTCGGTCTCACTACCTCAGTGACCTTGTATGGTCCTTCCCACAATGGTCCTAAGGTCCCACTATTTGGGTCCTTTGTATTTGGCAATACTTTTTTGAGAACGAGGTCATCCACTTTGAAATTGCGTGGTTTGACTCTAGAGTTGTAGTATCGTGCCACCTGGTTTTTATACTCAGCAACACGGAGAAGAGAAGTCTCTCTATGCTCTTCAAGGAGATCAAGGCTTAACCTTAGGCATTCTTCATTCATCTTCGGACTGAAATGTTGTAGTCTTGGAGAATTGAGACCTATTTCAACTGGCACAACCGCTTCTGCTCCGAATGCAAGTGAGAAAGGAGTCTCGCCTGTAGAAGTTCTAGCTGTTGTTTTGTATGCCCATAGCACATTAGGTAGCTCTTCTGCCCAGAGCCCCTTCAACCCTTCTAGCTTGGTCTTTAAGTTCTGTTTGATAATTTTATTCACCGCTTCCACTTGACCATTAGCTTGAGCATGTGCAGGAGATGACTTAAAGTGCTTAATACAAAGCTCTGAACACCAAGACTTGAACTTTTCGATTTCAAATTATTTCCCATTATCAGAGACAATGGCATAAGGAATACCAAACCTGCATATTATACTCCTCCACATAAAGTCGGTAGTTTTGCGTTCGGTTATTGTAGTTAAGGCTTCAGCTTCAGCTCACTTAGTGAAATAATCCACAACTGCAATAGCAAATTTAGTCTGACCTTTTCCTTGAGGAAGTGGTCCTATTAAGTCAACCCCCCACTGCGCAAATGGCCAAGGACTTGTGACATTTGTTAGATATTCAGGTGGTTGTCTTGGGATCACAACAAAACGTTGACATTGGTCACATTTTTTACAGAACGACTTGGCATCCTTGTGCAAGGTGGGCCAGTAATACCTCTGCCTTACAATTTTATGAGCTAACGACCTTCCTTCTGAATGGTTGCCACACACTCCCTCATGAATCTCTTTCATAACATAGTCTGCCTCTTCGGGTATAAGACATCTGAGTAGCGGTAGAGAGAAACCTCTCTTATATATAACATCTCCTTCTAAGATATAATGTGTTGCTCGGCGCTGGAGTCGTCTTGTTTCAGCTTTGTCAAGAGGCAACTCCCTATCTTTTAAGAATTTTATTATGGGATCCATCCAGGAAGGGGTGGACGAATGCAATGACTGCTCAATATCCATAGCTTCTAAATCATCTATACTTGAGCTGGGTAGAAACTCTACTGGTATTGTACGACTTAACTCAGTCTCATAAGCGGATGCCAAACGTGCTAACGAATCGGCGTTAGAGTTTTGTGAACGTGGTATTTGATTTACCTCCCACCACTCAAAAGTGCAAAGAAGATTTTTCACCTTGGCTAGATAGGCAGCCATTCTTTCTCCCTTGGTCATATTCTGTTATTATCTGATTGATAACCAATTGAGAGTCGCTAAACACTTTGATACGAGTCACCCCTACTTTTCTTGCCGAGCGCAATCCGGCTAGAAGGGCTTCATACTCAGCCTCATTGTTGGAAGCTTTAAAACCAAACCTCAAAGCATACTCAATGTGGACTCGGTCCGGTGAGACTAAGATAAGGTCAGCTCCGCAACCTTTCATGTTGGAAGACCCATCCACATAGAGTGTCCAAATGGACTCTTCTCTTTGTGGAATGATGAGTTCTTTATCTGGACCAAGTACTTCTATCTGAGTAGGAAGTGACTCTTCCTTTTCTGGTGTGAGCTCTGCTATGAAATCAGCTACAACTTGTCCTTTAACTACAATTCGAGGCTTGTACTGAATATTGTACTCACTAAGTTCAATTGCCCACTTCATCAATCAACCTGACGTCTCTGGCTTCTGTAAAACTTGTCTTAGTGGGTGATTTGTCAGTACTACTATTCCATGTGCTTGGAAGTATGACCTCAATCTTCGAGCTGAAGTTATTAAGGCCAGCGCTAATTTTTCCATTCGAGGGTACCGAGTCTCAGCATCCAGTATAGCTTTTCTGGTGTAGTAGATATGTAGTTGGATTCCGCCTTCTTCTCTTACTAAGGATGAACTTACAGCTGTCTCAAACACTACCAAGTATAGCAATAATTCTTCACCTATGACGGGCTTGGAGAGTAAAGGTGCGAAGCTCATATATTGTTTCAACTCTTGAAAAGCACGTTCACACTCCTCCGTCCATTCAAACTTGCATCCCTTTCGAAGAATCTTGAAGAAAGGTAAACATTTATCAGTTGTCCTGGATACAAATCTGTTCAGCACAGCTATTTTGCCATTAAGACTTTGTAGCTACTTAAGGTTCTTTCGGGATTCCATGTCCAGGACGGCTTGTAATTTGTCAGGGTTTGCTTCTATTCCTCTTTGATGAACCATAAAGCAGAGGAATTTGCCTGAAGCTACCCCAAACGTACACTTTTCCGGGTTGAGTATCATTCAGTACTTTCTCAAAACCTCAAATGATTCAGCTAGGTCTGAAGTGTGTTGGTCAGCTTGGTGACTTTTGACTAACATGTCATTGACATATACCTCCATATTCCTTCCTATCTGACTTGCAAACATTTTATTTACCATTCTTTGATAGGTTGCCCCAGCATTCTTTAACCCAAACGGCATGACTTTGTAGCAATACAGGCCCTGGCTTGTTACAAATGACGTCTTCTCTTGGTCATACTCATACATTTTAATTTGATTATAACCTGAGTATGCATCCATGATAGTCATCATCTCATGTCCTGTTGTTGCATCTACCAGCTGATCAATTCGAGGTAGAGGAAAACTATCCTTTGGGCATGCTTTGTTGAGGTCGGTAAAATCTATGCATACCCGCCATTTTTCGTTCGCTTTTTTGACTAACACCACATTAGAGAGCCAATCTGGATAGTGCACTTCACAGACAAAATCCACTTTTAAAAGTTTTCCTACCTCTTCAGTTATAACATCATTCCTGACCTGGTCGAAAACTCTACGTTTTTGTCTAACAGGTCGATAAGTGTGATCTACATTTAGATGATGAACCATGATTTTTGGGTCAATGTCAGGCATATCGTCATGGCTCCAAGCGAAAACATCGATGTTTTCTTTCAAGAAATTGATCAGTTTCTCTCTCTGTTCTTCCCCCAGTCTTGTCCCGATTTTAACGCATTTTTCTTCATCTAAAAGTGGGACAGATTCCAGGTCTTCTATGGGTGTTGCTCCTCGTTGCAGTTCTTTTGGCATAATTGCCAAGTGTGGTTGCTTTGCTTCCTCAACTAAGTGAGCTGCGATGGACTGCATCTCTTCTTCAGTTTGTTCTACCGCGATCATGTTTATCAGCGCAATACCCTTCATAGCTGTGTAATAACACTCTCGGGAGACCTTTTGCTCCCCTTTGATTACTCCTACCCCACCAGAAGTAGGGAACTTCATCATTTGATGGTAAGTCGAAGGTACGGCCCTGAGAGCATGGATGGTAGGTCTCCCCAATATGATATTGTAAGCTGATGGGCGATCGACCACTGTGAATTCTACCATTTTAGTGATGGTGTTGGGCTCTTCTTCGAAAGTAGCTGGAAATTCAATACTCCCTTCAGGGATGACCTGCTCTCCTCCGAATCCCACCAAGAGTGCTGAACTTCTTTTCAATTTTTCTTTCCCAATTCCTAATTTTTCAAAAGCACTGAGAGAGAGTACGTCTACCGAGCTACCTCCATCGACCAAGATCCGATGTACTCTTAAGTTAGCCACAATAATTATCACCACAAGGGCGTCATTATGAGGCTGATGGATATCAACCACTTCTTCTTCATCAAAATTTATCTTTTCCTTTCGACCAGACATTGTAGAAGTAGAAAAGACCTCGAATCTAGGTGGGGCGTGACTCGCTTCTCGAGCGCTCTCCTTTCTTTTTCTACTTAACTCTCCACCAGCTGGTCCACCAAAAATAGTTCTAATGTCACCACCCAAGGATTTTTGACCACCTCTGTCTTGGTCTTTTCGTTCAGGTCGAGCTTCACGTTGTCCTTCTTCCCTTCTCATCACGAACTCCTTTAGGTACCCCCTTTGAATTAAAGCTTCAATTTCCTCTTTGAGGTCAAAACAGTCGGAGGTAATGTGACCATGATCCTTGTGGAAGAGACAATATTTATCTCTATTACTCTTATTTGACCCTGCCTTCATCCTTGGCAGCCACCTAACCAAATTTTTATCTTGAATCTCCATTAGTAGTTGTTCAGCTGGGATAGTAGTAGGGGTGTACTTCTTGAACTTGGTCACGGGATTACCCCGCTCCTCAGTTCGTTGTTCTGTCCTGCTTCTTTTCTCGTCCCTGTACCGGTCATCCTTTCGAGTTATGTTTTCTGCTCGATCTTTTCTTTTGTGCTCAGGATGTTTACTACTCCCTCCCTCATCCGGAGCTTTTCTTGCACTAAGTAATTCTCCCGCGCTCATATACTTTTGTGCTCTTGCGATGAGTTCTGTGTAGGTAGCAGGAGTCTTTTTGCCTAGGGACCATAAAAACATTTCGTCTTGCAATCTAGCCATCATTGCGGTTAGAGCTATGTCATCGCTGTAACCTTCAACTTTTAATGCTTCACTGTTGAATCTCACAACATAATCTCGGAGACTTTCCCCCGATTTCTGACGCACAGTCAAAAGGTGAGTTACAAAAGACCGAGTAAGGTCTTTAAATGAAGAGATAGATCTTGGCTTGAGCTGCCTATACCACCCTCGGGCAGACCCCCCTAGTGTAAGAAGGAATGCCCTGCATTTGATAGCATCTTGGACTCCCTGGAGCTCCATCCAGGTCCGAAATGTATCAACATGCTTAACCGGGTCTTTTGAACCATCATAAGTCGCCATAGTTGGCATTTTAAACTTAGTAGGAAGTTCTACTTCCATGATATCATCCGTGAATGGTGGTTCAGTTTGCTCGAGGAGATCTTCTAATACAGAGGGAGCCTTTCCGCGATACTCTTTCTTCATATGACCAAGCTCGTCTTGGAGCTTCTTTAACTCCGGTGTCCAAGGTTGTGAACTTTCAGCAGTAGACTTTGCTATACTAGTTTATGCTTTTCTTTTTTCGTTGAGCACTTCTCTAAGGTCAGACCTTCCTTTCATGCTTGGATGCGTCTTGGGAGAAGACTTATTGGAAGAAGGAGAAGTGTCCCGAGTATGTAGCCTCAACTTACCCTTCGAACCACCCTTCTCGTGATTCCGCGACTCTGCAACACCTTCTATAGGTTCTTTTTCTTTTTCTTTCTTCGATCGTAAATCATGGTTGTCAGTGGGGGCTTGGTGATCTGACTTTCGTGTGAGTATCTCTAGTACTTTTGCAAGATCTCGGTTCACACCTCGAACTTGCTCTTCTAAGACATCTACCCTTCTGTATGGCACAGACGCAACTCTTACCACTTCTCGATTCTCTTCAGCTTGTTGTTGTCGTTCTCTATTTCTACGAGTTTGATATCTCATATTACAAGGGTTACGGTTCTCACCGTCATCCACATCATCATCGTGTTGACTTCTTCGACTCATCCTAAATGGTAGAACACTTAGTTATGTACTCCTTCCACAGACGGCGCCAAATATTGCCTAAAAATGGATATCTTCCACGTAGGCAACGAACTTAATTTATGGGACGAGTCAGAGGTGGTGTGCTGCTTCAACAGTGTGCTACATAGGTACCTGCACAGGAAAGGAAAAGAACACCGGTGTGGTGCCGGCCTAACACCCTCCGATGCTAAAGTCAAAGCAAACAGAGCTAGTGTGCCAGAGAGAATAGTAGTAGAAATTAGTTACCTAATGAATGAATTTCTTCTCCTATTTATAAGAGATTAGGTTGATGACATCATCGTGCCACGTGTCGCGTCGGGATTGGGCCATGTGTTGCTTCTCAATTATGTGTCTTTTTCGGGTTACCCCACGTGTCATTTTCTGTTTGGACACTTGTAATCGGTTTAGATATGTAGGTCTGTGTTGGAGACTGCGTAGCCAGGTCTTTTCAGGTGCATGGACTTTATGCCTATGTACCACAGTCAGACGAGGTGCTTTGGACCAGGTGCTTCGGACTAGGTGCTTTGGACCAGGTGCTTCAGACCAGGTGCTTTAGACCAAGTGCTTCGGACCAGGTGCTTCGGACCAAGTTCTTTAGACCAGGTGCTTCGGACCAGGTGCTTTAGACCAGGTGCCTAGAACCGCCATCAGACTAGGTGCGTAGACAAATCTTATCCAGTTGTAAAATTCCACGTGTAATCCAATTTCACACCACAACAAATAATGTCTATAAATTTAGGATTGGTTACAAATCTATTCTTTTATATATATTTTGTTTGAATAATAGATTTTTTAGAATCTCTATATTGATATGGTATTATTTATTTTCAATCTAGACTCACATAACTCAATTTTTAGATTCAACCCAAATTGTTAATACCAATAGGGATATATCCACTTCTTAAAATGTCATGATCATCTCATATTATATTCTAAGATCTAGATTACATTTTATGCATAAATAACTCCTATAAATTTTGAGTGGTAGTTTGAGTTTGAACTACTTCTTTGTTGATATGTGAAGCCAAATAAAAAATAGTCCAAGACCAATTTGATTATAAAACCCATTAAATCCATGTTAACATTATATATATTTTTAAATATTTTACCTAATGGTAGCCATAAGAAAAAAAATGGTCAAATACTTGGCAATTAGCTGAGACTTCAATTTATGAGGCGATGGTTTTTTTTGAAAGCTTCGGCAGAAAGAATTTATAAAAGTGGCGTTGTTTTATGCTTCGAATGTGAGTGAAAAGAACATTGTGGTTTTGAGAGAGTTGTGAGAAATATTGTAAAAGAAAGAGTTTGCTTTCCTGAGAATTTTTTAACGTATAATAAATAATTGAGTGTACAGGATATTTCAATTATAACTCTTGATTCATCATAGTGAAATATACTACGGTAAAAACTAGACGTAGCCCACAATTGAGTTGAATCGATATAAATTTTGGTGTCGTTTTCTTTCCTTTTTATTTACATTTATTATTCCTCTATCGTTCTTGTGTGAAATTTAGACCTCGTGAACCTGTCATTCCCTAATAACTGGTATCAGAGGTTTGGTTATTATTGAAGAATGATGTCTAATCGAGAAGATAATTTAAATTTGGGAATTATAAAATTGGACAGCAATGATTAAGTCTTCTGAAAGATACAACTAAAGGATTATTTGTACAGCAAAACCCTATAACTACCATTTGATCAAAACGACTAAGATGAAAGATGATGAATGGAACAGGTTAGATAATCGGGTAGTTGGCGTCATTCATTTGACTTTGGAGAAGAAGATGAGTATTATGGGTGTAATGAAATCCCTATCTGACACACATAAAAAGCCTTATGCTAATAATAAGGTATATCTACTTACCAAATTATTGAATTTACAAATGGCAGAAGATCAAACTATTGGCTAACAAATGAATGAGTTGAGTATTCCGATAGATCAGTTAGCCTCCATCAATATTAAATTTGATGGTGATATTTATGTAGTTCTTTTGCTTAAGTCTTTACCTCATAGATGGGATACATGGGAAATAACTATTTCTAACTCACTTGGTGATCGTGATGTGACTCTTTCTGAAATTAAGAATACGTCACTAGCAGAAGAAGCTCGTATGAAACAGAAAGGTACTACTTCCAATTCTGGTTCAACATTGAATGTAAAAAGAGGTAGAAACAATAACAGGAATGATAAAGGTAACAGAAACAGGGGAAATTCAAAGAATCACAAAAGCAAGTCCATAAACAGTAAAGTTGGGTGTTGGAATTGTGGTAAAGTGGGGGCATCGGAAAAAGAATTGTAGGGCTCTTAGAAGAATGAGAGAAAAAATAATGGTGCAGCTAATACACTGATTGAGGTGGTATATTACCCTTTACAACTCTCAGTTGTTTATTCTCGTGATTTTTGGGTTATTGATTTAAGTGCATTTTCCCATACTACTTCACAAAGTGATATTATGGAAAATTATTTCACGAGAAATCATGGTAAGCTGTATATCACCAATGAGTACCCTTAGATATTGTTGGTTTAAGTGGTGTTAGTTTAAAGACAGCGAACGACTTAGTTTGGAAGATTTTGAAGGTAAGACACGTACCTAGACTAACAAAAAGTTTGATTTTAGTTGGCCAATTAGATAATGCAGGATATAAAATATCCTTTGGTAATAGATCTCAAAAAGTTACTAAAGGTGCCATGATATTTGCCGATGAAGCATGGAGGGGAGTTTATATATTAGCTCAAGTAGTAGAGATCTAATTGTAGGGACAGATTCTACAAACATAACTGAATTATGGTATAACTGGTTGGGACATATGAGTGAGAAGAATATGAAAATTTTTCACTCTTCAAAGAAGTTAGAAGGGCTGAAATCAAATGAGCATAAGTTTTGTGAGGGCTGTATTTTTGGGAAACAGAAAAAGGTTAGCTTTTTACAAGTGGGAGTAGAGTCCAAGAAAATCAAGTTAAAATAGGTTCATACTGATGTATGGGGCCCACTCCAGCCACTTGTCTTGGAGTTTCCAATTACTACGTGACTTTCATAGACGACTCAAGCAGAAAGGTAGGTGTCAATTTTCTAAAACATAAATCTAATCTGTTTAATGTTATCAAAATTAGGAGAGTTATAGTTTAGAATGATACAAGTTTAAAAATGAAGAGCTTGATGTCAGATAATTGTGGAGAATATAGTAGTGGGGAGTTTAAGCAACATTGTGCAGAAAATGGTATTGTGCTGGTCAAGACTCTTCCAGGGACACCATAACAAAATGGTGTGGCAGAAAGGATGAGAATAACATTGTGTGAAGTACCAGAAGTATGAGATTACACTCTTGGTTTCTTGAGATGTTTTGGGCAGAAGCAGTTAGTTTAACTGCCTATTTGATCAATATAAGTCCTTCTACGCCACTAGACTTCAAATTGCCTGAAGAATTCTGGAGTGATAAGCAGATAAATCTTTTCCATCTAAAGGTTTTTGGCTGTGTGTCTTATGTACATGTTAATGCTGCTGAAAGAAGCAAGTTAGATGTAAAATCTACTAAATGTTATTTTATTGGATATGGCGTTATTGAGATTGGTTATAGGTTCTAGGCTGACCAGAACAGAAAAACCATCATAAGCAAAAATATGATATTCAATGAACAGGTTCTTTACAAGAATAAGGTAGAAATTGAGGGGGAGATCATAAATAGATGAAAAGTATACTAAGGTTATTCATTTAGAGAATCTTCTTAAGATTGAGATAGAAACTTCAGAGGTTGAAGTTCATAACAGTATTGCTCAGAGATAGAAGTTATTGAGACAATAAGTTCCAATAACTCCCCCTACAGCTGCTAGGATATCTGGCAGGACTATTAGACCACCACAAAGGTATTCTCCTTCACTTAATTAAATTTTATTGACTGATGGAGGTGAGCCTGAGTGTTATGATGAGGCAATTCACATGGAAGATTATGTCAAGTGGAAGTTTGCCATGAATGATGAGATTGATTCATTGATGACGAATAAGACATTACATCTTGCTGAGTTACCCAAGGGTAAGAAAGCTTTGCATAATAAATGGGTTTACAGGATAAGGGGAAACCCTATGGCGGCAAACGATATAAAGCAAGGTTTATAGGTAAAGGCTTTCAACAAAAGAACGGTATTGACTTTAATGAAATATTTTCTAGCGTTATGATTATAGGAAAAGATTTACATGGTTCGACCACATGGATTTGTAGTATAGGGAGAGGAGAAAATGGTGTGAAAATTTCAAAAGAGTTTGTATGATCTCAAACAGGCTCCTAGACAGTGGTATATGGAGTTTGACAGTTTTATGAGTAACAACTGTTTCCAGAGATATCAAACAGATCATTGTTGCTTCATCATACGTATGAGTAATTGTTACATTATATTGCTTTTGTATGTCGATGACATTTTGATTGTAGGGCTAGCAAATATGATATTGATCAACTCAAAAGTGATTTATCAAAAGAGTTTGCTATGAACGATTTAGGTGCTGCTAAACAAATCCTAAGAATGAGGATTGAGATATCTGATGGTATCTTGACTTTGTCACAGACAGAATATGTGAAAAAGATTTTGAGCAGGTTTCACATGGAGAATGCAAAATCAGTGAGTACTCTTTTAGCTTCACATTTGAAATTATCTAAAGAGTACTCACCCACTTCTGAGCAGGAGAGAGATCACATGGATAGAGTTTCTTATGCTTAAGCTAAGACAGTCTTATCTAAAGAGTATTCAGATATTTGAAAGGAACAACTGATTATACGTTACATTTTAAAAGGTCAGATTTTAAATTGTAAGGTTATGTGGATACAAATATGGAAGGTGATATTGATGGCAAATAAAGTACTATAGAGTATGTGTATATTTTGGATGGTACAACTATTAGTTGGGTCTCTAAGTTGCATAAGTTGGTGGCCCTTTGGACGACAGAGGCTGAGTATGTTGCATTTACAGAAGCCACTAAAGAGATGATTTGGCCCTTTACCAAAACAATTCCAACAGACAAACTGAAGTTGTGTGCAACTTTAAATGCGTTTCTTAGAAATTAGTTTTAACGACCCAAATCCGCTAAATCCTTTAAATTCAAATGCACAGCGGAAGACTCAATTTTAAAGAAAAATGGCATGGGTTCGTTTAAAACTCGGATAAACCAAAACCTGTTTACATCGACCCAATTCAGAGAAAGCAATAAAAATGAATGGAATGCGCATTCCAGCTTAAAAGTAAAATTCTAAAAGAACTTTAAAACCATAAGACAATTACAATTTTGGACAAATGCTCTACCGAGCTCAAAACATAAAGTATGAAGGATGATGAAATTTTACAAGCATTTCAAGAATGCTAAACCAAAATGATTCCATGTTCCAGTCCATCCATCATCTCGACCAGTCATACGACGCCACCTCCTCTAACACATCCCCCTCGTCAAGATGTACCTGAAAAATGTTAAATGTAGCAATGTTAGCATAAAAATGCTAGTGAGAATAAAATGAAAGCCAGTAACTCTATGGACCAAATTCCATACCAGAAATTGTGTCCAAAGTTCTAAATTTCTCTTTACTATCCATTCTACACTTCCAAATCGTAATAATCATGCACCAATCAATTTCCCAATTTCCAAATCATATCGAGCCACATCTAATACCAAATCCGTACCAAATCATAATACCATATCATATTGCAACATCTAAATACCTCGTATCGTGTTACCGTATGTTACCACCTCAACATACTAACACGTACGATGTTACCATATCAAGTGTCCTCGTATCGTGATACCGTATGGATCAACATCAACATACTACCACGTACAGTCTTACCAAATCAAGTATCATCGTATCGGGTTTACCGTATGGATCAACATCGACATACTAGCTCGTACGGTCTTACCATATCACAAACTATCGTGTCGGGTTTACCGTATGGATCAACATCGACATACTAGCCCGTACGGTCTTACCAAATCACATATGACATACTACCAATTCTCGAATTACCATAAGTTGCCACATAATACCACATAAGGTATTACCATCGAAAACCAAACACTTGTACAAAGGATAAGCATGTAACTACGTAACCACTAACAAACAAGTTGGGATGCTCATTATATGAACTCGACCTATCTGCCAATCTTGCCATATAACACTCGCTCATAGCCTGTTTCATCTATGAACCTGTTATATCACAAGATCATATCACATAGTATCTCGATATGTGACGCCCATAGCCTCTTTCATCTATGGACTACACATATCCATAAGTATCCCGATAAGTGACGCCCATAGCCTCTTTCATCCATGGACTACACCTATCCATAAGTATCCTGATATAGTGACGCCCATAGCCTCTTTCATCCATAGACTACACGTATATCTATAAGTATCCTGATAAGTGACGCCCATAGCCTCTTTCATTCATGGACTGCACCGATCCACAAATATCCTGATATAGTGACGCCCATAGCCTCTTTCATCCATGGACTACACATATATCTATAAATCGGTTCATTAAATGAGCACCTCAACACAAACAACTAACAAACAATACAATCATACTACAATTACACTCAATAACATGCTTATCTTTTGTACTTAAAGTGTTGCCTCTTACCAAAATACCCAAGTACATCAATCGTACTATTATCATGATTCCATATTCCACGGTTCTAGCACAATCCACATCAAACCTTATTATCATATGAACTTTCATACTCCACATTATTACCATAATAAAATACAATCCTTATTACTCACACAAGGTAATAAGTTCGTAAAAACACTAACCATTATCATCACTGATGCCATATTCCACGAACTCTTATAACTCCCAAATAAGCAAAATCGAGGTTTAATATCATCATGTCACTAATGACAATAAATCATCTTAAATCACAAGAATAATTTTCAAGCCGTTACCATAATCCACGAGTTATCTTCCAAGCATTTCCTTTATTTTACTTTAGTCAAAACTACCTAAAGTAAATTCAATTCCCAACTTAATCTCAATATCTCTATAAACTTTAATACTTCTAAGGATAACTTCTAAGCTACTTTGATCTAAAACTATTCAAAGTATCTTAAACTTCCACTTTCATCTAAACTCTCCAATTCATCTTACTAGACTTCCAAACACACTCAAACTTACCTTATTCACCCAAATTCACTAGAACTCCAAAGCCCCTCCGCTCACTTCCGAATCTAAAGTCACCAACCAAAGTATTTACTCCTAGGAGATGGTTTTGTCACTTATCCTCGATCAACAAAATCGTAATGAAACTTAATTCATAAAATTACTAACTTCCATTTTAAACTCACCTTAGAATTGAAACCGAACTTCCAAAGTGTCGAGGTAGATCCCACGCGAGCAATTACCAACCTACAAATAAGTTACATCCAATAAACATTAATTAACCTGAAATTGAACCACCGACATCTAAACGCGTAAAACGATGAAAAAACCCGGTTTTTAGCCATATGGTGCTCTCGGCCATAGGAGGGAAAATGAGGTTCGGGTTTGGTTTTTCGACTTTTAGGCATTTTAGAGGTGTTCCGGGTTGGTTTTAGGTACTTTGGAGGTTTGAATTATTAGTGGGTAACAGTGATTTAGGGTTTTACACCATACTTGATTCCCGAAAAATTAAGTAGAATACAAAACAATGAAAAACTAACACTACAAAATGAATAGGTACTACCGGCGCACCTCCGCGCCGGCAATGCCAACCATATGCGCCGGAAAAAGGTATCACCGACGTCACTTCCGCGCCGGAAATAGCGCCGGCACTCGGGTGTCGGGGATGCCATTTTCAGGCATCACCGGCGCGGCTACTCCTGGCGCCGGGGATGCTAGGAAAGCATCCCCGGCGTGGTGGCGCCGGCAGTGGGGTAAATCTTAAACCCCACTGCCAGGTATTGCCGGCGCTATAGCACCGGTATTAATAATATTGCCGGCGCTATAGCGCCGGCACTGAACATATTTCCGGATCCATAGCGCGGGTATTGCCACTGCTATTATATGCATGTAACCCCAATGCCGGCGCTATGGCGCGGGTATTGCCACTGTTTTTTTTTTAAGTTTTACTTATTTTAAGCTCCTCAAATGCCACCTGTTTCAATATATATATATATTAAGATTTTTCTAAACCATATAAAATCCAGAACCAGAAAAAGTTGTAACAAAATGTGTAGAAATTAACTAAAGTTCAATTAAGACAAATATAATGTCTTTAAGAAAGTAAAACATGATGTCTTAAAATACTACAACAGACACGTAATGCGTTCAAAGTACATGTAAAATCCTAAGCATGACCATCCCCACCACCTCTATAGTTTCTCATGAACGCATCAAAGTCCTCTCGAAGTTTCCTGGCCTCTAAATCACGTGCCGCCTCACGAGCCTCACGTTCCACATCACGAGCTCGAAGTTCCTCAATAGTAGTAAGGGCTTCAACTAGTTGTTGCTGACTTTGAGCTAGTTGTTGTTGACTTTGGGTGAGTTGTTCCACTTGTGAAGACACAGAAGATCTCGATGAACTACTTGACTTTGGGGGAGGTTTAGGCCCTCTGCCCATACCTCTCCTATAGCCTGGTCTATGACCCAAAGTCATCTCCATTGCCTCGATATCGCAATAGATGGGCTTGAATCCGTTGTGTCCGACGCAACTTGTGGCGGGTTCATATATTCCACCATTTTTTTCTAAGACAATAGAAAAAAACACGAAATGAATACAAAATATTTAAAACAAAAACATAACAAACTTAAAACAATAAACTTACATCAAAAAATCAAAAAAAATAATAAACTTACGTGATGTTCTTCGGCCTGTCCGCTCACCCACGTTTTTGGACTTTCATAAGAATGTTGTTGCTCAAACACGTCGACCCATGTAGCTTCTGGGTTATCTTGTCTCTGCAAATATTCATATAAAATGTGTATGATACTACAAAAATAGAAAAAAGTTTAATAAGTAAAGTGTGTGAAATAGTATTACCATCTCATAAAGCTTGTTAGCATTGGATTTCGAGCCACCTTTATGTAAATACAGTCTGCACTGGGAATGAGTGTTTGTCTCTGATAGTTTCTACACAAAATGAATATCATAAGTAATTATTTAGTTATTATTCATAAATAAAGATACTAAGATTTAGATAATACGATTTTACCTTAAATTCAGGTGATTTCAACTTCTCGATTAATAACCTCCATTCATCATCACTATGCACTCTCGGATGTTTCATGCGGTCAGCTTGCTCTTCACCAAACTCTTGTACGTTATTGCGATAGTATTTTCCCAGCTCATATCGATACTCATTCGCAGAAGATATCATTTGTCCTTCAATAGTTTTCCAATGTACGCCATTGGCTAATTGAAGATTGAATTTGTCCTTAACACATTAGCAATCATGTTAGTGTAAATTATATAATACTTGCAAATCATATATATAAATACAAGACTCACTGCAAGTCGTTGCCTGATATCATTAAGAATCTCTGCCGGCACCAAATCATATCTCTTGTGGCTCGGTGGTATAAGGGCACGCACCAATATGCCAGTCTCAGTGATAAATGATCTAGCATTGTCGCCAACCACCCGTTTTAAGTCTTCCGGGATAGTCAGATCTTTCTTACTCGTCCCCTTATGCAGTGAAAGGTTCTTCGCATAACCACGTCTAGGAACCGACGATTGAGACGAGACTATAAAACAAATTAAGAAGTAAGTAGAAAACAAAGCATAAGTGACATTCACAAAAAAATGATTCTTACCATGATCGAGTGTGGGCGAAGGTGACTGAGAACGCATATCATGTGATGACATCGGTGAATCTGAAGTCGATACATGACCTGGTGAGGGAGAAGGAGACTGAGAACTCATCAATGTATCCGATGATGGCTCCGTAATAACTACCCTTTGTCTGACGACGAGGAGTCTTCCTGTTGCCGGTGCAATAGGTCGTGGATGGGTCAATCGACTCTTCCCCTTATTATTCCTGTTTAAAACACGCAAACACAATATTTGTTAAAAGTTAAGAACAAACGCATGTTTAAAAATTATATATTAAACCTAACTTACTATTCTGAGTCATCGTTTTCCGACTTATCGCTCTCATTTTCCGAATCAACAATATCATTTTCCGGCTCTTCTTCATTATTGGTTATAAACTCTTCTATGTCATCATCTCTATCGAGCCTCTATGCATCTAGTCTATCACTGACATGAGTATCTACGGGTGAACTCACATGCAAAATCATATCATCCTCGTCATCTTCCTCTAACTCAGGGACATTCCACACATTTTTTTGTCTTAAAGTTTGAACTACTCTCCAATCTTTCCCATATTTAATATCATCCAAGTATAGAACTTGTTGAGCTTGACTAGCTAAGATAAAAGGTTCTTCTTCAAAACAATTTCGAGATATGTTAATCGATATGTTTCCCGACTCTTTCTTCATTTTAGATGGAGATGTGTCAAACCATGTACATCGGAATAAAACAACTTGATTAGATCTTAAGTAACTAAGTTCTATAACCTCTTTTAAGAGTCCATAAAACATCGTTGATCCTTCATCGTGATCACCCTTAACAGAAACCCCACAACTCATAGTAGTACGGCCAGAAGATCTTTCCATTGTGTGGAAACGCATCTCATTGACACAACATCCTGTATATGATTTAGCACGAATGTCTGGGCCCATTGACAATGCGTACAAATCATAGCTTACTTCATGACGACTCCATAATTCACTAACCTACATTGTCAAATAAACTTTTGTATGAAAACTTATGGGTACAGTGCGCTATAAAACAAAAATAACTGAGAACATATCTTACACGACGTTTGAACCAATTGGCGAATTGTGCCTCTTGATGTTTATGTATGTCGCTCAAGCCCTCGTGTTCAAGTAAATCAAGGTGATCCCTATGGATGATTAAGTAAATACAAGGAATCTATATGAATACATTGGAAGCAGTGTTAAAAATATGGAGTAGATATACATACCGTAAATATGGTTCTACTTCATCACAATTACTCAAGGTGTACCAGTGTGCTTTAGCAATGTCTGATTGTGTTAAGGTTAATAAATCGTAACGCCCGAGAGGACGAGACATATCTTTAAACACTGATATGTCACTCTCTACACGACCGTCAACTCCTCCTTCATAATTACGATCCAACCTATTAAATCGAGTCTCAATCCCTTGAAGATATCTAGAACAAAACGTTATTGACTCGTTGAAAACATATGCCTCTGCTATGCACCCTTCTGGACGTGCCGTATTTCTCACATAATTCTTTAATGTCCAAGACGCGCTTCTATTGGATACATCCAACTATAACAGATCGCCCTACTATTCGAGCTTCATACGGCAAATGAATTGATAAGTGAACCATGACATCGAAAAAGGCAGGAGGAAATATTCTTTCAAGTTTACATAAGATGAAAGTGATATCACGCGTAGTCGATCCAACTCATCTAAACTTATTACTTTCGCACACAAACTACGAAAGAAATTACTGAACTCGTTACCACCGACTTATGTCGTAATTCAAAAATGCCCTGGATTGCTAATGGTAGTAATCGTTGAAACGAACGTGGCAATCGTGGCTCTTTAACCTGGTAAGTTTTCCACCTTAACATTAACACACCGAGATATGTTTGATGCAAACCCGTCTGGAAATTTTACACTTTTCAAGAACTTACATGCCTCAATGCGCTGACTCGTAGTCAATACGTAAGCAGCTGCAGGTTTCACAAACTTATCTCTCCCAATTTTCTGTATATGCAATTCAGCTCGTATTCCCAAGTCTGCCAGATCATGACGTGCTTTCAATGTATCTTTATTCTTTCCTTCAATAGAAAAAATTGTTCCTACCAAGTTATCACATATGTTTTTCTCTATGTGCATTACATCTAACTTATGACGTAAAAGCAATTTAGACCAATAAGGAAGACTAAAGAATATGCTTTTCTTAGTCCAATTGTCGTTTTCTTCTGGTCGTTTTCTCTTCTTCTCTTGGGTGCAAGGATTCTTACCAAACTTTGGGAAAATTAATCGATCTAAATCTTGTATAATCTCAACTCCAGTTTAATATTCACTTGCCCCTCAATTCTTGTTTTCCATCATGCACTTGTTTCAAAACGTCATGGATGGCCCATATGAATATATCGTCGATGACCCATGAAACATATTTTGCTTCGAATACCCATTGAAGAAGTATCTTCCAAACATATGGGACATGCTTTGTATCCTTTCGTACTCCAACCAGACAAATCACCATATGCGGGGAAATCATTGATGGTCCATAGCAACGCAGCCCATAATTGAAAATACTCGGACTTTGAGCTATCAAAAGTTCTTATACCCTCACTCCATAAATCATTCAACTCTTCAATCAATGGTTGTAAGAATACATCAATATCCTTCCCGGGTGACTTAGGGCCAGGAATCAGTAAAGACACAAAAAAAGTAGATTCTTTCATACATTTCCAAGGTGGTAAGTTATATGGAACTAAAATAACAGGCCACATGCTGTACGTGATGCTCATTTGCCCAAATGGGTTAAAACCATCAGATGCTAACGCTAGACGCACATTTCTAGGATCAGAAGCAAACAACGGAAACTCTTTGTCAAAATGCTTCCATCCTTCGCATCGACAGGATGACGTAAAAACGCCTTCCGTTTCCAAACGTTTATCCTTGTGCCATCTCATATCAACGTTGTATATTTTGATGCAAAAAGTCTTTGTAACCTAGGTTTCAATGGGAAATGTCTAAGTACTTTTTGAGCTACTTTATGTTTAGTTTTTCCCTCATTCACCTCATATCGTGGTTCCCCACAAACTTGGACAAAACTCTTCTTTCGCGTATTCTTTTCTAAAAAGAACACAATCAAACTTGCAGACATGAATTGATTCGTACCCCAATCCAAGCGCACGTAAGAACTTCTTAGAAGCATAATATGATCCCTGGAGGAACCGTCCCTTCTGGGAAATGTTTCTTTTAATAACTCGAGAAGCATATCAAACGACTTATTACTCCACCCGTTTAAAACCTTGATATGAACTAATTTCACTAAGAAACCGAGAGATGAAAAGTTCTTACAACCTGGTATAACTCTTTTTGTGCTTCACCGAATAAGTGTGAGAACTCGCTATCACACTCACCCGTGTCCACATTTTCCTCACCATCAAGTATATTTTCCTGGGTTCTCGGTTTCATATTCATGAAATGCACCACCTTGTAGGTCATTAAGCATGTCTATCATTCCATCATCATCATCATTTTCACTAAAGGATGCATCTAAGGGAGGCACACTACTACTCGTGCTACCCATTTTAAAATTCTCTCCATGGTATGTCCAACGGGTATATCCTCGTGATATTCCATAAATATGCAAATGCTCTCTAATTTCTTGAATTGTGGCAAAACCAACATTCACACACTTTAAACAAGGACATCGGGTTTTTCCATTATCATTCAAAACCGTCACCGCAACCTCTAAAAATGAACTCACCCCATCAATATACTCTTTACAAAACCTATCATTTAGATTCATCCAACTCCTATCGACATTCGACCTATTTTAAACAAAAAAATCTCAAGTAAATTCCATGGTAAAGTTCTACTCCTCAATGTAAAAACCCCTTAAACATACAAACTATATAAAAAAGAAATATATACATATTTTGAGACGACTAACTTTGCTGCAGGTTAGCCGTCTCCCATGACATTCAAAAAAAATACTAAAAACAAAAAATTATATCAACACACATGTCAACCTAAGTAAAACATAAAAACATTAAGACATGCTTTGAGACGGCTAACTTTGCTGCAGGATAGCGTCTCCCAAACATAACGACGTTAAAATATAAAAGGTCAGAAAATTAACCTGGATCCTGACATTTGTATATAAGCTCACGAAAGATCCGAAAATATTATCTGTTTCAATTTACAATTGCATTATTCAGTCATTTTAATAGGCAACTTTCATATTTAATCACATAATTAAATAAAAAAAAACACTGAGTTTATATGCTAAAAAGTTTGAAATTTCCTTAAACTTTAAAAACAATTCAAGTTTTGTTCAATCAATTATTTAATTAATTATTTGAATCATTTTTTTAAACAAATTAGAATAAAAACAAGTTAACAAAACCTAAAAACTCAAAACATCAAATTGAAAAAACCCACTAAATATGCAAAGTTTAAAATTAATCACATAATTAAATACAAAAAACAATAAAATTTAAATTAAATAAATTGTTCATTCATATTAACAATAATTGATAAAATTCATCCCAAATCTATAATCAATCATGTATAAAGTAACTAATTTACTTCATAATAACCAAATATTAACAATTTAACACTAAAAGTAAATAACACACACAATTGTTTAAAAAAAAAAACCTAAAAACTCAAAATAGTCAATTTGAACAAAATCCATATTGATAAAAAAAAAAATATCTCAAATCTCCATTCAATCATGTATTGTGTGTGCCCAATCTAATTCATAACAACTAATTATTAAGAATTAAACAATAAAACAACAAAAAACCCAATTTTTTAAAAAAAAACCTAAAACTAAAAACTATGAAATCTAACCAAATAATAATTATTTTAGTAAAATAGAGTATAGAAACATACCTAAAACGATGGATAATGTAAATTTTGGCTTTTGAACGGAGGAAATCGGTGAAGAATCGACGGAAAAAGAGAAAGGATTGCAAGGGGGGCGGCGGCGCTTCGCTGGAGCAGGGGGGAGGAGAAAACAGAAATGAAAAATGAAGAAGAAGGAAGAAGGGGCTTGGGGGGTCTAAAAAATGGGAAGTTGTATCGCCGGCGCACGATAGCGCCGGCGATACTTAAAAAATAGGCGCCGGCATTGGGCCAGCCCAATGCCGGCGCATGTCAAGCCCAGCGCCGGTATTGGGCCGGCCCTGGGCTTGGACTAAACCAATACCGGCGCAGCATAAGGCTTGCGCCGGTATTGGTCAACCATTTCCGGCGCACGATTGTGCGCCGGAAATGGCTGCCTTTTAAGTGGCTTTGCCGGCGCCGTGCTTGTGCGCCGACATTTCTGACGTCGGTAGAACCATTTATTCTTGTAGTGTAAACACCCTAGCCATAACCAAGTGAGGAAAAACAAACGGAACGGGTTTTCCATTCGACTCGGGTTTAGGTCCAAGACAACAACCTCATCCAAAGTGATTTTTCCTAACTAGAATTCACAAACAGCACCCGGGAAAAACGAATCAAGGCTTGCATACAAGATTGGAAAAAAAGAAAACACAAAAAACCCATTTATTCCTCACCTTTTATCTCCTGGATCTTTAATGGATTGGCTTGATTGATGAGATGGGTAGAAAGTACGTCTCGAGAGCTTTCCAACGAGCTAAGGCACGATGAAAACGGTCGAGAAACGAAGCCGGGGTGACACTTTCTTTCTCTTCTCTTTTCCTCCTCTCTAGCTACGGGTTTGGCTTCTTTTTTTCACTTCTCCTTTCTTTTTTTTCTTGCCATTATCCTTGAAAAACATGAAATAGATATATATAAAGAAATTTTGGTAAAAGACCATATTGCCCCTCCTCTTATTTCCTTAAGAAAACTTATTCCGGGTGCTCGTTATTTCACGTTTCTAATTCCAATTCAACTTAACTACTTCTAATCTATCTTAAAAGTATTTAACAATAAATAATGGGCCCGCTAATAATTTTAATATGACCAAAACTAATTTAAGCTAATAAAACGATTAAAACGATTTTCGAAAGAAATTAGCTACTAAATTCTAAATTTCTAAAATTAAGCTAAATACATTAATTAAAATAAATAAATAACTAAATGAAATATTAAATTAAATAATAAAAAAAATTCACTTAAAAAAAAATAAAAAATAACGGGACGTTACATTAGTAGATAGAAGTCTCTGCCACTGCATATCTTTGACATGTGTTTTGTTTTATCTTCAAGTGAATGATTGTTAATATGTACAGTCAAATCTCAATTTTGACTATAAAACCCATTAAAGTCCATGTTAACATTATATATATTTTTTTGTTAAATCTAATGGTCAACAACTTGGCAATTGGCTGAGACTTCAATTTATAAGGCGGTGTGATACGAAAACTCCATGGAATTGCTTTTAAAACCCTTAAAATTAAATAAGGACCCCAAAATAACAAACCATTGAACCCACATATGCCATTCGAAACAACCCAAGGTGTAAGTAAGGAAAAAATGATACCTTGATGATCAAAAATCAAGAAACAAGAATGACTTCTTACCCCATGATTCGAAACACTCCACAAACAACTTGATCAAGGTTGCTTGAATGCTCCTAAGCATGCAATCTAAAGCAAAACTACATAGTTGAGAGAGATGGCTCCCAGCCAAGGCAAGCACAATCGGCTAGTTTTCTTTAATTCATCAAATCTGTTTATTAATTGAATAATAAAGCCTTTAAATAGGCAAAACAAGTTTCCTACTCCAAATATGACTCTAATTTCGAAAATATGAGATAAATAATAGATAAGGATGACTTCATCATGACATCACCATGATGAGTCATCAAAAATAAAAACTACTACTCCTAGAAATTTAAAAATGGCAAAATTAAAACCCTACACTACTTGGAATTTCCATTTCTATATAAAGTCTTCAATCCTTGGTGTTGAGCTTCCTTGGAATGTAAATTTGATCTTCTCCATGAATTGCCATATATGGAAAGTTTTCATTTCGGGAAATATTCCATTTCTCTTCATTTCTAGCCAAGCTCTTCTTTCATGATCCAACTTCTTAGCTCTTGATCCTTGAGTGAAGCTAATGCCATTCATCTCTTTTGAGGCTCCATGATTCATATCACGGTGGGAAGGAATTTAAAAAAGCGGTGTTGTTTTGTGCTTTGACTATGAGTGAGAAAACATTGTGGTTTTGAGAGAGAGTTTGAGAAATATTGTAAAAGAAACGGTTTACTTTTTTTAGGGCTTTTGAGCGTAGAGTACACCATTGAGTATATTTGATATTTCTATTGTTAATTTCTGATTCATCATAATGAAATATGCAGCGGTAGCAACTGAATGTACCCCACAATAGGGGTGAACCAACATAAAATTTAGTGTCATTTTCTTTCATTTTTATTTACGTTTATTGTCCCGCTATTGTTCTTGTGTGAATTTTAAGTCTTACGAACTATCATTCCCTAATATTCTTATAAAAAAACTAGTGGTTTATAACATTTATTAATAAAGAAAAATGGGACCAACTTTGAAATTGGACAAACGGATCAGAAACGGTCATAAATTATTTGTATATTATCATTTACGGTCATAAATTACAATATGACAAAAGCTCAACGGGTAAGACTCAAATGGCAGCAAATAGACTGAATAAACTGCGTATGAATATACCAACCAGTCAATATATATATATATATATTAGTTAAAATAACGTGCGTTGCATGTGATCATACATTATTTTATGTTAAATTTAATACGTGTTTCAGTTGATATTTTTAAAATATTAAATTTGATAAAAGGTAAATAGCTTTTGTATAAATAAGAGATAATGTTTTCTAGGCTGTCAACATTTATTAACCATCACCATGAATTGGAAAAAGTCACGAACACATGATAATTCATTCAATAGTCAATGGTGGTCAATTCTCATGCCCATTTAATAGCTTCTTTCTTGTAGTAATCACCAAAATCCTATACAACATTCCTAACAAAAAAAAAATCCTAACAATCGGATGTTTTCATCATTAATTCACCACGATGCCCAAAAAGTAAGAGGGGCCGTATTGTGGATCTTATAATTTGATGAAATAGTAAATGATATAAACTCCCTTAATCACCTATTTCAATGCATATGAAAAAGATATAATAATATAACAGTGCAGGTCCCAATACCTTAAACCTAAATTGAATTTGTTTTTATTTAAATTTAGCATATTTTGAAAAAATTGTATCTCATATAAAAGTATAATGGGTGACATAAAGGAGTTCCAATTTTTTTTTTGCCAAGAAATGTGAACAAAGAAAACCAAATTTAGAAAGCTATTATATTTCTTAGTAGAAATATGATTATTTAGTTCATAGGAGCAAATTTACAAGAAATTTAAAAAGTGATTTGAATCCAATTAATAATTCAAAATGGATTAATTTAAATGAAAAATATTAAAAGTGCTTTTAAAGATAACAAATTCTCAAACCTTCTATTATAGTGAAAATGGAGCCCCGTATCAAGTGTTGAGCACGCGTGTTTTAATTATCTTGTATTCAAATGACACTTGTTCATCTTGAAAATTTATTTTAGTTTATGAGAGTACAATTAAAATGAGAACCATGTAAAAAACACTCATTTTTCCATTTAGTTTCACTCCATTAACGAATAAAAGAGAATCAGAAGGGAGAAAAGAGTTAATTCCTAAAAAGGATTTAAAACTTTGCATAAACATTTTTTTTAATACGGTGGAGAAACACAAGCCAATGAAGAATAATAAATAATTGTTGTCAATTAATTAAGAATCAAGTTCACTATGCATAAACATTTTTATGTTCATGAACCACGATTCATAATTTGGTCAAAAAAAATCATTGAACTTCTCTGTTTCTCTCTTCATAATTTGATATTACAAAAAAACAAATTATACCTGGCAACATGCCTATTGACTGACTAATGTTCCATACCTTGCAAAACATATGGACACAATATAAATAAAAAATGCTTTGTATTTATATCGAAAGCAAAGAGGAGTAAAGAGATAAATCTCACTCATTGTAATCTTTCCTAAATGCTGAAACAAAACATTAAAAAAATTTTAATGTGTATTTACTAAACTTTTAAAATCATAAACACTAAAATGAAATCAAACACAAGGAGTGAGGAAAAAAAATGTCAATCCATCATAGACCCTCTCCCTCTCTAGAACGCGATACATCTTGTACCAAATCCCGCTCATTTCTCCAATTTCTTCTCCGATTCTATATTTCTTGAAGCAAAAGATATAGAAGTTCATCGCTCTCTCTCATCCATCAACTCGATGGTCGTTCTCTGTGACGACCCATCACTTTTAAAATAAATTAAATCAGAGAAAACTGCGGAAGTCATTTATTTTAAGAAAATTTTGCGTGGTTTTGTTTGAAAATTGGCTAGCCAAAAACCTATTTACATCCTAATTTTTCAAATCTAATAAATCACATGGACTTTAAGTCCCAAATCAGGAGTTCAAATATTTCATATCATAAAAACCACATCAAAAGCTCTTATGAGCTAAATAAAACATATACATCATCAAAGTCTTTGAAATTCACAAAAATAATTACATAGGCTTTTTACAACAATGAGTCCATCTCGAGGTCAACATCCCTCGATCACGCAGCACCATCTTCCCTTCCACGGCCTCTAGCAAGGGCATTACCTGAAATTGGTTGTAATATCATGAGCTAACAACTTAAGCCCAGTGAGAATAATAAGCATAAAAAGTAAAGATAGACCTCAAACTCGCATTTCGATTTGTGTCCAAGTAAACTGACACATTCTTTCCTAGAATTCTCCAAAATCTAGGTAATTCTATTCCATTTTCTCCAAAGTAAGACATTACTACACTCGTAGTCAATCCTCATCCTTTAACTTGTTATGACATAGAATAAGTAAAGTAAATAAACTTTGTATAAAATATAACATCTCAATTCTCTATATCATCAATCATTTGCAATGTAGGGTTCGCATATACCCTTATGCATGAATGAAGTAATGCGTCAATCCCGTAGGATACCGTTCACTCCTTTTTTTATCTAGAGTAATGAGCAAATCCCGTAAGATCCCATTCGTCTCTTTTTCACTTAGAGTAATGAGCAAATCCCGTAGGATCCCTTTCGTCTCTTTTTCACTTAGATTAATGAGCAAATCCCGTAGGATCCCATTCGTCTCTTTTTCACTTTATTTTCTTTTTCACTTGCTTTCTCTTTCACTTTCGTCTCTTTTTCACTTTCTTTTCTCTTTCACTTACTTTCTCTTTTTCATTTCTTTTTCATGAATGATGTGATAATGGTATGGTGCAAATGATATGCATATGCTTGCATATCTTGTAAAAGTAAATAAATAAAGTGTGGAATTAAAATAGTCGATGCAAGCATAAAGTAAAGGCATAAGATAAAGGAAATAAAGTAAATGACATAAAGTAAAATAAATGAGCCTCTCGGACGAAGGATATGTAAATCGAACTCCACTACCAAATAATGAAAATAAAAGAAAATCATAACTTAAACGATTAACCTATACCTTCAAGGATTCTAAACTTCCAACAATCCGAGGTTCTATTAATCGTTTTAAATACAAGTTGGATCTTTTAACTTCCAATGATCCAACCTTAGCTTCGAAACGAATCTAACTTAGAATCTTCTAAGATTCAATACTTTCCTCGAGAACTCCTAAGTTCTCACTTAAAGGATTAACTTCTAATCCTAAGGGCACTGACTCACAACCCTCTAATCTTAGATTCGAATTCTAATCTTAGTTTCCAATTCTACAAACCATCATACTTATTCAATTTCTATAATTACTTTAAATCCTAACTATTCTCACCTTTAATAAAAGATGACTTTGCTCCTAAGTTCGAAGGAGCGATCAAGCAAGCGGTTCAAAAACACCTACAATTGAATTATATCATACAATCAATAAATTACCAACTATCGATCAAACAACAACTAAACATACAAAACGACGAAAAATCCCACAAAACCCCACAAGAGGCCCACAGTCCTAGCAAGAAAATGGGCTTTCGGTTTGGTTTTCCGGCTTTTAGGCAATTTAAAAGAGTTTCGAGTTGGTTTTAAGCAATTTTGATATTCCCGATTTCAATGGGTATCAATAATTAGGGTTTTCGAACATTAAGCCCTTTCCCGAATTGAATTTAAATAAACATCATTTCATTAAATTCTAACCCAAAATCAAACCCAAAAGAATAAATTTCAAACGGGAAGGGTTCGACTGAAACTCGGTTTTAGGGTTATGGGAAAGTTTCCAAAAACTCTTAAAACTACTCCCGTATTTACAAACACCGAATTTCCCGGCAAAAAATCGAAAGAAAACAAAGAAAACTCCATTAAAACACTATTTGGAGCTTAGGGTTTAAAGAGAAACTTACCGAGAACTCCTTGGATCTCGAGAGAAACGAACAATAGCTAGGTGGAAAAGGATCGTAGACTCGAGGGCTTTCCGATGTATCCAAGATCGAGTCGATCCATCGAGAAATAAACGAAAACCAAAAATTCCCTCTTCCTCTCTTGAAGTCACGGCAATGGGAAGAAAAATTGGAGAGCTTTTGGTCAAATTTTGAGTCAATGTGTTTTTAAAGAAGATGACCAATAGTGTTTTTAGATATTTTGAAAATTTTGGAAATGACGGTTACGTCCCTTTATGACTTTTGGCTTAAAAACGAATCCCGAACTTCTCAAACTATCCCAATGGTGATTAATAATTATTAATTGGCCCGTTAATAATTATTAATACCATTAAAACGTATTTAAATAAATAAAGCCATTAAAATGACTTAAAATGAAATAAACTAGTAAATTCTAATTTACCGATAAATAAATAAACTTTCATTACTTAAATTAAAATAAAATAAATAATTTTTTTTTATCACAAAATAACGGGACGTTACATTCTCTCAGTGAAGTCGTGTGTTTCTTCGCCCCCGTTCTATGCTTTTACATGCTTGTTTTTGTTAGCCTCTTCATCATAATTTCTTGCATTTTGATTGTAACAACAATGGCAATATTTAAAAACATTGGGTTTATCAAAATTATCATTTAATGGATTCAATTTTACTTTTATAAATAAAATGAAACATAAATACTATATTTTATGACAAAGAAAGAAAGGAGATGACGTACCAAAAACATATCGATTCATCTTTTGTTTGTGCGATGAAACTTAAATCTGAATAGTCCAAACGAATCGCCAATAACATCAAACAAAATAATTACTGATGTACAATCACCAAAACCTTTTATACACATGGATGATGATTCAAATTACTTTTTTTACCCTTATTATGATTGCATAAAAAGGAGAAAGGGACTTCTAATGGTTCTTTAGGGGTGTGACGTGAGGAAGATGAAAAATTGTGAGATTATTATCCTTTTATTTATCTCATTTTTTAAAGGTTTTATTTTCTAGTGTGCGTTTTATTGCCCAATGTTAGTACCTAGAAAATATAAATTCATTTGAGTCTTTTAATTTCTCAATGTACATGCACATAGATTTCAGGTTTAGAATAAATTGATATAGTTCGAAGAATTGGAAAGACTTGGAGTAAAATAGACATAATGAAAAGTATGAGGGTAGAAATGGAAGTGAAAGATTCTCCATCTTTTCCCACTTTTAATATATTAAGATTAAGATAAGATAAGATATAGAATTAATTACATATAGAGCAACTTTAATTCACTCAATTTCAAAATTACTATAAGATTATAATCAATATAAAAAATACCCAATAACCACCATTTTTGGTGGTGATCTGGTGGTTTTGATTTTTAAAATTGTCTAACTTACCCTCTATCTCTCTTAATAACTATTATCTTACTAATTAAATATCATTTAATTTTAGAAATTCAACCTAGATTTCCTTCTTCCTTCGTTTTATCATAATATACAAATTCAACCAAGATTTTTTTCTTCCTTCACTCAATCTCCTCCTCTATCATCTATTTTCAAAATAAAGAATTTAAAACTCATCAACGTTCTCCTTCCTCATCAACTCATCAACGTTTTCTTCTCCTCATCAACGATTTCTTTCTCAGATTTCTACACAAAAGTCAGAATCACATGTATGATTCCTAGATTTCTGCACTGATCAACGTTCTTCCTCCTTATTCTTCGTCACAATCAAAGAAATATTCTCGAAATCAATGAAGTTGTGATTGTGATTGGTTGGATTCTTCACAATCTCCTTCTCTGTTCAGATCCTTGTTTTTCCTTCTTTGATTTGTTCGATTCCAAAAAGAAATTGGCCTTCTCTGTATTTGAGAAATCGACGAAGGTGATCTTTGTTGTGACTCGTGTTCCTGTTCAATCGATGAAGAAAGCAGCAGCAGAAGGTACTTTTAAGTAAATGTTTATTTTTGTTCAACAATTATTTTTATTTTCTATTTACATATCTATAGAAAATTTGACCTTTTTTTCATCTTCAATTTTGTGCTCTCGCTCTATCTCTGAATGAATTGTTTTTCTCTTTCGTATTTACTTTCAGTTCTATTTTGTTTTTCGATCTTGTTAGTGATTTTTCTTGCGGATGAGTTGGATCTAGGGTTCTGGTGATAGATCTATCGTTTATTCGCTTATATATTTAAATTTTTTTTTTTCCAGATTTGAAGGATTTTATTAAAATGTTTATTTTTGTTCAATATTTCTTTTTTTTTTCTATTTAATATCTTTTTCATCTTCAATTTTGTGCATTCTATTAATTTTGAGGTAAACAGTTTATAAAAATTTGTACCTCTCAATTCTCCGGCGAACTCGCTTTCTCTGTATTTTTGTAGAATAAGTTACTAAAAGTAGACAGTTTATAAAACCTCAGGTATATTTGATATATCCATATTTTTTTTATTATTAGTGAAATTAACTCTAAGATAGATATATATATATATATATATATATATATATATATATATATATATATATATATATATATATATATATATATATATATATATATATATATATTTTCCCTCTTAATGTTTAAAACGTGAGAATTGAGAAGTGAGCTTCCCAAAAATTACTCTAAGATGGAGCCACAAGATTAAAAGAAATATCCAGAGATGCTAGATTCCTACGGCATGGTTAAGTGGAGGAGTTTATTGACAAGAGAATTAAATAATTAGCTTAAAAAATACCCTTATTTTAGGCTAATTTGGAACTCATTTTAGGCCAATTAAAACTTAAATAATATTATGGTATTTCAATCACCGAATCTAAATCTCAAGCAAGTACATAAAACATATAATTTTATGTCCAACCAGACATAAATAAAACAACGTAGTTTTGACGTACAAAAGATATACGCATTTCTTCAAATATACCCATTTCGCAAGAATTTTTTTAAAATATCTAGCCAACGTCTCTCTCCCATCTCTTTGACACGAAAATACAATAATAAAATAGTTTTTCATCTCTCTATTTGATAACTAAAATACCCGCAAGTGTACGGAGTCAAGTTTTAATATAGTGAAAAAGAACAAAGGGTTGTTGTGACGACCCGTCACTTTTAAATAAATTAAATTCAGAGAAAACAGCGGAAGTCTTTTATTTTTAGAAAATTTTGCGTGGTTTTGTTTGAAAGTTGGCATGCCGAAAACCTGTTTACATCCTAATTTTTCAATCTAATAAATTCACATGGACTTTAAGTCCAAATCAAGAGTTCAAATAAATCATATCATAAAAACCACATCAAAAGCTCTTATGAGCTAAATACAACATCAAAGTTTTAAAATTCATCAAAATAAAGACATAAACTTTACAAACAAAAGTGTCCATCTCGAGGTCAGCATCCCTCGATCACGCAGCACCACCTCCTCTCCCTCGACCTCTAGCCAAGGCATTACCTGAAATTGATTGTAATATCATGAGCTAACAAACTAAGCCCAGTGAGAATAATAAGCATAAAAAGTAAAGATAGACCTCAAACTCGCATTTCGATTTGTGTCCAAGTAATCTGACACAATACACTCCTAAAATCATCCAAACTCTAGGTGAATTCATTTTTACATTCTCTAAAGGATGATAATACTAACTCTCGTAGTCTTAATCTCATCAAAATTCTTGTTATGCCATAAACAGGAAAAGTAAATAATTTTTCATAACAATATAACATCTCGATCCTCTATCCAGGATATATATATTTTCATCAATCATATGCATAAAATGCATGAAGAAGGAAATGCGGACAATTCCCGAAGGGTCCAACATTCTGTACTTCTTTTCTTTCTCATTTTCATTCTTTTTCTCAAAAGGAAATGCGGACAATACCCGTAGGCTCCAACATTCTGTACTTCTTTTCTTTCTCATTTTCATTCTTATTCTCAGGAAGGAAATGCGGACAATACCAGTAGGCTCCAACATTCCATACTTCTTTTATGCGAGATGTCATGGTGCAATATGCCATGGTGCGAGATGCAATGATATGCTCGCACATACTTACAAAAGTAAATAAATTAAAGTGCGAATACTAAAGTAACTGAAATAAACATAAAGTAAAAGACATAAAGTAAATGACATTAAGTAAAAAAAAGAAATAGATTGTAACCTCGGACGAACGATATGTCGATCGAACTCTGGTATCAATAATAAAAGTACAATCATTACTTAAACGATTAACTATACCTTCCAGGATTCTAAACTTTCAATAATCCGAGGTTCTATTAATCGTTCTAATTACAAGTTGGATTCTTAACTTCCAATGATCCAACCTTAGTTTCATATCAAAACTAACTTAGAATCTTTTAAGATTCAAAGCTTTCCTCGAGAACTCCTAAGTTCTCACTTAAAGGATTAACTCCTAATCCTAAGGGCACTAACTCACTTTACTCTAATCTTAGATTCGGATTCTAGTCTTAGTTTCAAACTCTACAAACCTTCACACTCATTCGATTTCTATAATTACTTTAAATCCTAACTATTCTCACCTTAATTAAAAAATGATTTTGCTCCTAAGTCCGAAGGAGCGATCAAGTAAGCGGTTCAAAAACACCTACAAAGAAATATATCATACAATCAATAATTAACCAACTATCGATCAAACATCAACCAAACGTACAAAACAACGAAAAACCCAACAAAATCCCACATGAGGCCCACGGCCCTAGCATCAAAATTGGGTCTCGGGTTTGGTCTTCCGGCTTTTTGGCAATTTAAATACGTTTTGAGTTGGTTTTAAGCAAATTCGATAATCCCGATTTCAATGGGTATCGATAATTAGGGTTTTTGAACATTAATCCTTTTCCCGAATCGAATTTAAATAAACATTCATTCATTAATTTCTAACCCAAAATCAAACCCAAAAGGGTAAAATTCAAACGGGAAGGGTTTCGACTGAAACTCGGTTTTAGGGTTAAGGGATAGTTTCCAAAAACACTTAAAACTACTCCCGAATTGACAAACACCGAGTTTCATGGCAAGAAATCGAAAGAAAACAATGAAAACTCCATTAAAACACTATTTGGAGCTTAGGGTTTGAAACTTTACTTACCGAGATCTCCGCAAAACACGAGTGGCAAGTACGAAGGCTAGGTGGAAAAGGATCGTAGGACCGATACCTTTCCAATGGAACGAGAATCGAATCGATCCGGCAAGAAACGAACAAAAACCAAAATTTTATTTTTCTTCTTTGGGACTCACGGCAATGAGAGGGGAAAAAAGATGAAGTTGTGGTCAATTTTTTAGTCAAAGTTTCATTTAAAGAAGAAGGCAAATAGTGTTTTTAGATATTTTGTAAATTGGAAAATTACGATTTTGCCCTTTTATGACTTTTGGCTTAAAAACGAATCCCGAACATCTCAAACTATCCCAATGGTGATTAATAATTATTAATTGGCCCGTTAATAATTATTAATACCATTAAAACGTATTTAAATAAATAAAGCCATTAAAATGAATTAAAATGAAATAAAATACTAAATTCTAATTTTAACAATTAATAAATAAACTTTAATTACTTAAATAAAATAAAATAAATTTTTTTTATCACAAAATAACGGGACGTTACAGTCAACCCTCCTAAAAAGTCTTTTCGTCCCCGAAAAGTAAACTCACTAAGTGAAAAGCTGAGGATATCTTGCTCGCATATCATCCTCACGCTCCCACGTAGCTTCTTCAGACACTTGATTCCTCCAAAGGACCTTAACCAAGTGTATCGTCTTGTTTCTCAACACCTTTTGTTCGAATGCTAAAATCTCAACTGGTGTCTCCTCATAAGACATACTAGCATCCAAAACTATCGGCTCATGATCAATCACGTGAGAAGGATCTGCCATGTATTTCCGAAGCATAGATACATGGAATACATTATGAACTGCCTATAAAGAAGGTGGTAAAGCCAATCGGTAAGCCACTGCTCCTACACGATCAAGTACCTCAAAAGGGCCAATGAACCTAGGGCTCAGCTTACCTTTCTTCCCAAATCTCATAACACCTTTCATAGGTGCTACCTTCAAAAACACGTGATCCCCTACTTAAAACTCAAGTGGACTACGTCGTTTATCTGCATAACTCTTCTATTGACTCTGGGTAACCCTCATTCTCTCTCTGATCAAGTCAATCGACTGACTAGTCAACTGTAACAAATCGAGTCCCAAAAGTCTTCTCTCCCCAACTTCATCCCAGTGAGCTGGAGATCGACACTTCCTACCATAAAGTGCCTCAAAAGGTGCCATCTCAATAGTAGCCTGGTAGCTGTTATTATAAGCAAACTCTACCAAGTAATTGCCCACACTACTCCTAAAGTCATCCAAACTCTAGGTGAATTCATTTTTCCGTCTTTTTGCTTGTTTCATCGTTGTTTAATCGTTAGTTGGTAATTTATTAATTTTCGGGATATTAATCCTTTTGTAGGTGCATTTGCTCGGTGCTTGTTTCGTGGAAATTGGAGATTTGGAATTATTTGGCTAAGGTGAGAATAGTTAGTATTTAAAGTATTTATAGAAAGCAAATGAGTGTGAAGGTTTGTAGAGTTTGAAACTAAGACTAGAATCCGAATCTAAGATTAGAGTAAAGTGAGTTAGTGCCCTTAGGATTAGGAGTTAATCCTTTAAGTGAGAACTTAGGAGTTCTCGAGGAAAGCTTTGAATCTTAAAAGATTCTAAGTTAGTTTTGATACGAAACTAAGGTTGGATCATTGGAAGTTAAGAATCCAACTTGTAATTAGAACGATTAATAGAACCTCGGATTATTGAAAGTTTAGAATCCTGGAAGGTATAGTTAATCGTTTAAGTAATGATTGTACTTTTATTATTGATACCTGAGTTCGATCGACATATTGTTCGTCTGAGGTTACAATCTATTTCTTTTTTTTACTTAATGTCATTTACTTTATGTCTTTTACTTTATGTTTGTTTCAGTTACTTTACTATTCGCACTTTACTTTATTTACTTTTGTAAGTATGTGCGAGCATATCATTGCATCTCGCACCATGGCATATTGCACCATGACATCTCGCATAAAAGAAGTACAGAATGTTGGAGCCTACGGGTATTGTCCGCATTTCCTTCTGAGAATAAGAATGAGAATAGAAGTTAAAAGTGACTACGAGAGTTAGTAGTATGTTTGTTTTCATGTTTTGTTTTAAGTCCACTCTCAAGTCATCATCTGAGATCAGCGGAACCAGGTATGCCTATAACTCTTATTCTCATACTTTATTTCTTTGATATTGGAAGAGTTATGAGAATATTGTTAAAAGTTAATGTTGTTTGTGATATTTCACATCCTTGTACAACCACTATGTGGTTATGTTTATTTGACCCATTTTGAGATTTGGATAAAGGTGTCGAGAAAGTGAATGATCCAGTGCAGATTTGGAGGTTATACACCTCGTTAAGAGTATTGACATAATGTCAAAGTAAAGGAGATAAGATATTCCGAGAGATCAATCATTTGATCCTTAAAGTTTATTAAAGTATTATTGTCACACAATTGCTAAGTAGTGGTCTTAGTAGATGTGTGTTGACTTTTTGGGTGTACAAGGGAACATGTTTGTCTGGAGCCCAGTATTAAGAGATGAAACACCTGTTTGAGGTGAGAATTTGTAAAGAATCGGTTTGGCTCGTGTCCAGTAACCTAGATTTAACTCAATGGACAAGTTCCTTGTTTAAGTTGAGAAAGTTGGATTATGGTAAATGGTAAATCCTGGTAGTACAGTTGTACAGAAAGGAAAGTGTGTTGCCACTTAAAAGAGGAAGTAAGGACTTTACGTGATAAGTCTCAACGAGGACCATTAAAGATTGTGATAATTGGTTAATGGCCTAGTTTGGTCACTATCATGGTATGATGTGCTAATTTGAATTGGATTATACTCGAGGTCGAGTTATCGAGATCCATATTTGGAAAATTTTCAAGATTGACTAACACTAAGGTGGAGTGTTGGTATTCGATTGAAGTATAAAAGGAAGTTGATGGACCGTGATATCGGTAACTTCTATAAGATAATGAGATGGCTTGGTGAATTTCAATTCACATGGTGTTTGACCATCTAATTGAACGGTGAACTTTGAGAAACTTGTAGGGCATAGTTTGGACCTACTGAGTCTTTTATGATAGACTCTAAAGTAAAACCTATGTTGGAAGGTTAGAATGATATTGAACTAAGGTGTTTGACAGGCACCAGTTTTGATTTACAAGAAAGCAAATGATCTCTGAGGTCGAGTTCATTCAAGATTTGAATAAGGAGGCTTAGGAGTCATCCTTATCTTGGATTTTACATCTGATGAAAGGAAAAGAAAATTAACTACTACGGGAAAGATTACCCCTCAGAAGAAGAAAGCAAAGGATGACGACGCTAATAAAGGGATACCGCAGCAACAACAACATCAACAACAACAACAACAACAGCGGCAACAACAACAACTGGTTCGAGGTGGAGCTCAACAAGGATTGGATCATCCTTACTACATTAGTTGTGTTAGTTTCCATCAGGGAGATGCACACTTCTACAAAGATGCTATGTTGTGATCAACTTGGATTCACGCCACTTTTATAGGGCGTATAGGACTTAACCATCACAACATAGTAATAAGGTTAGAATTATCAAGAAAAGCTACCAGTATGATAGTGGTCTATACTTTATTATTTTCAGGCCGTTTGACATTTATTCTGTTTATTTCTTGAGCTAGCCACTCTTTTATTTTATCTTGTTATGTTAAGTTGGCAGCTCTTGAGTCGAGACTGTTGAGTTTCGAGATATGTGCTTTCCCAGAGAGGAAGCTTATTATGATGATAGTGCATATGGCACTTATGACATTTTCATTGTGAGTAGATGCTCACATTTTATTATGATTGTTATGCATGTCAGTTGTTGATGTGATATTGGGTATGGATTGACTATTATCCAATCATACCATTGATTGTATTGAGAGAGTTATTGATTTTATGAGTCCATGTGGGACTAGTCTATGTTTTCGTGGGTCTAATGATAGAGTATCACCCACTTTGATATCTATGGTAGAAGCTAGAGTGCTTCTAAGTGATGGAGCCTTGAGCTATTTTGCTAGTATTATCGATACTTCTGTACCGGAAACTAGCTGAGTTAAAAGAGCTTAAGAGTCAGTTATAGGAACTCTTAAACTCAGGGTTTATTCACCCTAATGTGTCCTCGTAAGGAGCACTTTGTTTGTTTGTGAATAGAAAGACAGTTCAGTGAGACTGTATATTGATTGTCGAGATTTGAATCAATTACAGGGAAAAACAAGTATCAATTGTGTTGATTGATGATCTATATGATCAGTTGCTCATCCTATAAAGATTATGATTATGAAAGTTAGTTTTCTAGAGATTAGAGAACTATAGAAAGGATTATTTAAGACGTACTTTTCTAGAGAGAAAAGAAAAGAAATTGATGTATAGCCAAGTGCTATAGGAAAATGGAATGAGATTGAATTGGATAATAAGAGAATACAAGGGTGTATTGAACCTTGTATAACTATCATGTGATAAACATGTAAGAGAACTAATTTCTCAATAAATTGGAGGATCTCGTAATTGGGGAATAAGATTGATGTAAACCTTATGTATAGTATAAGGTAGTAAAGAGAACGAGATTCAAATGTTATATATATATATATATATATGTTATGAAACATATCCCCCTAATGGTTGGAAGATTGTTCCTCAAATATTGGGAAGAAACCGCTATCTTTTCAAAGATAGATTTGAGATCTGGTTAAATCCGTTAAAGATTCGGGATTAAGATAATCCTAAAACTGTTTTCAGGAGGCGTGATGGATATTATGAGTTTGTAGTCATGCATTTTGACTTAACCAACGCGCCTATAATTTTATGGATCTTATCCATACTGTGTTCAAGAGGTACACCAATTCTATCGATGTTACGGTTAATGATGACAATCTGATGTATTCTAAGACTGAGGAGATGCATGATATGCATGTGAAGGAATTTTGACTTTATTAAGAAATCAAAAGTGTATGCCAAGTTCTCAAAGTGTGAGTTTTGGCTAAAAGAAATGGCATAATAGGCCATGTGTTATCAAGAACAGGATTATATTGATTCCTCTAAGATTGAGGCGGTTAAGAACTGGCCTGGATCGACTAGAGTGGGCGATATTCGCAGTTTTATGGGACTTGCAGGCTATTATCGACGGTTTGTGCAAGATTTCTCCAAAATTGCTTCAACCTTGACACGATTGACTCGGAAGGGAGTTAATTCTGTATGGTCTGAGGATTGTGAAAGGAGCTTTGAAGAGCTCAAGAGAAGGCTTGTGACAACACCTGTTCTAGTGTCGCTTGACAGAACCTGTGGTCTGACTGTGTACACAAATGTTTTCCCACGGGTTCTGTAGACTACAGTCTACCCTCCTTAAAAGACTTTTTGTCCTCGAAAGTGCGTTCACTAAGTGAATAAAGCGAGGGTACTTGACTGTATCTCATCTTCACGTTCCCATGTTATTCCCTTTGACACTTGGTTCTTTCAAAGAACCTTAACCAAGTAAATTCCTTTTTATTTCTCATCACTTTTGTTCGAATGCTCTTATCGGGTGCCTTCTCATAAGACTTATTAGCATTCAAAACAACCAGTTCATAATCAATCACGTGGAACGGATTCACCATGTATTCCTGAAGCATCAATACATGGAAAACATTACAAACGGTCGATAACAAAAGTGGTAAGGCTAAACAACAAGCTACCACTTCTACTCGATTGAGTATCTCGATAGGCCAAATAAACTTAGGGTTCAAATGACCCTTATCCCCAACTTCCATAACACCCTTCCTTGGTGCCACTTGAAGAATACGAGATCCACTACTATCGCTTGAACGGACTACACCGAATCCTACTGTCAACTTTGGTTAATCCTTAACCTTTCTCTACACAAATGATAGACTCGCTAGTCATTTGTTAGTCATTTGTTACAACTTGAGTACCATAAATCTCTTTTCTCCAATCTCATCCAAATGAGTGGGAGAACGACACTTTCAACCATAAAGTGCCTAAATAGTACCAAAACTTCGAGACAAAGCGAGTGTCTCGTTCTGATAAATCTTCACCGGCACACTACATCCTATCAATCTTTCTTTGGTACAACTGTACCCTAGTCTTAACTGGATAGATAGTCCTTCCAAGAGTAAAGTGTGCGGTTTTTCATCAAATGGTCTACAATCACCCAAATGATATCATAAATCTTTGCTGTCCTTGGCAAACCTTGATAAAATCCATGGAAATCTTTTCCCATTTCCGTTTAAGTACTCTCAAAGGTTAAGATAACTCGGTGGATCTTTAGGGCCTTGACTTACTAACAAATCAAGCACCTACTCACATACTTTACAATCTCATGTTTCATTCTAGGTTACCAATAAAATTGTCTCGGTTCTCGGACCTCTTTATATTGCCTGGATGAACATAAAAGATAAAACTATGACCTTCCTCCAACAGTTCTTTTCAAAAGTCGATCTTGAAGGCACACATAGCTTCTTACGATACGTCAGAGTACTATCTGTAGAGAAGGTAAAATGGTCAGAAATATCTGACTCAACCTTTCTAAAACCGGCCTGTAAAAGAGTCTCTCCTCTCTGTGCATCAATCACCTCTGCCTCAAAGTAGGTCCCGCTGTTAAACTAGCCACACTCACAGTGACCTTGGTAGTAAGAAATGCTATCTCAGCTCGTTCCATATTCCACATCAAACTCAAAGGTACGGCCGACAAAACTGACAACCGAGAAGACTTTCTACTGAGCGCGTTAGCCAATATACTAACTTTTCCAAGATGATACTGAATGTCACAGTCATAATCTTTAACGAGCTCTAACCATCTCATGCTCTTTCAACTGACAGGAAGCATAAGCTGTAACTTTTCCGTGTTGCATTAGCACACATCCCAACCTCTGTGGGAAAACATTTGTGTACACAGTCAGACCACCGGTTATGTCAAGCGACACTAGAACAGGTGTTGTCACAAGCCTTCTCTTGAGCTCTTCAAAGCTCCTTTCACAGAATCAACTCCCTTCCGAGTCAATCGTGTCAAGGCTGAAGCAATTTTGAAGAAATCTTGCACAAACCGTCGATAATAGCCTGCAAGTCCCATAAAACTGCGAATATCAGCCACTCTAGTCGGTCTAGGCCAGATTCTTAATCGCCTCAATCTTAGAGGAATCAATATAATCCTCTTCTTGATAACACATGGCCTATTATGCCATTTCTTTTAGCCAAAACTCACACTTAGAGAACTTGCCATACACTTTTGATTTCTTAATAATGTCAAAATTCCTTCACATGCATATCATGCATCTCCTCAGTCTTAGAATACATCAGATTGTCATCATTAACCGTAACATCGATAGAATTGGTGTACCTCTTGAACACAGTATGGATAAGATCCATAAAATTACAGGCGCGTTGGTTAAGTCAAAATGCATGACTACAAACTCATAATATCCATCACGCCTCCTGAAAACAATTTTAGGATTATCTTAATCCTGAATCTTTAACGGATTTAACCGGATCTCAAATCTATCTTTGAAAAGATAGCGGTTTCTTCCAAATATTTGAGGAACAATCTTCCAACCATTAGGGGGATATGTTTCATAACATATATATATATAACATTTTAATCTAGTTCTCTTTACTACCTTATACTATACATAAGGTTTACATCAATCTTATTCTCCAATTACGAGATCCTCCAATTTATTGAGAAATTAGTTCTCTTACATGTTTATCACATGATAGTTATACAAGGTTCAATACACCCTTGTATTCTTTTATTATCCAATTCAATCTCATTCCTTTTTCCTATAGCACTTGGCTATACATCAATTTCTTTTCTTTTCTCTCTAGAAAGTATGTCTTAAATAATCCCTTCTATAGTTCTCTAATCTCTAGAAAATTAACTTTCATAATCATAACCTTTATAGGATGAGCAACTGATCATATAGATCATCAATCAACACAATTGATACTTGTTTTTCCCTGTAATTGATTCAACTCTCGAGAATCAATATACAGTCTCACTGAACTGTCTTTCTATTCACAAACAAACAAAGTGCTCCTTACGAGGACACACTAGGGTGAATAAACCCTAAGTTTAAGAGTTCCTATAACTGACTCTTAAGCTCTTTTAACTCAGCTAATTTCCAGGATGAAGTATCGATAATACTAGCTAAATAGCTCAAGGCTCCATCACTGGAAGCACTCTAGCTTCTACCATAGATATCAAAGTGGGTGCTACTCTATCATTAGACCCACGAAAACATAGACTAGTCCTACATGGACTCATAAAATCAATAACTCTCTCAATACAATCAATGGTATGATTGGATAATAGTCAATCCATACCCAATATCACATCAACATCGGACATATGCATAACAATCATAATAAAATGTGAGCATCTACTCATAATGCAAATGTCATAAGTGCCATATGCACTACCATCATAATAAGCTTCCTCTCCTGGGAAAGCACATATCTCGAAACTCAACGGTCTCGACTCAAGAGTCGCCAACTTAACATAACAAGATAAAATAAAAGAGTGGCTAGCTCAAGAATTAAAAGAATAAATGCCAAACGGCCCGAAAATAATAAAGTATAAACCACTACCATACTGGTAGCTTTTCTTGATAATTCTAACCTTATTACTATGTTGTGATGGTTAAGTCCTATACGCCCTATAAAAGTGGCGTGAATCCAAGTTTGACCACAACATAGCATCTTGGTAGAAGTGTGCATCTCCCCGATGGAAACTAACACAACTATTGTAGTAAGGATGATCCAATCCTTGTTGAGCTCCACCTCGAACCAGTTGTTGTTGTTGTTGCGTGTTGTTGTTGTTGTTGATGTTCTTGCGGTATCCCTTGACCAGGCGTCGTCATCCTTTGCTTTCTTCTTCGAGGGGTAATCTTTCCCGTAGTAGTTAATTTTCTTTTCCTTTCATAAGATGTAAAATCCAAGATAAGGATGACTCCTAAGCCTCCTTATTCAAATCTTGAATGAACTCGACCTCAGAGATCATTTGCTTTCTTGTAAAGCAAAACTGTGCCTGTCAAACACCTTAGTTCAATATCATTCTAACCTTCCAACATAGGTTTTACTTTAGAGTCTATCATAAAAGACTCAGGTAGGTCCAAACTATGCCCTACAAGTTTCTCAAAGTTCACCGTTCAATTAGATGGTCAAACACCATGTGAATTGAAATTCACCAAGCCATCTCATTATCTTATAGAAGTTACCGATATCACGGTCCATCAACTTCCTTTTATACTTCAATCGAATACCAACACTCCACCTTAGTGTTAGTCAATCTTGAAAAGTTTCCAAATATGGATCTCGATAACTCGACCTCGAGTATAATCCAATTCAAATTAGCACATCATACCATGATAGTGACCAAACTAGGCCATTAATCAATTATCACAATCTTTAATGGTCCTCATTGAGACTTATCACGTAAAGTCCTTACTTCCTCTTCTAAGTGGCAACACACTTTCCTTTCTGTACAACTGTACTACCAGGATTTACCATTTACCATAATCCAACTTTCTCAACTCAAACAAGGAACTTGTCCATTGAGTTAAATCTAGGTTACTGGACACGAGCCAAACCGATTTCTTTTCAACAATTTCTTACCTCAAACAGGTGTTTCATCTCTTAATACTGGGCTCCAGACAAACATGTTCCCTTGTACACCCAAAAAGTCAACACACATCTACTAAGACCACTACTTAGCAATTGTGTGACGATAATACTTTAATCAACTTTAAGGATCAAACGATTGATCTCTCGGAATATCTTATCTCCTTTACTTTGACATTATGTCAATACTCTTAACGAGGTGTATAACCTCCAAATCTGCACGGGATCATTCACTTTCTCGACACCTTTATCCAAATCTCAAAATGGGTCAAATAAACATAACCACATAATGGTTGTACAAGGATGTGAAATATCACAAACAACATTAACTTTTAACAATATTCTCATAACTCTTCCAATATCAAAGAAATAAAGTATGAGAATAAGAGTTATAGGCATACCTGGTGCCGCTGATCTCAGATGATGACTTGAGAGTGGACTTAAAATAAAACATGAAAACAAACATGCATCGCATGTAGTCTACAGAACCCTAAGGCTCTGATACCAACTGTGACGACCCGTCACTTTTAAATAAATTAAATCAGAGAAAACAGCGGAAGTCTTTTATTTTAAGAAAATTTGGCGTGGTTATGTTTGAAAATTTGCTGGCCAAAACCTGTTTACATCTAAATTTCAAAATCTAAAATACACAAGGAACATTAAGTTCCTATCCAGGAGTTCAAAATGATTAAAATCATAAATCAACGACAATAAGCTCTTATGAGCTAATTACAAAATACAAATCATCAAAATGATATAAAGTTCACAAAACCATGTACATGGATTTTACATAACACATAGTCCATCTCCATCATCATCATCCTCTCGATCAAGCGCGCACCAGCTCCTCTTCCACGATCCCAAACATTACCTGAAATGTTTGTAATATCATGAGCTAACAACTTAAGCCCAGTGAAAATAATAAGAATAAAAAGTAAGAATAGACCTCAAACTCGCATTTCGATTTGTGTCCAATTAACTGACACAATCTTTCCTAGAATTCACCAAAGTCTAGGTAATTCTATTCCATATTCTCCAATTGATGATACAAACTAGCACACTTAGTCTAATTGTTCATCCATTAACTTGTCATAACATGAGTAAGAAAAGTAAATAAATAAACTTTGCATAAATATAACATCTCCATTCTCTCTCTCGTTTATCAAATGCATAAAGTAATGAGTACATCTCGTAGGATACGCATTCGCCATTTATGCATGAAGTGGAGGTAATGTGGATTTTTACATACTATCCACCATTATCCTTATATATGAAGTAGTGTGGGCAATTATCGTGTCCCACCAATACTTATGTATGAAAGTAGTGTGGGCAATTATGGTGTCCCACCAAAACTTATGCATGAAAGTAGTGTGGGCAATTATGGCGTCCCACCAAAACTTATGCATGAAAGTAGTGTGGGCAATTATGGCGTCCCACCAAAACTTATGCATGGAGGAAATGTGGACTTTCTCGTATTCCACCATTAACCTTTCGTTTTTCTTTCTCACTTTCTTTTCTTTTCAATAATGCGAGATGTTATGCATATGCTTGCAAAAGTAAATAAAGTAAATGTAAATGATAAAGCAACCGAAACAAGCATAAAGTAAGAGGCATAAAGTAAAGAACATAAAGTAAAGGGCATAAAGTAAAATAGATAGAATTCCTAACGAACGATATATCGATCGAACTCCGCTAACAATAATAAAAGTAAAGGTCAAAACATAACGATTAACCTAAACTTTCAAGGATTCTAAACTTCCAATAATCCAAAGTTCTATTAACCATTCTTTATCAAAGTCTTGGATCCTTTAACTTCCAAATGATTCATTCTAAACTCCGAAACTAATCTAACTTAGAATCTTCTAAGATTCGCGGCTTTCATCGAGAAATCCTAAGTTTCTCGCCTAAAGGATTAACTTCAAATCCTAAGGCACTAACTCACTCCTTTTAATCTTAGATTGGATTCTAATCTTAGTTTCGATTCTACAAACCATCACACTTATTCGATTTCTATAATTACTTTAAATCCTAACTATTCTCACCTTAGCCAAATAATTCCAAATCTCCAATTTCCACGAAACAACCACCGAGCAATTGCACCTACAATTCACCGATTGTACAACATATTACAATTCATAACTAATATGCGAACAAATGTGCAATTTCGGGTGAATAGTGATTTCGGATGAATAGTGTTTTCGGGTGAATAGTATTTTTCGAAAATCCGGGCTCAAAATCATCATTTTTAATGATAGAAATTCATGATTTCAACTTCAAATCTCATTTATAATCAAAAACGAACAAAACCACCTAAAAAGTTTTGAAAACTTACTTTTTGGGACTTCCCTTAGGGAACGTGAAACTTTGAAAAGCTAGGTTGGATAGGTAGCCCTCGTCCCTACCAATCCAACGGAACTGAAAACAAGTCGATCCATCGAGTAACGGATGAGAAATGAAGAAAAATAAAAACCCATCCATGGAGAAATAAGGCCTACGGCCATGGAGAAGGAAAGGAAGAGAAAGATGAAGGCAAATAGTCAAATGGTGATATTTAAAGAATAAATTAATAGTAATTTTAGATATTTTAAGAAATTGGAAATGACGATTGCGTCCCTTTATGACTTTTGACTTCTAAATCGAAACCCGATGCTCTTAAATAAATCTAAAGGTGATTAATAATTATTAATTGGCCTATTAATAATTATTAATGTCACCGAAACGAATTTAGAGCATTAAAACGATTAAAACGAATTTCGGTCGAAATTAACTACTAAAATCGAAATTACAAAATAATAATTAAACTAAATACTTAAACTGAAATAAATAAATAACATTAAATAAATAAATAAATAAATAAAATAAATTCACTTCAAAATAACGGGACGTTACAGTACTGTGACAATAACACTTTGATTAGCTTTAAGGTTCAAACGGTTGATCTCTCGGAGTATCTCATCTCCTTTACTTTGACATTATGTCAATACACTTAACGAGGTGTATAACCTCCAAATCTGCACGGGGTCAAATAAACATAACCACATAGTGGTTATACAAGGATATGAAATATCACAAACATCAATAACTTTTAACAATATTCTCATAACTCTTTCAATATCAAAGAAATAAAGCATGAGAATAGAAGTTAAAAGTGACTAGGAGAGTTAGTAGTATCATCCTTTAGAGAATGTAAAAATGAATTCATCTAGAGTTTGGATGACTTTAGGAGTGTATAGTGTCAGATTAATTGGACACAAATCGAAATGCGAGTTTGAGGTCTATCTCTACTTTTTATGCTTATTTTTCTCACTGGGCTTAAGTTGTTAGCTCATGATATTACAAACATTTCAGGTAATGTTTGGGATCGTGGAAGAGGAGCTGGTGCGCGCGTGATCGAGAGGATGATGATGATCGAGATGGACTATGTGTTATGTAAAATCCATGTACATGGTTTTGTGAACTTTATATCACTTTGATGATTTGTACTTTGTAATTAGCTCATAAGAGCTTATTGTCGTTGATTTATGATTATAATCATTTTAAACTTCTGGATAGGAACTTAATGTTCCTTGTGTATTTTAGATTTTGAAATTAAGATGTAAACAGGTTTTTGGCCAGCAAATTTTCAAACATAACCACGCCAAATTTTCTTAAAATAAAAGACTTCCGTTGTTTTCTCTGATTTAATTGATTTAAAAGTGACGGGTCGTCTCAGTTGGTATCAGAGCCTTAGGGTTTTGTAGACTACATGCGATGCATGTTTGTTTTCATGTTTTGTTTTAAGTCCACTCTCAAGTCATCATCTGAGATCAGCGGCACCAGGTATGCCTATAACTCTTATTCTCATACTTTATTTCTTTGATATTGGAAGAGTTATGAGAATATTGTTAAAAGTTAATGTTGTTTGTGATATTTCACATCCTTGTACAACCACTATGTGGTTATGTTTATTTGACCCATTTTGAGATTTAGATAAAGGTGTCGAGAAAGTGAATGATCCCGTGCAGATTTGGAGGTTATACACCTCGTTAAGAGTATTGACATAATGTCAAAGTAAAGGAGATAAGATATTCCGAGAGATCAATCGTTTGATCCTTAAAGTTGATTAAAGTATTATTGTCACACAATTGCTAAGTAGTGGTCTTAGTAGATGTGTGTTGACTTTTTGGGTGTACAAGGGAACATGTTTGTCTGGAGCCCAGTATTAAGAGATGAAACACCTGTTTGAGGTAAGAAATTATTGAAAAGAAATAGGTTTGGCTCGTGTCCAGTAACCTAGATTTAACTCAATGGACAAGTTCCTTGTTTGAGTTGAGAAAGTTGGATTATGGTAAATGGTAAATCCTGGTAGTACAGTTGTACAGAAAGGAAAGTGTGTTGCCACTTAAAAGAGGAAGTAAGGACTTTATGTGATAAGTCTCAACGAGGACCATTAAAGATTGTGATAATTGATTAATGGCCTAGTTTGGTCACTATCATGGTATGATGTGCTAATTTGAATTGGATTATACTCGAGGTCGAGTTATCGAGATCCATATTTGGAAAATTTTCAAGATTGACTAACACTAAGGTGGAGTGTTGGTATTCGATTGAAGTATACAAGGAAGTTGATGGACCGTGATATCGGTAACTTCTATAAGATAATGAGATGACTTGGTGAATTTCAATTCACATGGTGTTTGACCATCTAATTGAACGGTGAACTTTGAGAAACTTGTAGGGCATAGTTTGGACCTACTGAGTCTTTTATGATAGACTCTAAAGTAAAACCTATGTTGAAAGGTTATTTACTTTTCCTGTTTAAGTCATAACAAGAATTTGGATGAGATTAAGACTATGAGAGTTAGTAGTATCATCCTTTAGAGAATGTAAAAATGAATTCACCTAGAGTTTGGATGACTTTAGGAGTGTATGGTGTCAGATTAATTGGACACAAATCGAAATGCGAGTTTGAGGTCTATCTCTACTTTTTATGCTTATTTTTCTCACTGGGCTTAAGTTGTTAGCTCATGATATTACAAACATTTCAGGTAATGTTTGGGATCATGGAAGAGGAGCCGGTGCGCGCGTGATCGAGAGGATGATGATGATCGAGATGGACTATGTGTTATGTAAAATCCATGTACATGGTTTTGTGAACTTTATATCACTTTGATGATTTGTACTTTGTAATTAGCTCATAAGAGCTTATTGTCGTTGATTTATGATTATAATCGTTTTGAACTCCTGGATAGGAACTTAATGTTCCTTGTGTATTTTAGATTTTGAAATTAAGATGTAAACAGGTTTTTGGCCAGCAAATTTTCAAACATAACCACGCCAAATTTTCTTAAAATAAAAGACTTCCGCTGTTTTCTCTGATTTAATTGATTTAAAAGTGACGGGTCATCTCAGTACTTCCTTTCTTTCTCATTTTCATTTTTTTTCTCAGAAGGAAATGCGGACAATACCCGTAAGCTCCAACATTCTGTACTTCTTTTCTTTCTCATTTTCATTCTTATTCTCAGAAGGAAATGCGGACAATACCCGTAGGCTCCAACATTATGTACTTCTTTTCTGCGAGATGTCATGGTGCAATATGCCATGGTGCGAGATGCAATGATATGCTCGCACATACTTACAAAAGTAAATAAATTAAAGTGCGAATAATAAAGTAATCGAAATAAACATAAAGTAAAAGACATAAAGTAAATGACATTAAGTAAAAAAAGAAATAGATTGTAACCTCGGACGAACGATATGTCGATCGAACTCCGGTATCAATAATAAAAGTACAATCATTACTTAAACGATTAACTATACCTTCCAGGATTCTAAACTTTCAATAATCCGAGGTTCTATTAATCGTTCTAATTACAAGTTGGATTCTTAACTTCCAATGATCCAACCTTAGTTTCATATCAAAACTAACTTAGAATCTTTTAAGATTCAAAGCTTTCCTCGAGAACTCCTAAGTTCTCACTTAAAGGATTAACTCTTAATCCTAAGGGCACCAACTCACTTTACTCTAATCTTAGATTCGGATTCTAGTCTTAGTTTCAAACTCTACAAACCTTCACACTCATTCGATTTCTATAATTACTTTAAATCCTAACTATTCTCACCTTAATTAAAAGATGACTTTGCTCCTAAGTCCGAAGGAGCGATCAAGTAAGCGGTTCAAAAACACCTACAAAGAAATATATCATACAATCAATAATTAACCAACTATCGATCAAACATCAACCAAACGTACAAAACAACGAAAAACCCAACAAAATCCCACATGAGGCCCACGGCCCTAGCATCAAAATTGGGTCTCGGGTTTGGTCTTCCGGCTTTTTGGCAATTTAAATATGTTTTGAGTTGGTTTTAAGCAAATTCGATAATCCCGATTTCAATGGGTATCGATAATTAGGGTTTTTGAACATTAATCTCTTTCCCGAATCGAATTTAAATAAACATTCATTCATTAATTTCTAACCCAAAGTCAAACCCAAAAGGGTAAAATTCAAACGGGAAGGGTTTCGACTGAAACTCTGTTTTAGGGTTAAGGGATAGTTTCCAAAAACACTTAAAACTAGTCCCGAATTGACAAACACCGAGTTTCACGGCAAGAAATCGAAAGAAAACAATGAAAACTCCATTAAAACACTATTTGGAGCTTAGGGTTTGAAACTTTACTTACAGAGATCTCCGCAAAACACGAGTGGCAAGTACGAAGGCTAGGTGGAAAAGGATCGTAGGACCGATACCTTTCCAGTGGAATGAGAATCGAATCGATCCGGCAAGAAACGAACAAAAACCAAAATTTTATTTTTCTTCTTTGGGACTCACGGCAATGAGAGGGGAAAAAAGATGAAGTTGTGGTCAATTTTTGAGTCAAAGTTTCATTTCAAGAAGAAGGCAAATAGTGTTTTTAGATATTTTTCAAATTGAGAAATTACGATTTTGCCCTTTTTTGACTTTTGGCTTAAAAACGAATCCCGAACATCTCAAACTATCCCAATGGTGATTAATAATTATTAATTGGCCCGTTAATAATTATTAATACCATTAAAACGTAGTTAAATAAATAAAGCCATTAAAATGAATTAAAATGAAATAAAATACTAAATTCTAATTTAACAATTAATAAATAAACTTTAATTACTTAAATAAAATAAAATAAATTTTTTTTTATCACAAAATAACGGGACGTTACAGTTGTCGTCCTCTGGGAAAAAGAATTAAGTCTACCTAAGTGCTAATGTATGATTAACTCAATTTTATCTAGAAATCGTAAAATAATGAGTGTTGAATTAAACTAATAACTAATAAGAAAAGACAAAACTTAATGCAAAAACAGGTTGAATTAAATCAATGGAAAAAAGTCCTAGAGGAATAATTTCACTACTTTAATTAATGGAAATAATATTCAATTAGTCAAGAATAACAATTTCATATTCTATAAGTTAAGAACACTAAAATTCCTAATTACCTCTCCCGAGCGACAAATCAAGAATCACAATTAATTAAGAAAGTAATATCCCTTTTCAATTTCAGTAATTAAAAGTGTATGAATCACAAGTTCATTTTAGACCTCTAAATTAAGATTAAGTTTCCCAACTCTAATCTACCTTCAGTTATGTTCCAAAGGTCTATCCTAAAACCACCTCTCCCGAGTGTTAGATTTCAGAATTAAAATCAATTAATCTATGGCCGGTAAATCAAAAGCATTAAGAACATAAGAACATAAATAGAATCTTAAAATTATCTTCAAAACTAAAATAAATACTCAAACCATAAAAAGAAAGTAGCTAAATCAATTCCCTAAGAATTAGAAATTTAGCTATCAATAAATAAATTCAACAAAATAAATAAATTAGAAAACATAAAAGACTCCCTCGAAAATCGCTGAAAAACTATAAAAACTGCTCCAAAAGCTGCTACCCCAGGTATCAATTCCGAATTAAAGTATCCATCCATCAAAATGCTTCAGCCCCTTTATATAGGCTCTAAAAGTCGGTGGCAGATTTCGGGCTAGAGCGACACCTCGCTATACTTCAAGCGATGGCTCGCTTGAATGTCGCAAGCCTTCAATTAAACGGACGAGCGACGCCTCGCTGATGTTTAAGAGATAGCTCGCTAGGAGAATAACGACACCTTGCTACCTCTCAAGCGATGGGTCACTAGGCTGAAATCCGGACTTATCCTAATTGGTCAAGCGATGCCTTGCTACAACATAAGCAATGGCTCACTTGACTGATTTTTGCCAAAATATCTATTTTTTCCTTATTTTGCAAATATGTTTCCAAATCTACACAAAAAGAGAAAAACTAATTAAAGTAGCATCAAACTTATCAAAAACCAATTAAATTAAGAGTAATATCATGATATAAAACCATGTCAACAAATACCCCCAAACTTAAAGAATTGCAAGTCCTCGAGCAATCAAAACAATTAAGAACTAAGAAAATGTAAGACTCTGGCCTCAGGAAGAATTTTCCGACAAACAAGAAAAATATGATGTTAAAATGGTGTTTATAAATAAGACTCAAAAGCATACTCCAAACCATAAACAATCCCAAATGTGTGTGGGTGATCGATTTAGCTTATAAGGTTAACCATCAACTAAGAAAAGTCTCACAAGTTAAACAAAAGCAATCACCTTAGAATCTCATCAAAATAAAAGACTAGTATGAAATGATACTCACATAGATGCACTCAATACGCTCAAACTGTTTAGGGCAAAGTAATACTCTCAAGTCAAAACATAGAAAATCTTTACAAAGAGCTTGCAAATATATCATATCATAACCAACAATTGAGAAATTGAATGCAGGAATCTAGGGGTCTTTACAGGTTGTAATCGGGCTTAGGTGAGGTTTGATGGAAGGAAAGTTTAAGCTATGGAATTTAGAAATTATTTGAACCCTTATAGAAAAGCTTCAACTAAAACTGCTCCAACCACAACTTAGTGACTTTTTTTTTTCTTTTCCTTTTTCTCTTTTCCTTCACACTTTTTTTTTTCTTTCAATCTTTTCCATTTTTTTTTCAATCTTTCTTTTTCAAACAAATCAAACCAAAATCAATCAAAATGTATACCACTTAAAATTATAAACACTACTTTTCCTCAAAATGTCAACTTCACAAATGAATAAGCCTTTTCTATAAGAATTCAAACAATCTCAAATTCAAAGTTGAAAGAAAATTAACACGAAGGATAAAGATCATTAAAATGTGGTTAATTTTCAAACAAAGGATTGGCCAAGACTCAAAGTAGGCTTTCTAAAGATAATGATTAAGGTTGGCTCTTTTCGAATCTAAAAATAGTTTCACCTAAATGCCCAAATTATTTCATGCAAACAACTCAACAAAAGCAGTAGCGATATGTATAACAATGCAAGATCCAGAAAAATCAACTATGTAAGACAATCCCTCAAAAGAAGAAAAAATAGAGCATGATGTAGTGAATTTGCCCTTTGGCCTAAAAACCTCACAAGGTAATATGTATCAAATCCTAACTATCTCTCAATTAATTCAATTCTAAACAAAACTACTCAAGATATAACAAGTGAGATTCGAGTATCAAGATGAAAGTGATAAGCAAAAAATCTAGTGCTCAGAAAAGTGAAAGTGAATGTCAATAGAACAGAGCATGGATAGAGTCTCAAGGATAAACAAATTTAACACTAAATTCTCTTCAAGTCTGAAAAGACTCAAGAACTCATCATAGGCCATCATTGTCTCAATTTTTTTTTACAGGGACTAAAACTAAAACAAAAAAATGGAAAGAAAAAAAACAAATAATAAGAAATAAATAAAATAAAAAGACTCAACACCCCCAAACTTAAACTAAACATTGTCCCTAATGTGAAGAAAACAAAAATAGAGAAACAAAATAAAAGCAAAAAGTAAAAGGAATGAAGAAACTGCCCAAAATGGAGAAGCCCTATGCATTACAGTTGACCATTTGAGCGATGCGTCGCTCGTAGTGTAGCGAGTGTTCGCTTGTCTTTTTCTTTTTTTTTTTTTTTGCAATTTCGCATCAGCGAGGCCCTTGCTCATCTAATAGCGAAGGGTCGCTTGACCATTTTTTTTCTTCTGAAATCACGTAACAACGAGGTGTCGCTAAAAAATTAGTGATGCATCGCTCTAACAAAATTTTGCCTCCGACTTGGTCAAGCAAGCTGTTGCTTTAAGTCTAGTGATGGGTCGCTCTAATTTTGCCTCTGTCCCTCTGTTTAGTTTTGTTCAACTTTTTTTTTTTCAAAACAAACCAAAATTAGAGGTAAAAATAAAAATTAAAACTAGACTAAACTAAACTAGAAATAAATGCATAAAGTAAACAGTTTAGAGATTGGGTTGCCTCCCAAAAGCGCTTAATTTAACGTCGTGAGCTTGACGATATCCCTCTATTTCTGTTAGGGAGTATGAAACTCGTCAAATTTTCCCGGTCCCTTTTTTCTTGAATCTGCCTGAGCCAGTATATCACATGACTTCCTTCGATCTTCTAAGGTACCTAGGAAAGAATAGCGAGAATTCTCTTGTAATTGTTTCAACTCAGGATCAGGAGGTTTTGTTGGTTCATCCTCCTTCTTAACAATTCCTATAATCTTTGTGCTAGTCAAGGAGTGAACTAAGCAAGTTTGTAACGGGTCATTAAGAATTATATTGTCTACTGAATTAGATAACAAATCATCAATAGCATCAATTCTATGACAGTTACTGACCTCATCGAAAAATTTCAAAGAACAATAAATATTGAACTGTACCTATTCTTCGTTGGACCTCAATGTTAACTTACCTTGTTGGACATCAATCAAGGCACGACCTGTAGCTAAGAATGGTCTCCCAAAAATGATAGGGATATCTTCATCTTCTTCCATGTCTAGGACTACAAAGTCAGCTGGGAATATGAACTTATTAACCTTTACCAACACATCTTCAATGATTCCACGAGGGTAAGTGAGTGATCTATCTGCAAGCTGAAGAGATCTGGTAGTAGGTTGAACTTCACCTAATCCAAGTTTCCTGAATACAGAAAGAGGCATTAAATTAATACTTGCACCTAAATCACATAAAGCTTTACCAAATAAAGAACTACCAATAGTACAAGGAATAGTAAAACTCCCTGGATCTTTTAGCTTCTGTGGTAATTTCTTTTGAAGTATGGCACTGCACTCTTCAGTCATCTTTATTGTTTCAAACTTTTCCAACTTCCTCTTCTTAGACATTATATCTTTCATGAACTTCACATAATTTGGCATCTGTTCCAGCGCATCTGCAAAAGGAATGTTAATGTGAATTTTCTTAAAAATATCTAAAAATTTAGAAAATTGAAGATCAATCTTTTTCTTTTTAAACGTTGAGGATAAGGTATGTTAGAATGTGCAACAAGAATATTTAGAAGATAATGGAATAGAAATTGGCTTTTCAGCCAAACTAGGTGTAGCCTCCTGTTGTTTTTCTTCCTTGCTCTCAACTGTTTCAGTGATGTAATCTTGTGCTAATGGTGGATTTTGTTCTTGAAGCTCTTTCCCACTCCTCAATGTGATGACATTGCACTTCTCCCTTGGATTTACTTCTGTATCACTAGGCAACTTTCCATTATGAAGTGCATTCACTGAAGTGGCTATTTGTCCCATCTGTAACTCTAGGTTTTTCAAAATAATACTATGATTGTCAACTTTTGCAGCTAAGTTTTCTATCATAGTTTCATTCTGATTAAACCTTTTCCTTGATTCAGTGATGAAAGTTCCAAACATGCTCTCCAAACAAATCTTATTATCATCCTGGTTCTGTGGAGGAGGTTGCAAAACATTCTTATTATTTCCATATGACAGATTCTCATGATTTCTTAGCCCTGGATTATAATGGGTAGGCAATGGATTTTGATATTGATTCTCTCTATACCCATTATTCACATATTGGGTTTGTTCAGTTGTAGGTTCTTTATACTGAACCACTTCACTAGTAGTTGCTAAAGTTTCAACAGACTGTGATGTCTTAAATCCTGATAATTTTGCTACTTGATGTGAAAGTGAAGCAATCTAAGATTCAATGAATTTTGCATCATCAACTGATAATGCTCCTGCCACTTTTGGAGCCATAGATCGGTCATCGGGATACTGGAAACTGTTTTCAGCCATATTGTCTAGTAATTCCAATGCTTCTTCAATAGTTTTAGACATTAAAGAGCTACCAGCTGCAGCATCAACATTTGATCTAGTCTTTCCCGTCAACCCATTACAGAATAGTTGAATCTGTAAGTAATCCTGAAGTCCATGATTTGGACATGGACTCTTCCTCAAAAGTTCCTTAAATCTCTCCCAAGCCTCATATAAAGTTTCAAAATTTTGTTGCTTGAAAGTGTTAATTTCAGTACGCATTTGAGTGGCCCTCGATGGTGGGAAGAATTTTGTCAAAAACTTTTCAACCATGTCTGGCCAACTAGAGATACTTCCCGGTTGTACTGATTGTAACCAACCCTTAGCTTTATCCCTTAGTGAGAAAGGGAAAAGGCGCAGTTTGATTGTGTCTTCAGGTATTCCATTCATCATAACTGTGTCACAAATTTCTAAGAATCTGGACAAGTGATAATTTGCATCTTCTGAAGCAGTCCCTCCAAACTGATGTTGTTGAACCATACCAATCAGAGCAGGTTTCAGTTCAAAGTTGTTAGCATTGATGGTCTGCCTAGCTATGCCTGAAAAATTTTGAGCAACAACGGGTTTGAAATAATCCTTAATTTTCCTCGTGTTGTTCTGGGCAAGCACATTCTGACCATCTAGATTAGCCATTGTCTCGGCTTGAAGCTTTTTCTGCTTACAGTTAGCTTTGTAGGTTTTCTCAATCTCCGGATTTAGTGGTGTAAGACTACTACTTCCGTCCTTTCGCATATAATACGTAATAACCTGCAAAAATAAAAAATAACAACAAACAAAGAAACAAGTGAGCAAAGAATAATTAAAAGGTCAGAAAGATGTAAACAAAAAATAAAAATTCTAAATTAAGACTAAATTAATGCACAATAGTATTAAGTAAAACTAAATTTCCTACTCCCCGACAACAACGCCAAAAATTTGTTGACGTAAATTATCAATACCCGCAAGTGTACGGAGTCAAGTTTTAATATAGTGAAAAAGAAAAAAGGGTTGTCGTCCTCTGGGAAAAAAGAATTAAGTCTACCTAAGTACTAATGTATGATTAACTCGATTTTATCTAAATCGTAAAATAATGAGTGTTGAATTAAACTAATAACTAATAAGAAAAGATAAAACTTAATGCAAAAATAGGTTGAATTAAATCAATGGAAAAAGTCCTAGAGGAATTATTTCACTACTTTAATTAATGGAAATAATATTCAATTAGTCAAGAATAACATTTTCATATTCTATAAGTCAAGAACACTAAAATTCCTAATTACCTCTCCCGAGCGTCAAATCAAGAATCACAATTAATTAAGAAAATAATATCCCTATTCAATTTCAGTAATTAAAAGTGTATGAATCACAAGTTCTTTTTAGACCTCGAAATTAAGATTAAGTTTCCCAACTCTAATCTACCTTCAGTTATGTTCCAAAGGTCTATCCTAAAATGACCTCTCCCAAGTGTTAGATTTCAGAATTAAAATCAATTAATCTATGGCCGGTAAATCAAAAGCATTAAGAACATAAGAACATAAATAGAATTTGAAAATTATCTTCAAAACTAAAATAAATACTCAAACCATAAAAATGAAGTAGCTAAATCAATCCCCTAAGAATTAGAAATTTAGCTATCCATAAATAAATTCAACATAAAAGACTCCCTCGAAAATCGCTGAAAAACTATAAAAACTGCTGCCCCAGGTGTCAATTCTGAATTAAAGTATCCATCCATCAAAATGCTTCAGCCCCTTTATATAGGCTCTAAAATTTGGTGGCAAATTTCGGGTCCGAGCGACGCCTCGTTAATGTTTAAGAGATAGCTCACTAGGAGAATAGCGACACCTTGCTACCTCTTAAGAGATGGGTCGCTAGGCTGAAATCTGAACTTCTCCTAATTGGTCAAGCGATGCCTCGCTAAAACATAAGTGATGCCTCGCTTGACTGATTTTGTCCAAAATATCTTTTTTTTCCTTATTTTGCAAATATGTTTCCAAATCTACATAAAAAGAGAAAAACTAATTAAAGTAGCATCTAACTTATCAAAAACCAATTAAATTAAGAGTAATATCATGATATAAAACCATGTCAACGGTGCTTAAAATATTACAAAATTGCCACTAGTTTTGCATGAATAATCAGTGATTTCCTCACAAGTAATCACTGATTTTCATACAAGTAAGACTTGATTTTACTGATATCCCAATATTTTTTTTATGAATCACTGATTATCATATAATTTATCACTGATTTCTCTGATTCACATGAATAAGGGTTTTTAAAAAACTGCTATATTTATAAATAGGGTAAAATGCAAATGAGACCTCTGTGGTTTTTTCAAAATGCATGAGCACCCCCTGTACTTTGAAAATGGCAAATCACACCCATGTGGTTCCAATTTTTTTCAATCACACCCCTTCCCTTCAATGTCAGTAATTTTCTTTTAGCCATAACTTCTTCGTTTGAACTCCGATTTGGACGATTCAAGATATTTTAAAATCCTCATTTCAAGCTTTACATAAACGTCACTTCAAAACTTTGAAATAATGGACAAAAATATAGGGATCAAAATAATATTTTACCCTAATTAAACTCATTTGTCTTAAAAATAATATAGACAATTCAACAAGAATATATTAAAGAACACATAGGATAGTGCATGCGAAAGAGTTAATAATAAAAAAATCACAACATTTTATTGCTCATACAATCAATAAAGTACACAAACAATATTATTCAATAAAGTACACAAACAATATTAATAATAGAACAAACCCTAAACACAAACATACATAGACTTGACAAACAAACAAACACTGCATCATTATTTTAATCCAAAGCTTACGCATGGATGCATGCAAGAAAAAGCAATGGCAGAGACTGAGAGAGAGCTGAGAAAAAGGCTACAATGGCCGATTGGAACAAAGGATCTCAAATGTGGAATTCCTTTAAGGTCCTAAAAAATAAAAGCGCCGTATTTGAAGAGTAAACCTCCTCTTACAGTCGTTATATTAAGCTTATAGTTAGCCCCACACACAATCTGCTTCTGTCCTACATATACTTGAATGTACCTCAAAGGATCTCCTTTCTTCTTGTTATGGTCATTATTTGTTTTGTTTTAAAAGGATTTTTTTTCAAGTGTTTTGGTGGTTTTGATTAAGGTGAGTCTATAGCTTATTTATAGCGATGGAGGCTTGGATATGAATAGTAAAGTACAAATTTGCCCTTAGAGTAGTTGGAATTGCAAAATGTTTATTATCATTTTTCAAGTAGAAGAAAAAATTGGGCTCTTACACATAGTTGAAAAAAAATCTAATATTTACAAAAATAACAGTACAAAAAGTTATTTGAAATAAAATAACAAAAAAAACTCAAATTCACGTATAAAATATTTCAAAATTGCAACTAGTTAGCCTAAGTAATCATTGATTCCTAGATAAGTAATCACTGATTTCGCGTATAAGTAATTACTAATTTTACTGATTCACTATATTAAAAAATATTTTGTACATGTAATCACTAATTACTTGATAAGTTATTATTGATTACTTCTAAATTATCACTTATTTATTTAATTCATTTTAATAAGGATTTTTGGAAAACTATTATATTTATAAATATTTTTTTAAAACAACTAGATATATAAATATTACCCTATGAAATTTTCCAAGAAAAAATTTGTATCATGCTTTGCCGTCTTTTGGAGATTGTTTACTCATTTAAATTAATCATATTAATTTAAATTAAGATATTCCATATATTTTAAATAAAATAAAATGCAAATAATTGGTTAAATAATAACCAATGTGGTGTGTGACCCTACCCATGGTTCACACGCCCACCTCATCATCTCCATGACAATATTGGGCATTTTATTTTCCTTTTTATTTAATAGAACAATTCCATTAAATATATATAAATAAAACTCCTTTTATTTATTTCCTCTTTAATTTGACTACCTCAAATTAAATATTTAAATAGACTCCTCTATTTAAATCCCCATCAATTTTGGACAACTGCAAAATTAATTTAATTAAATAGACTCTTCTATTTAATCTCTCTATTATATAATTAAATAGACTCTTCTATTTAATCTCTCTATTATATAATTAAATAGACTCTTCTATTTAATAAATAATTAAATAGACTTTTCTATTTAATTTCACCATTAATTAAATAATCAAATAGACTCCTCAATTTAATTAATCAAATAGACTCATCTATTTGTATTTACCTTAATTTATTTGACAACTTCAAATCAAATGCTAAAATCATTTTTCCAAAGAAATTAATTCATATTAATTTATGTTCTCAATTACGTGCGTTAGCTCAGAGGACTTAATGGACCTATAGGACTAAGCTCCAATGATCTATAATTACATTGATCAAACGCCTTCAATCAATTAATTCTTTCATTAACTCATAGATAACTTCACTAAATATCTAGAGTTGTACTCTCAGTACTATAGACATAATTATGTCTATTGACTAATATCATTAACTAGACTTTGATCCTTCACAAGTAGTTCATATCCATGGCTAGGTAATTTTACCGTATTAACTTCCATGATACATCTTGTTCCTGAAGCCCAACTGATTCTCTAATGAACAACCTTACATAATCTCCATTATGGGTCTTTGCTTTTTCCTTGATCGAAGGAATATGGGGCCCCACTGTTCAAGCACCGAATCAGTCCATAAGGAAACTACTTATCTATTTTCCTATATGGAAAAGAGTGAATTCCATTCTTGTGTAATTACGTTCCCAGCTATAAGCAAGATGCAATCCCCAAAGTGGGAGGCATATTGAGTGAACTATATCGAGTCACTCTCACCTATATAAATCAAAGGTTTGTCTATCGTGAACAGGAATTCGTAATCCACTTAGGATTAAGATCAATTATACATGATCAACCGATTGATAAACAAAGTGTCTTTCTGTAACGGCTTTACTAGAAGACAGTAAGTTTATCTTAGTCAAGTCTACTACAATCTCTATTGCAGCAACACCCCCCACTCACATGTCTCTTCATGAGCGATCTAAATGAGATCACTTATGCCAATTCACAAGTGGGCTGTGTTAGTGTCGTTACCAGAAATAAGGCACCCAACCTGTATTCATATACCACAGACTATTTGAGTTACGACTTAAGTGAATCTTCCCGCATCACACGCTCACTTTAAGTTATCATAAGTAACTCTGGATCTTATGATGGATTACATTTATTTAACAATAATAAATGACAATGTAATTATTACTAATTAATAATTCCTTTATTTATTTATAGTTTAATTGGATTACATAAGATTTAGGGCAGAAACTCTAGTAGCTAGACCTATGGCAGTTTCCTCTTATAGGATATACAGTCTATTGGATCTTGCACCTTTCATCCACACCATTGATCCATTAATGACTTTGAGATTTCCATATTTGGCATAATAAGCCATCCCTTCCTCCTTTAGGTACCTAAAGAGATCAGGTTTCTCTTTATCTCAGGGACATGCCTAACATCTTTAAGGGTTCTAATGGATCCATCTTTGGTTCTAATTCAAAGTTCACCTATCCCTTTAACCTTGCAAGGTTTATCATCTCCTAAAATGACACTACCTCCATATGTGAACTTAAAGCTAGAGAACAACCAGTCTTTATGGTGTGTGATATGGCAATTTCACCCAGAATTCATAACTCATTCATTTCTAGTTGTGTCATCTTCTACCATTAACACATTAACAACTAAAGCATCCCCCTGATCATTCTTGTCATTGTCTACTACGTTTTCAGCATTGTAATTAGCCAAGTTCTTGTTACTACCATTTCTTTTAGGAAAAAATCTTCTAATGTGTCCCAATTCATTACAGTGTAACATTTAACAGTTTTAAAGTTCCCTCTAGATTTTGACCTATACTTGCCTTTCCATTTGTTGTTCTTGCCATTGTTATTTCTATCTACATATCTTCCTCTAATATTATGATTTTCAGCTTGGTTATTATTAGAACTATTCCTATCCTTTTTAAATTCTAGCTCCCTAGATCTTAGGGAAGAGATTACCTCATCTAATGTGATAGTTGATCTTCCAAACTTGATGGGTGCCTTCAGTTCTCTGTAGTTGTCTGACAGAGAGTTCAATAGGATGATAGCTTTACTTTCATCTCCTATCTTTTCTTCATCTATTGATGCCAGAGTAATTGTGATCTTCTTGAACTCATCAAGATTCTATTCCAGGTTCTTGGATTTGTCCATCCTAAACCCAAAGAATCTCTCCTTAAGAAGAATTCTGTTTGTAAGAGAATTTGTCAAGTAGATCTCTTCCAATTTATTCCAGACTTTAAGACCAGTATCCAATCCATCAACCTGCCTTAGCACATTGTCTGCTAACTAGTGGATGATGATTGAATATGTATTCAATTGAAAGTCTGCCATCTCAGCAGCTGTCATGGTAACAAGATAACTCTAATGGATCTCCAATGGCTTTGTGGATCTTATGTTGAACAAGAAGAGCTTTCATCTTCTTTTTCCACGAACTGAAGTCGCCAGCCCGTCAAACGAATGCAGTTCAAATTTTATTGTGCTTCTATACTTTATTATTAATAAATATTTATTATTTTCTATTTAAATAATCGACATTATTTAAATTAATAATAAATATGTTATTTACTATTATTCTTTTAAATAATCTCCATTATTCAAAATTAATAATAAATATTTAATTATTAATTTCCATTTAGGTAAACATATTACCTAAATAATTAATAATTATTTATTAATAAACACATTAATAATAATGATATTAATTTCCATTTAAATAATTAATATTGTCATTTTTTAAGTAAACACATTACTTAAATTAGTCATTTCCTTTTCTAGAAGACATAGTTTTCACCGTTCAGTTCGTTCTTTCTAAGTATAGTGACTAAAGCAGATGCTATATTGCTGAAATTTAAATAAACCTTATCTTAGTAATCTAACATGATTCAACATTCAAATACTAAAAGTTTTGACATATAATTAAATATGATGCATGAATGTGAACATATTAATGAACAAAAAAGCTCTAAAATATGTTACTATATCACGATATTTTAATGATACATAAGAAGTGCCATCGATTGATAGGTCAGTTACCATCATTAAAACGAGATGTCACTCGAACAATTGACAACTCCAGAATAACTCATATTCTTATGTCATTGTTTACCATGTGTTTGATTCCGAATTTTGATAACTGACTTTATCAAATTTCTTTTAAGTGTGACCCACTAATTTAGTCTTTTAAATAAAAATTGAAGAGTGTCTACGAAGTGTAGATTCAGTCTTCAATCGTATTTAAAATTATTTATCCCTTTCAGGAGACTCACCCTGATATTGATTTATACAAAAGAACCTTCCTATAGGAATGAAAACCTGTAGCAGTGTTACAGAGGCCTTGTATAAATCTCACGTTTTGAGCCCATTAGTGGAGACCATAGGATACATTGACATGTTTCCTTCTCTCATTTAATATTTTAAGTTAGAGTTTCATAACTTAGACTAATTCAGGTAACTCATTAATCCAAGTTTTAATTAACCTAAACAACTTTAACACTTAAATTGGTTAGATTAATTTTAAATGTGATTGTTCAAGTTTTCCTAATTAAAACTAATCACATTATGAGCCGTCTTATTAATTTGAACTTTTCTCTCAGATCCCTCCCAGTTAGAAGCGCTCTGTGTTAAGGGAACTTTATGAAACCTTATCGCCTGGGCAGAGCTTTCTTGCCAGAGATCCATTCAATTTAATCAATCTCAATTATTAATTTTTAATTAACACTTAATTAAAAATTTCTATTTGTTTACTTATATGGATTTTGGCCCAATTGTTTAAAAAATAAATCCATATTACAAATAATTCATTTAGTTTCTATTCAACTTTTAAACTAAATTTAACTTTTGAATTATAACTAAATAAGCATGCTTTTAATCTAAATAAATTAGAATAAAAAATCATAATTTTCGATAATCACAATTATAGAATAAAATTATGACATGCTTCACATACATTAGCATATAATAACACATATTATATCATGATGCATGTATGTATAATTAATTAAAATCATACATCCTATGGTGGGATTTTCTACGTGACATACTCTTATGCATGAAAATTAACGGAAAAATAAAAATTACAACTTAATTTAAATCTTCCATTGTAGAACTTGAGGCTTCAACCTTCTCTCCCCTCCTTAGTGTAGGCATGAATAGGGTATTTATGGAGGAAAGATTATCTCCCATAATATTTTCATAAATACTTGTTTTAAAATAATTATCCTTTAATTATATGGAAAAATAAAGAAAATATTTTCCATGTAGTCTTATATTAATTTCTAAATTCATAATTAAAAATATGGAGATAATCTTAAAAAAGATTTTATCCTTATCTTAAATATTTGATTTCTTAAGTTGATATAACAAGATAAATATCTTACCATATCTCCTCTTTTTCTCTCTCCTTGGGCGTGGACCTCATGGAATGATGGAGAAAAATTTTCTTCTCTTCCTACCTTGGTGTAGCCGATTTTTCCATCATTAGTTATGAGAAAATTACAAATTTTTCATATACCCTAAAAATTAGAGTTTACAAATTTTCTATTAAAATTTAAAACCTAAGTGCCTCAAGAATACCTAAACAATCAATTAGCAAATCTCCACAATTTATATAAACATACATAAAACAATTTTTATGCAACCGACCAAAAATTTTCGAAAAATCACAAATTTGCATGATAATTAAATACTAGCTCTGATACTGATTAAATGGACTACTTTACTAAATTAGCGGAAAATCATTTAGTAAACTAATTAACGATTAATTAAAAATCTATTAATATCATGCAATTTGTGATAAAAACATGTAGATTCATGCTTGATTTTTGAAAATTAAAACCTTTAGTTACATTGAGTAATTAATGGAGAATCGGTTGGAGGTTTCTTTACAGCATCAATCCTCAGCAACACCAGATCTTCTATGCTATATCCTGATTGATCAAGCGAAACCTAATTGTGGGATCGAATTTTAGAAGAAATTAGGAAGAAGAAAAATTTATTTTTCTTCCTAAAAAACTAGGGAAAATCGGCAAAGGCAAGGGGAGGAGAGGAAGAGAGAATTTCAATTTTTACAAATTGAGCACTATAAAAAACTGTATTACTGGTGATGCAGGCATTAGCCACGCACTGTAAATACGTGGCTAATGGTCACTATTAGTGACGCCAAACACGGGCGTCAACAATGGTTTTCCCATCAGTGACGAAACGTCAGTGATGTGAGTTGTGTAAGAAAACAGATTACTATTGGTGACGAGAGAAGAGACTGGCATGAGCAATGGGCCAGTCATTGGCTACGCCAGCATCGTACGTCACCAATGGGCTAACCCATTGTTGACGTCGTGTCATTAATGAATCAATAATCTGAATGGTTTGCTCTTTAATTCGAAACGTGTGTTTTAGACTTATTAGTGACATGGCTCGTGCATGGCGAATGGATTCACTCGTTTTGGACTTGTTTGAGACATGGTGCAAACGTGGCGAATGACTGCCCATTTAATCCAAAACACGCATTTTGGCGTCATTGGTGACGTAGCTCGTGCGTGGCGAATAGCTTCCCTTTTATTTTTCTTTCCCAGCTACTCGAAGCCTTTTCTTCTCCAATTCTAATTTTCTTTGCCAGCCCTTGCAGCGCAGTAACTTGCCCCCCCCCTCTCCATTTTTCTTTAAGTTTAAGCGATTTGAGGCCGTTTTTCTTCGTTCAAAAGCCGGGGTTTTGATATTTGACTCCATTAAGGTACGTTTCATGGTTTATTTAATAAAAATAGAGTACATTTGATTGATTTTGAGGTTAGGGCTTAGTTATAAAAAATGGGTTTTTTGTAAAATTATACCATTTGTTTTGATATTTGACTCCGTTAAGGTGTGTTTTATGGTTAATTTTATAAAAATAGAGTAGATTTGATTGATTTTGAGGTATGTGCTTAGTTTTGAAAAATGAGTTTTTTTTATCAAATTGTACCATTTGTAAATATTTGAATCTGTTAAGGCATATTTCATGGTTTATTTTACAAAAATAGAGTACATTTGGTTGATTTCAAGGTTATGACTTATTTTTAGAGTTTGATTTTCATTGTTTGATTTTGATTTTGAGGTACATTTAATTGTTTCTCCAAGTATTTGTGCTAACAAAATTTGTTTTGAGAGGTACCATCGACTTTTTAAAGGGAATTTGGGCAGTTCTTGATGGAAAATTTCTTAGGGCAATTTCTTAGGTGATATTTTTTTGAAGTGTTAAAAGTATATTTATTAAAGTAACAATCATTGAAAAACAACTTGATGCAATTGATGTTATAATATATTTAGAAAATTAGCTCAAATTGTCTATTCTAATTTGTAACAGGCTTTGATAAATTAGCTCGATCAACTTACCTTACGATGTCTGGATCAAACAGGTTAATTTTCTAAACTTTATATAATTGTCTTAATTATATGTTTTTATTGGTTTGCATGAAAATTATAGGGAGTAATCGTAACTTTTTAAGCATATTAATTCTAGCATGAACAAATCCACATTTTCCCGCATTAGAATAGTGAAATACTTCCCATTTAAGCATATTAATTCTAGCATGAACAAATCCACTTTTGAGACGAGTACACTTTAAAACCTATAATTGATAGTTCTTTTTTATTTGTTTGTTTCATTTATTATTTCTAAATATCATGGGAGACGGCTATCCTACAGTTATGTTAGCTGTCTCATATTTTTTGGGTTTTAAATTAAGGGTAGAATTGATTACTGTAGTTTATAACAACTGTGTTATTTATGTTACAAACTCTTATTTGACTTGAGTAAAACCGTGTTTTTATGTTGTAAACTCTTATTTGACCGTAAAACTGCTTATTTTATTAAATATATCATGATTTAACTTGTCTGGTGTTTAGAGATATGAATATGTATATGTTTGTTACATGTTTGCATTTGGGGAGTCTCTAAACAAATAGTTTTTTTAAAAAAATTTAGAGCCTATTAGCCACACAATGACGTCACTAATGAGCATCCCTATAAAACAAATATAACTCAGATAGCCACGCAATTGCGTGGCTAATGATGAGCATTAGCCACGCTTTCCTTGCGTGGCAAATAAAGGTAGGCCATTCACCACGCATGCCAAGCGTGGTAGATGCCGGCCATTAGCCACGTCTTGCATACGTGGCTAATTAGTAAGTATCGGCCACGCAAGCCAGGCGTGGTAGATGCTTGACCACATCAATGGACGCGTTGCAACAACGCGTCACTTATTCTCAAAACGGGCATTCATGACGGGGTATTGACAACGTGCGTGTCAACGCTTGGCTCGCGTCACCAAAGACTATTTGAGACGTGAAGGTATATTATTAGTGATGCGATTGCGCGTGGCTAATACCAGAGTTTTTAATAGTTTGTGCGATTTATGAATGACCTAGGCCTCATGGAAAATCAAATCAAATTAAGATTATTTCATAGAGATAAATACAAAAAAAAAAAAAAAAAAAAAAAAAAAAAAAAAATCTCTCCTTTATCTTGATATTTCGAAAATGCAATAGATAAATAAAAAAAATATTTTCTTTTCTTTTATTTGATTTATTTTGGGTAAATAAATCTATGTAATTATTTTAGGATATAATTCAAAAAATAATCTCTCCTAAAATACTATACATGGCCGAAAATTTTAATAGTTAATAATTAATAAATCAACTTTATTTAATTAATTACTTTGGGTCAATTTCAATTGGGTTCATTAATCCAATTGGGCTAGAAACTCTCTCTTAAATTAATAAGCCCAACTTAATTAATTTATTTATTAATTACCATTTAAATAAAATACTTTATTTAAATAATTAATAATATTAATATTTTCTCCCGACTAAATATTATCAAATGATATTTAATTATTAATTTCCATTTAAATAATTTTCATTATTTAAACAATTAATAATAAATATTTTAATTGATAATATTTTATTATTAATTAATAATATTAATATTAATATTAATTATTAATTTCTATTTAAATAAAATTAATTATTTAAACAATTAATAATTACCATTTAAATATACTCAATATTTAAATAATTAATAATATATAATTAATAATATTTCATTATTAATTTCCTGTTTAAATAAACTCATTATTTAAACACTTAATAATGTTTATATTAATTACCGTTTAAATATACTCAATATTTAAACAATTAATGGAAAATACTTACCCCAAATCCCCTTCATACTTTCCTATATGTTTTATTTTTATTGGGTTGTTAAAGTTAGCGAGACCTACATATTTAATAATTATGAAAGTATTAATAGAAATTAGAGGATGTAAGACGTCTTCCAAATTAGTTTGGAGGCAAGTATTATCATTTTTTAAGGGATAAATGCAAAATACACCCCTGCATTTTAGGTTATTGTTAAATCATACCCCGACACTTTTTTTTGTCATAAAATATCCCTGCAATTTAGTAAAATTACAAATCACACCCTTCAACCAATTATTTTTAACGAAATTGAGATATATTTATACTCTACATATGTCATGTATTATGATTTCATGAAAAATAACAAAAAAAAAATTCTACACATATATATAGAATTTTAGAATAAACTTTTATGCTAATAAGATGTAAAACCTATAAATCATAATCAAATATTCAAAAAAAATTGAAAACTTTTAATGGTTTTGGAACATGTGGTATTTGTATAATATAGATATGTCTAAATGTAGTTAAAACTAATCGATTGAATGATGTGATTTATAATTTTACTAAAGTGCAGGGGTATAATTTAACAATAACCTAAAGTGCATATATGTATTTTGCATTTATCCATTTTTTTAATGTGTTAAGTTAGCGAGGACAATAATCCATGATAATCACATCAATAAAACTTGGAGTGACGGTGGAATGGTATAATCAAGAGGAAAACTAGATTGGATCAGATAGATAGACGGATTTGAGGAAGAAGCGTTGAACATTTTGGTACACTAATTTGAGGAGGGAGACTTGTAAATTTTTAATTTGTGGAAGAAGCGTTGAAGATTTGAGGAAGAAGCATTGCGAATTGGGGTGTTCTTAAATCGTAGAAAAAGAAAATCAAATGAAAAAGAAGAAGCACGTTTGTGTAATAATATGTAGTTTAAAAGACTTATTAGTAATTGTCTTAGATTTAGTTAGAGTAGTTATGCTCTACAGCTGTCTATATAAGCTGTCTAATTATGATGAATAATACAAGTCAATATTCTATTTTGTTCCTTCTTCTTAATATGTTCATATGGTATCAGAGCGGGAAAGAGATTTTTTCTCGAAGGTTCTCGTAACCGTTTTCTTCCTGGTGAATTCATCTTCGTTTTTCCTCCATTGATTCTTGTTTTTCTTCCTCTTTTCTTCAGATTCTTTTGCTTTTTGTTCTTGCATTGTTCTACATACTCTGTTTTTCCTTCAAATTCTTCATAATGTCTACTTCAAACCCTAATTCGAATCTGAATCAATCTGATTCTTCTTCTGACACAAATCCTCAATCAGTTCTTGCAAATCGATCGAATCTACCCATGCTTGAGAGAGAATTTCAACATTCTCCGATATTTTTGCTATCCAATATTTGTACGCTTATATCTGTTCGTCTCGATTCTACAAACTATATCTTATGCTGTTATCAAATGGAGTCTATCATGGAAGCACACTATCTTTTTGGTTATGTAGATGGCAGTTTTGTCTGTCCGGAGCGCAATCTTATCTCTAATGGTGTCTCTACTCCAAATCCTAAGTATCAGTTATGGAGATCGCAGGATCATGCATTTAAGACTCTAATCAACGCAACATTATCTCCTTCTGCTTTAGGTATTGTTGTTGGATGCACTAGTTCTCGCCAAGCTTGGGAAATTCTTTAACGGAGGTTTGCGTCGTCAACAAGAACATGTATTCTTGATCTCAAAACTGAATTGCAGAGAATCACTAAAAAGCCTACTGAATCCATTGATGTGTATATTCAACGGATTAAAACTATTACTGACAAATTACTTGCTGTCTCCGTACAGATAGATGATGAAGATATTCTCATTTGTACCATTAATGGTCTTCCTACAGAATACAACGCTTTCTGAACATCTCTTCGTACTCGTGGTCAGGCTATTTCTCTTGATGAACTTCATGTTCTTTTGAAGGCTGAGGAATCTTCTATTATGTCTCAACGACCTGATATTGGTAATCCTTCTCTTGCAATGGTTGCTTATAGACCTCATGGTAATAATACTCGAGGAAATTATGGCAGAGGAAATGGTCAGCACGGTGGTAATCGTACTGGTGGTAATCAAAATTACCAGGGCGGTCATACTGGTAATCGGGGAAATGGAAATCACGGTTGTAATACTGGTAGTAATGGTCCTTTTCAACCGAATGCCTCTCGTCCTACAACTCCTAATACTGGTAATGGTCGTGGTCGCGGTTCACCTCCATCACCACAGATGAATAACTTTCACATTGGGGAGTCTTCAAATACACAATCTATTCGTGTTTACTGCCAAATCTGCTGTAAGTTTGGACACAATGCATTAGACTGTTATGAGCGCTGGAATTATGCTTTTCAGGGTCGTCATCCACCGGCACAACTTGCTGCTATGGCTGCTACTAATGTGAATGCTTCTCATCCAAATGTTTGGCTTGCTGATAGTGGTAGTAACACACATCTGACGGCTGACTTGGCCAATTTTACTATCACTAATGACTATAATGGTGAGGACCAGATTGTTGTCGGCAGTGGACAAGCTCTTCCAATTACTCACACAAGTTTGGGCAATATATCTTTACCAAACCAAACTTTTTCTCTTACTAATCTTCACCATGTTCCTAACATTGCTGCAAATCTCCTCTCTGTCTATCAGTTCTGTGTTGATAACTTTTGTTCCTTCTTCTTTACCTCTGATTATTTCTCTATTCATGACAGATGCACAGGGATAGTTTTATTCAAGGGTCCTAGCTTGAATGGACTTTATCCTCTTCCTTCCTCTGTTCTCTCTGTTTTACACAAGAATAAGTCTGCACTTCTGGGCGCCAAGATCTCTGATTCTACTTGGCATCATCATTTAGGTCATCCTAGTAATCATGTTCTTTCTTTACTTGCTAAATCATCTTGCATTTCTTTAAATAAAACGTGTACTCCTTGTGTTTGTACACATTGTCTTCATGGTAAAATGTCTAAACTTCCTTTTCAATTGTCTCGTACTGTTTCACAAAATGTATTGGATTTAATTCATAGTGATGTTTGGGGCCCTGCCCCTGATATTTCTTTTCATGGATATCGATACTATGTTTCCTTTATTGATGATAAATCTTGCTACACATGGCTTTTTCCATTGACATATAAATCAGATGTTTCTTCTATTTTTCTGAAATTTTAGCCTTATGTTCAAAACTTGCTGAATGTTAGAATTAAGGTTTTTCGTAGTGATGGGGGTGGTGAATTTGTCAATCACTCTATGAAATCTTTTTGTGAGTCTAATGGCATCATTCATCAAAAATCATGTGCTCATACCCCGGAACAAAATGGTGTTGCTGAACGCAAGCACAAACACATAGTTGAAACTGCTCTTTCCTTATTATCCAAGTCTTATGTCCCTCTTAAATTTTGGTACCATGCCTTTGCTACTGCTGTTTTCCTTATAAATCGCATGCCTACACCTACTCTCTCTAATCTTTCCCCTTTTGAGTCTCTTTTTCATTCCAAACCTGACTATCAACACTTGAAAATTTTTGGTTGTGCTTGTTACCCTTTACTTAAGCCATATAATTCGCATAAGCTTCAACCTAAGACAACTCAATGTGTCTTTCTTGGCTACCCTCTTGAATACAAGGGTTATATCTGTTTTGATCCCAAATCAGACAAATTTTTTGTTTCACGGCATGTTATTTTCGATGAATCTATTTTTCCTTTTGCAAAGGCCTCTTCTTCCACTGATTACTCTTTGCCTACTCCTTCTCCTACTTCCATTCCTTTTAATCCATCTTTACTTTTTCTAACCACCATCATCTCTCCATCTTCTACTGCTGCCAATGTCTCTCAGCCTATTTCTACTAACAAATCTCAACCTATCATTTCTCCTGACAAATCTCAGCCTATTTCTACTGACCAATCTCAACCTATTTCTACTGACCAATCTCAACCTATCTCTTTTGACCAACAAGCTGTGAGTATTTCTAAAGAGCTTGTTCACCCTATGCAAACTCGATCTAAATCAGGTATTGTTTGTAAAAAGGTGTTTATAGCCTCTGTTTCTTCACCACTGACTGAACCAAGTTCTTTTACTGCTGCACAAAAGTACTCTGAATGGAAACAAGCTATGCTTGAGGAGTATAATGCCTTAATGAAGCAAAAGACATGGTCTCTAGTTCCTCTTCCTTCAGGTAAAAATATTGTGGGCTGTAAATGGGTATATCGTATTAAGAGAAATTCAGATGGGACTATTGCTCGCTACAAGGCTCGCTTAGTAGCAAAAGGGTATAATCAGGAACAAGGGGTTGACTTTGATGAGACATTCAGTCCAGTTATTAAAAAGCCTACTATCCTAATTATTCTTGCTCTTGCAACTCACTTCAAGTGGTCATTACGGCAATTGGATGTTAAGAATGCTTTCCTACACGGTTCATTAACTGAGGAGGTTTATATGGCTCAACCACAAGGTTTTGTTGATCCTAGTAATTCATCTCTTGTTTGTAGGCTTCATAAGTCCTTATATGGACTCTTAAGCAAGCCTCACGGGCGTGGTTCACCTGTTTTACATCCAATATTATGTCTGAATTTGGCTTTGTTCAGTCTCATACTGATACTTCATTGTTTATTCGTTCTATTGGTCCTTCAATTACATACCTCTTATTGTATGTTGATGATATCATACTTACCGGTAATGATCCCTCTTATATTAGTGAGTTTATTGTTAAGATTCAATCTAAGTTTGAGATGACTGATCTTGGCAATCTTACATACTTCTTGGGGCTGGAAATTCTCTCCACCAATACTGGTACATTATTGACTCAGACCAAATATGTTGTTGATGTTCTTAAGAAATTTGGTCTTGTTGATTCAAAAGCTTGTTCAACTCCTTGTGCTTTAAAAGATCTTGATACTTCTTCTTCCAAGACTTGTTCACCTGATGAGATTTCTCTCTATCGACAAATGGCTGGTTCATTACAGCATCTTACTTTCACCAGACCAGATATATGTTTTGCTGTCAACCGTGCTTGTCAACATATGCATCTGCCCACTTTAGCTCATTTTGCTGCTCTAAAATGTATCTTACGATATGTTAAGGGAACTTTATCATATGGCCTTCATTATACTGCTTCAAATTTACAAATTAATGCATATTCAGACTCAGATTGGGCTGGTGATATTAATGATAGAAAATCCACATCCGGATATGTTGTATTTCTGGGATCCAATCCTATTTCATGGTCTGCCAAGAAGCAATCCACAGTTTCACGCTCGTCCACAGAGGCTGAGTACCGATCCTTGGCTTCCACAACAGCTGAACTATCATGGATTAGACAACTTCTCAAAGATTTGGGCATTTTGATTTCTTCTCCACTGGTGTTATGGTGTGATAATCTGTAACGACCCGACTCCACATTACTAGTCTTTTTCACATCATTCTTGCGCGTTTCTCATGATTACACACATAATTAACTTACAAAAAACTCAATCAAGTATGTGGATTAATCTTAACCACAAGGTAAATCGAAAAGAGCTATGCACAAATAGAGAAACAAAAGAAAACAATAACCGAACTAGCAAAACTACATTATCATTTATGCTCGTCCATACGTCAACGAATTTTGTTTCTCGTAACTCCCGCTCCCCATTGGGTTCTAGGTTTCACAACACACATTTTCATTTCAAACCCTCATCATTACTCTTCATTCAAACCCACGTTACTACCGGGCATCACACCATTACGTCAAAGCCTAATTCTCATTTTTCTAGTTAAGACAAGGCTTGATCTTGGCTTTCGTTCCTCATTAAACAAAGCATTTAATCTTCAATTGTAAACTTTATATATCATATACACTTTAGTGAGAATAGTGAACCAAACGCCATAACTCAATTTGCTCCGAAAATCTCTAGGCTAGCTAAAGAGAAAGTAGCAATTTCGACAATTTAAAGTGTTCTTGTTAACACATTAATCGTACTTCCTAGCATTGTTTCCATTTATCAAATACGTAGATAATCACCCAATTAAACCACAATTAACAAATACTAAGGGAAGTCTAAGAACACTCCGAAATAGGGAACCAGGAAATCTTCAATTGGCCAACAATCGGGTTTTAAATTTAAGTTCCATTCGAGGCTTCCTACATTTATTCGATGGTTCAAATGTCTAAGCGTCACTCTTGGATTTACTACTCCTCCCTTGGATTACAAGCGTACCATCCAATAAGATTTCGTTTCAACTTACATTCCCATAAATCAAGGAAAGCTACCACTTATTCTCTTTTAACTTTGCACACCACCCTCCAAAGAGTTAAGTTCTATTTGCAACGATGCAAAACCTAAACATCCAAATCCTATCTCAAATCTGTGACCAAACTAGCTTGGTCAAGACACAACTCCTAAACGTCTCTTCACTCAACCTCTTATCTAAAACATTGTTTCCAAACTTAAACACCTAACAACATAGCAATTCATATTACGAAAATCAAACATAAATACACTTTACGTTCTTAGAGATTCCCACCTCGGCAACAAAAGAACTCTTGCTTGCTTGAACCTTCAACCTACACAAAATTCATCAACACAATAATATTATGTTTAACTTAGTATCACATGATATTAACTTGACATAAAATCCATCTCCAAACCCCAAAATCAGCTCCATAAAAGTATTTAATCTCTTAACAACAATTATAAATATTTAAGAAACATTTATACATCAATCCGGAACCCCAAACAGCCCCACAACCTGAGCATATAAAACAGCCCCTAAAATTCAATTACAAAAACAGTGAGCAAGTTGGGCCCTAGGCTTCTTTTAGAGGCAAAAGGTTTAAGTTGTAGAAGAGTTCAAGAAAACAATTCATGGATATTATGTTAGTTTAGGAAGCCAAGAGAGTTTGAAACATAAGTTTTAATATCATAATTCAACTAAAAGAGAACTAAAACCTTATTCATAATTTTAGTTCCGAAAGTTCCAATCACATGAATTTTCATGCTATTTTAATGAATTCTTCAACTACAAGCTTAAACCCATCAATTTCAACAAAACCCCCAATTTTTAAGGAAAAAAAATCCCTAGAAAGAAATATTACCTTTACATCATGAAAACTTGTTGAAAAATCTTCAAATCTTCAAGATTTAGATTATACTAAAGAACACTCACACTTTTGGCTTTGATTTGAATGAATTTGGGCAAAAAAATGAAAAACCCAAAGAATTCCCCCATGGGGCTGCTACTGCCGACACCAGGGAGGAGAAAAGAGAAGATGAAATCTTATATTTGGTCCCCAATTTCGAAAATCCCATGAAATGAAAAGATTAAGTATGAGTAGATATGTAAACCCAAATTGCTTTAGGAACCAAAACCCTCAAAACCACCACCATGGGTGTTCGGCCGAAGACAGCAGCAGAAGGAGAAAAGGAATGGTTTGTTATTTTTTTCTTTCTGATTTCTGGTTGAAAGAGGAATGAATAATCATATTTATTTACTAACTTGAGTTTCCAATCAATCCATGCTCAAAAGAAAAGAGAAGAGATAAAAAAAATGACCTTCCCTCTAGCTTGAGCTGTTCGGCAGAATGGAGAAGAAAAGGTGCAGATTTGTTTACTTTTTTTTTAATTTTGCTTTATTGAGAAATGATAACATATGCCATAAATTTTTGTTTGATTAAAGAGGAATGATAAAATATGCCTTAATGCTTATTTGACTTTTTGTAAAATGGTTCATTATGAGTTTTTTTTTTAAATAAACCCCCCTCTTCTCAACTAACCGTAGTTAGTTTTTAACCAAACCCAAACTTTCACTTTAACCATGGTTAGGGTATAACCCAACCATAGTTAACCATTTTATCCTTTAATAACCATTCAAAACAATTCATTAAAATATAAATATCAATATAAAACCCATTTAACCAATTTATAAATTCAAGTAACTAAAATAAATAAAATAAATAAACTATATTATTATTCTAAAACTTGGGCCGTCACATAATCAATCAGCAATTTTGTTAGCTTCTAATCCAGTTTTTCATGCTCGTACGAAGCATATCGAGATAGATTTTCATTTTGTTCGTGAGAAAGTGGTTCGCAAAGATATTTCTCTTCAGTATGTGCCCACAAATTATCAATATGCTTACATTTTCACAAAGCCACTTTCAGCAGCAAAATTTCTCTCTTCTTTCCAAACTTTTGCATCTTGTAATAATATGTAGTTTAAAGGACTTATTAGTAATTGTCTTAGATTTAGTTAGAGCAGTTATGCTCTACAGCTGTCTATATAAGCTGTCTAATTATGATGAATAATACAAGTCAATATTCACTACAAGATTAATGGGTACTACTAGTCGGCATTGCCGCACAAGACAACGACTGGCGCAGGCAATAGCCCTAAGAAGACTACCATCGCCGGCGCACATGTTGTGCGCCGGAAATGGTAGCCCAATACCGGCGCAAAATATTATTGCGCCGGTATTGGGGCCCAGCCCGGCCCAATGTCGGCGCACATGTGCGCTGGCGATGTGACTTAAAAAAAAGAACAAGCGGCCTTTTCCCTCCCCCCCCCCCCTTCTTCCCCAAATTCATTTCCCCCCTAGCTGAAGCAGACGCAGAACGGCAGCCAAGGTAGGTTTTTTTCTTTTTTTCATTTTATTGGTCAATTCTTGACCGTTTTCCTTCGTTCAAAAACCAAAATCTTCATAATCTCTCCTTTTATGTATGTTTCTATAGTCGATTTTACCAAAATAGTTGTGATTTTTTCAGATTTGATAGTTTTATGTATTAGGTTTTTTTGGAAAAATGAGTTTTTTGTTTTTGTTTTAGTGTTTAATTATTAGTAATTAGTTTTGATGTTGTAGATTAAGTACACAATACATGATTGAGATTAGATTTGAGATGAATTTGTGTTTTTTTTTCAAAATGGATTTGAGTTGTATGGGTTTATTTTTAAAAAATTTGAGTTTTTGTTTAGTTTTATTGTTTAATTGTTAAAAATTGGTTGTTAGGAAACAACACTCTTATGATCCAGACACTTGGGTTAGCGAAGAGGCCAAACAACACCATGTAAGTATTTTTTTATATGAAGTGTCATTGTTTTCCATAACACAAACTTTTTATCATTACATATTTTGTTATTTGTATAGAAACAAATGAAAGAATATATGAAACCTCCACAAGTCAGTGATGAAGTTGGGTCAAACACAATTGATTCAGTAACCTCACCTCTTATTGATATTGATGCCATGGAGAAAGTGTTGGGTCATATGCCAGGCTATAGGAGAGGTATGGGTAGGGGCCCTAAACCTCCCCCAAAGTCCGATAATTCATCGAGATCGAGTGTACATTCACAAGTGGGTATTGTCCAAACACAACTAACAGAGGCTCTCAGTACCATCGAAGAACTTCGAGCTATTGTTTTCGCACGTGAGGCAGAAAGTAATAAACTTCAATCGGCTTGGGATGATTTCTTGAGAAAGTTTCAAGGTGGAGGTGGAGGTGGAGGTGGGAGTGGGAGTAACGATGCTTAATTAGGATGTTTGTATTTTATCAACTCTTTAGTTATTGCACTACTCTCGTTTGTATTAAAACTTTAGTTATATTAGTAATTTCGTTTTCTTTGTATGATTTATTGAGAAAGTTTCGTGGTTTATGTTAATGATCAAAAAATTTGTTTTAGTTCTCTGTTATTCTGGATATTGGTGATTAAGAAATATGAAATGAAATTTAATAGTGAAACAGGTGGCATTTGAGGCGTCTAAAACAAACAAAAAATTTTAAAAAACTACAGTGGTATTGTCGGCGCCATGACGCCGGCAATGACCCTCCTTAATAAATTTGGGGACCCCCCTTTGCCGGCACCATCACGCCGGCAATGACCCTCCCTAAACAAATGTTAGGACTCCTCGTTGCCGGCGTGATGGCGCCGGCAATAACACCCCCTTTGCCGGCGTGATGGCGCCGGGAATGACTCCCCTTTGCCAGCGTCATAACGCCGGCAATAACACAATATATATATTATTTTTTTATCCCCTGGCGCCGGCAATACTCCTATCTATCTCCGACATTGAATTTTACGCCGGCATATGAGACGTCGGTGATGAGTACAGCATCACCGACATAGGAAAAAATGACGCCGGGGATGCTAAAAATGGGCAAACCCGACAAATAATTACCGGCGTAAATACCGACGTAGAATTTACGCCGGAGAAGGTATTGCCGACGTGTAGTCTAAGCATTACCGACGCATAGGTGCGTCGGTAGTACCAACATATTTTGTAGTGATTCTATTTTGTTCCTTCTTCTTAATATGTTCATGGTTTGAAGGGGTCGGACGTTCTTAGATTTGGAGAGAAATTAGATCTATCACCCTCTTTGTGTTCAACTCAAACTCGGTTTATCACAAATCTAATTAACTATTATTAAAATGCATTTAGAAGAGGATTAAAATAATAAACAATTTTTTGCTTCATTTAATGGTAAATATAAATCTCAAACAACGAACTTAAAAAGTGAACTTATATTAGAGATCCCAAGTCAGGAAGCCTTCATTTAGAAACCATAACATTTTATTTAATTGACATGAGTTTTAAATTTTATTTTATTTTATTTTTTAAATAAAATAAAATCAATTATGAAATTATACTTTCTAAAGGTTAAAATCAGGGCCGTTGTTGGCATGGTGCAACTAGTGTGACCGAACGGGGGCCCCAAATATTGAATTAAAAATTTAGTATTAATAATATATAAACGAAAATTTATTTTAAGTCGCGTTGGCTAACCTTCTCCCTACAATATCTTTATATGTTCTCCGCCATTATGAGTTGAGTTCAATCCCAACATAAGTTTAAAGTTTAATTTTTTTTATATTTTTTTATACTACTTTGATAATTTTATGCTATTTTTTTATTATATTATTTTATTGATATTGTGTTTTAAGAAAAATAATTTTTTTATGTATATATTTTTATGGTTTTTCATATTAGAGGTTATATGATCGAGGGCCCAAATTTATATATCGCACTGGACCCTTATTTTTATAGTAACGGCCCTGGTTAAAATCATAAATTCTACATTACTTTAATACCAATCTTTATTTTACATTTATAATGCAATTTTTTTTATAAATTACGACCACTAAAATACTTAGTAATGGAAATTGAGATACAAATTTGATATAAAACAACGTAAAAACACGTGCAACACACGTTAATTGGACTAGTATAACAAAATCAACTTCAATATTTATAAAAATAAGAGGTCAAAATTTATTCATAAATATAGCATAAAGCTTAAATTCATGCATTAGATTACAAAATTGTCACTAGTTTAACACACATAATTACTAATTTCCATGTAATCACTGATTCACTATATCACTTATTTTACTGATTTAAAGTATTAATTGATATTTTGTTTATGTAATCACTATTCACCTAGTTATCACTGATTTCACATGAATGATGGTTTTTTTTTTAATATACTAAATTTGTAAATAGTTTTAAAAAATATTATATTTTTAAATATTATAGAAAATTCTGCTATCCGATGAAATTTGTGGAGAATGAGAGAGAAAGAGAAGATAGAGAGAGAAAAGTGAAAAAAAGTAGAGAAGATTGAATAATATTTTTTTTAATTTGAATAATTATATAAATTAAAATTAAATATGGTAGTAAGCAGAATTGGTGCTTAGTAAAGACTTAAGTTTTTCAAAAGAAAAAAAAAATCGATAGTGTTCATGAATTGGGTTGAATTAGGGAGAGTTTTTGAATAAGTGTTTTCAGTTTTAAAAATTGCTCAATGACATGGTATGGCAATTTAAGAATTTCTTAAGAACAAGAAAAAGTAAAAAGAAAATGAAATAATTATAGAAAAGTTAATATTATGCCTAGATTGAATAAAACAATTATTTACCCAAATAAACTTTTTATTTGCCTAGGATAAATTTTAATCCAATCAATTTTAAACGAAGTAATCAAATTATTTACACTACTAACTTAGTGTAAATAATTACTAGTAAATATTTTTTCGTTTGTATCCTTAATATTTGTCAATATTAAAACAAAGGGGAATTTCATTGGGTGGCAGATTTTTATGCAATATTTGTAAAAATATCAACTCAAAAAAGTATTTGCAAATATAGCAATTTTTATCATGTTTATCACTGATTAACAATGATTTATGTGTTTATCAATGATAAACATAGTGTAAAAATATGTAATTCAATATTTTTTTTGAGCTTTTATTTTTACAAATATTACTACAAAATTTGCTAGATTTGCAAATGCCCCTAAAACAAATAGTCACTTAAATACCAATTTTTTTTTCCCATAGATAAACCTCAAACGAGGATAGAAGAATACGAATTCAACATACGACCTTTCTTGGCCAAATCATGGGCCTGAAGGTTAAGAGTTCTGGAAATAAAGCACAAGGAAATTGAAGAGAAGGAAGCTTTTAACAACAACAAAAAAAAAAACCTATTCAAGACATGAAATTAAACATGTTTTTTTTAAGGATTTGTTTTGCTTCAAGAAAAACAAAATCTAATATATTGATATAATAATTTGATAATGAAGAAGAATATCGCGAAGAAGTACTATGTTATGATAAAATACAAACTCAAATAATTTGTAGGAAGGAAAATGCCTAACTTTGGTTTCCAGGAGGCTCGAGATCGTAAATATCAAATTTCTTAAAATTCTTTATGATGCAAAGTATTTGGTGGATATTATTAACATTGTCTTAGATTGACCATCATATTCTATATGTATTCTTGAAGATATTAGATCTCTTCAATTATGTTTTGATGTTGTTGTTTTCATTTTCATTAGGAGAGAGCTTAATGTTGAAGCTCATTTTCTTGTTACGAGATGCTCTTAACTCCATTGATGATACTGTTTGATCTTGTTATGAAGTTTACCTTTGAAAAAAAAAAGGTACGAAAAGGAAATATCTTTAAATTAATGAATTCAAATTTATTTTGAATTTAATATAAATTAATTTGGAAGAAAAAACCATAGATCCACCTAACTCAGATGGATTCCACTTTCTTGAATCCTAAAAGACTAAATATTGCAATATTTACTTTTTTTTGCAAGTGGTCAGATTTTTAACAACCACTATAAAAAGATATGTAGAATTGATTGAAAAGAAAATTTTGTCTCCTATTTAATTCAACCAAAAACTTGTCACCTATTTATTTTATGATGTAACCCTATCTTTTATTAAAGATTAAAATATATTTTTTATTCTAATTTTTATCATTAATCCAATTAGTTTTTTTAACTTTAACTTTTTATTTAGTGCCTCAAATTTTTAAAAGTTTTTAATGTAGTCTACATCAATTAAACTCTTGAAATGAAATTTAATAAATAAAAATTGTATAATCTGTTAAATTATAGATATAAATTTATATTTTAGTCATTAATATAGACACTAATCAACAATTAAAAAAATTATTTTTCATTATATTCTAATTGTGATTAGCAACAATAATTATTGAATTTAGAATTTATTGAAATTTAAAGATCAAATAAAAAAATATACTATAAAGTATAATTTAACCTTTAATATTAATATAAAAAAAATTTAAGTGAGATTCATGATATTATTAATATAAAATAAACAAAGTAATTAAAAAAAATCCCTCGAATTGTTGGTGCCTAGTTAAAATCAATTCCAATAGAGCATTAAATGTGAATTCTAGTTAAAGGTAACTTTTCCGATTTATTTTCTTTGTTTTTCAATAAGTGAATAGTGTATTTTTGCCACCTAATTACTTAAATGCTATAATTTTTTAAAAATTACTTAAGTAGTAGTTGAATAAATTAGTAAATTGAAAGAAGAAAAGAAATCAATACATTGAAATATAACAATAATAAATAATAAATTATCGAACTAAAAAAGTTAAAACAAAAAAATAATTAGTTGCAAATGACTATGAAAAATAATAATATTCTACTATTTGGGTGGTAATAAAAAGGATTTATTAGAATATTGTCATCTTAATGTAATCTTCATTTGATATATAGTGCATGAATCAAAGATCACAAGAAGAAAAATGAACAAAATCGAAAGTTCTTCATAGTAAAAAAAAAAAACAAAAAACAAACATATATATATATATATTTATATACAAAATTAGTTTTGTAAACCTATAAACTAATTTACTAAAAAGATTAATAATCAGACAGCAATTAGGTGAGTTTGATTTTGAGCCTCAATCCTGATTTCCTCCTTCATTTTCCTAATAAACTCTTCTATTTTCTTATTCAATTCTTCTGTACTTACTTTCATTTCTTCATTTCCACTTCCCATTTCTTCAAACTCGTCTTTCAAACTCACGTCGTCTTCTTCTTCTTCTTCTTCAAACTCGTCTTTCAAACTCACGTCTTCTTCTTCTTCTTCTTCAAACTCGTCTTTCAAACTCACGTTTTCTTCTTCTTCTTCTTCTTCAGAATCTGAGTCATGCTTTTCCACAACATGATCATCAAACTTCTCAGACTGTGAATTAACGGAGCATAAAGCTAAAAGAAACAGGATTCCATTACATATTAGAAACATGTATTTCCTTTCGATGGAGTGAGTGAAAAGAGAGAAAAGAAAACTGGAGAAGCAGAAACTGAAACTGAAAGAATAATAATGATGAGGAGGATGAGGGAAGATGGAGAAAGAGAAGGCCATAACTGACGAAAATAATGAAACTGATATAAGAAGCTTCGAAACCCTTTTCAAGTAACGAAAATCTATGGCGATTAATTCCTCCTCTTTCTCCATTGAAGTAATAATGCTTTCAAAAACCAAGGTTTTTTTTTTTTATACTATAATTTAGCCACACCCATGTTTCAGGAGCTCCTACTCCAATTACGAAAATGACCTTCTGGATAGTTCCATTCCAAGCCTTGAAATTTAAAAAGAGAATTTTGATCTTTGTAGTTTTTTTAAGGAAAATACTTACCTCCAACTATTTTGGAGGAACTCTTTCATACTTTCCTATATGTTTTATTTTTATTGAGTTATTAAATTTAGTGAGACCAACATATTTAATAATTATGAAAGTATTTAATAGAAATTAGTGGATGTAAGAGTTTCTCCAAATTAGATTGGAGGTAAATATATATTATCCTTTTTTTTAACGTGTTAAGTAGCCATGGATAATGACCAATGATAATCATTTCATGTGATTATTATCAATCAAACTTGGAGAGCTGGTGTTAATCAAAGAGAAACGGTTGAGATATATAATTAAATTTACTTTTACCCATCAGCTTATCTTTTGGGGCTTAGTGGTGATTTAACTTATTTAATATGGAATCAGAGTAGACTATCCTGAGTTCGAACCCCTATAATGATATTTTCTCCCTATTTACCCTTACCCATCAACAGATAGATAGACGATTGTGAGATGGAAATGTCACTAGTCTACTATTTTTTTTTTTAAATTTTAAAGTGTATCCATATCGGATGACAAATCCACAAAAGTTAAGTTAAGGTATGTCTCAAAACTAGATTTACTCAGTTTTTTCTTTTCTTTGACGATTAACCTAAATCATTGGTTGACATCTTAAAAAATCGACCATAATTAAATATATAAACAACATTATATGTGAAAATGAAACCCTACTTAAAATAGGTTTTTAAGGAATAGAAAACTTTTGAAATCTACATAATATTGTGAATCAATGTTGTCAATAATTTACTATTTTTAAAGTTAAATAATAAAATAAAAATAATTTTTTTGAAAAGAACTAGATGATGAAGATGTTGATATTGTGCAAGTCTAGTTGAGATGAAATAAGTTGGTATGGAAACAAAACACAAAACAAAGGTTCTAAATATGTTTGTAACGGCCTTAAACCCAAAAGGGTTATTTTAGGGAATTGAAAATAAAGAAGTGGAAACAGAAAAGATAGAGAAAGGGAAGTAAGAGAAGAAGGCCTGGAAGTTTCTGGCTTTTACTAATTGGGAAGGGAATTGACAAAAATCATAATCAATCAACGTATAGAAAGATGACAAAGGGCAATTGAGGGAAGAGGCACCACGTAACATTAATGCACTTTGAAAAATTTGATATGGGCAATGGGATGTGGGCCAAGGCCGAAGCAAAAGGACATACAATCCACACCACAAAATGGCTCAAAGACACATCGTTTTCTACTCGTCGGATCCCATGAAAAACGGTACCAACACATAAACATCATTATTGCTCTTCTTCTAAAGGTCACAATCAATGATTTCCATTTTTTTTTTATAAATCATGTATATTGTGGCGGATGACCCGTTTAGGTTTGTTGGGCTCTAATACCATTTTAATATCATAGAGTTTCATCTCACAATCAATTGGCAATGAAAGGAGTAATTCATGTATCTTATAAACCTTATGAGTTCTCTCCATCTTTTTGATGTGGGATTCTCAACACTTATTTTTTCTAAATATATAATTTTTAATTAGATTGAAGCAACTTTTAAATTCTGTGAATTTGTTTTAAAAACATCATTTATTTCTGTCAATTTTAATTATATCTATTAATTTTTTTTTATCAATCCCGTACCATCAATTGAGGAAAAAATTGTCACTCATTTTTTTAATAGATTTTTACTTTTTTTTTTTAAATTAAAAATTTAGATCTATTAATTAATTATTTTCTTTAGATTAATGGGTTTTTTTTTTCATTTGTTTTCTTGGGGACTCAAATGACATATTTTATAAAATTAATTCCCTATATAGCACCTCATTTTCATAATTCCCCAAATGACATTTTCTCTAGTTAGTTTTTACCGCGTGCAATGCATTTGATATTATTTCTAATATAAAAATATTTAAAGATTTAACATCTTTTTTTTTTCCTTATGCTTTATAAATATTTTTTAAATGATTTTTATTTTATTAATTTTCAATTATTAAATGTATTATTATGTTCTATTTAAAATTTAAATTATCATATACTTTACTAATTTACTGAGTATATGCACTTCATTTTTTTTATTTAAAGCAAATTTTTTAACTTCTTTATTTTTAAAATATTTCTTATTAAAAAAGTTTAAATTTATTTAAACATTATAAAATACTATACTCTTAGTAATTCAATAAGTTATATTTTGTTGTTTTTTTATCTTAACTATTTTTTCTAAAAGCAGTCTAAGTTTTTTTTTAGTTATTTTAAAATTAAATCAACATCCTCTTCTTTATTTCATTTAATATTTGAATACTTAAATATAATTTATTTTCTATAAATGAGTGATAAATTTAAACAATGAATAGTTATTTATTTTAATATCACATTCATTTTCATATGCTATACTAAAATTTTCAACTATTTTGTAATTTGATGTTGTGAAACCAATTAAAAGCCGAGGAATTTATTAAAAAAGAATTGAGCATTTCTTATTCATTAAAGAGAAATATTTTAATGTTATAAAAATGAGATATATTTTAATCTAAAAATGTAAATGACCGGTTAATAGAAAGTGGAGTATAAATAATAATTACATGTTTAGTAATTTAGAGATTTTAAAAAGGGTATATATAATGACATATATAGTAATTTCAATATTTAAAAAATGGCATAAAAGTCTAAAAAATGTTTCTCAAACATCCCTTCTTTTATATATTATTAAGGATTAAAAGGATATATATAATAGCATGTATGATAATTTCAAGATTTTAAAAGGGTATAAAATTTTAAAAATGTTCTCAAACATCCTTTTATATATGGGATAATTGTAAATTACACCCCTGTGGTTTACCTCAATTACAAATCGCACCTCTGTGGTTTAAAAATGCTTGTAAATACCCCTATGGTTTGGAAAATTGTAAAATGCACCCCTCTGTCGATTATTTTATTGAAATTTCGGACACATACTCATTATACGTATGTCACATGTTCCAATTTCATTCAAATTATAAAATAAAAATTAATAGATGTGTGTGAATTTTAGATTTTACACTTTGTTCATAATGATATTTTCTACAAATTGCACTCATTTATTGAAAAATTTATAATTATTTGAATGGAATTGGAACACGTGATACCCGTAGAATAAGTACGTAGTCGAAATTCTGATACACAAACCGAAAGAAGGGTGCGTTTTGCACTTTTTCAAACTACAGGGGTATTTTCAAGCATTTTTAAACCACATGAGTATGTTCAAGCATTTTTAAACCACATGTGTATTTTCAAGCACTTTTAAACCATAAGGGTGCGAGTTGTAATTTAGACAAACCACAAGGGTGTAATTTGTAATTATCCTTTTATATATTAAGGATAACGATATAATAAAATTAATTATTTTCGTCAAATTTACAAAAATGTCACTCATTTATTAAAATATGAGTTTTATTAATGCAGTAAATTATTTTATTTAACTCAATAATGAATTAAAATCTGAGTTTTATTAATTCAATACATTATTTTGTTTAATTCAATAATTTATTGAATTAAAAATCTAAGTTTTAGCTTTTTGATTTTAATTCAATAAGTTATTGAATTGAAGATAATAAATGATTGAATAACATTTTTTTATCTTCTTATTAATTTCAACATCAACAATCAACCAATCAGTAAACACACTTGATACACATTGGAACCTATCAATATATAAAGTTCAATAAGTTATTGACTAATAGTTTTAATTAAAAAAAATTGACTTATATCAAATCATATTCCACTAAAAAGAATCTTTTCCTTTGATATAAATTTAAGGGGCAATTACTAAAATAGCATATTTTTACATACTAATTACTAAAATGTTTGAACTTTTCAAAAATTACTCAAATAGTATAATTATAGTTCAATAATTTATTGAACTAAAAAAATTAATTTTTTTAACAAATTCATTGAAAATAATAATAAAAAATGATCAAATAGTGCAATAAATTATTGACCTTGAACTTAAAAAACCAAAAAACAAACAAATTCGTTAAAAATACCTATGAAATTATTGACCTTGAAATTATTGACCTTGAATAATTTTTAAAAAGTTTTGACATTTTAGTAATTAGTATGCAGATTTATGCTATTTGAGACAAATTCTTTAAATTTAATGTTCAATCATTTACCACATTTTTTATTTGGTATCAGAGAGAAGTACGAATTTGTTATCATTTATCTTTTGTTAATCTAGTTTTAGTTCAATAATTTATTGTTATTGAGTTAAAGGTAATGATTTATTGAAAAATATTTTAATTAAAAAACACGCAATATCAGTTTTATATAGCACTTTTCAATAAATTATTGAATTTATGGTAATATTTTATTGAATGGCAAATTTAATTGAAAAGAAATCATGAATTTTGTTCAATTCTACCACAAGCAATAACTCATGAATTTATCATTTTGTTGGAAAAATCATAAGCTTATAGGACTATTTTTTTAAGATGTTCTAAAAAAATTGTTAAGTATTGTTGAATTATTTTAGGAGGGTTTAACAAGTCATTACTTTTTACGGTTTAAAATTTATGGGTTTAAGAAAACAAATCCGGAATAATTAAGTCTGCTTAACTAATATGAGTTAGGTTAATGAGTCCAATCCAACACCACACACCTCACTCTTTCAACCAAACATCCTCAAGAATAATGGTTTTTATAAAAGTAAACGACAATTTTTTTAATGAGTCAATGCAAATCAAAATGTTTTTGGAAAATTGAGATGTTTTTACGATTTAATGATTTTTTCAAAATTAAATTAACGATTTTTTATAATGTAGTAGCTAATTTTTTTATATATTTTTTTAAGGGGTAGGGACTCATATGACATATTTTATAAAATTAATTCAATAACTTATTTAATTAAAATCAATATCAGTATTTCAATTGTATAGTAATTTAATCCAATAACTTGTTGAATTAAAATCAATATCAAAGATCTCAAATGTATATAATAATTTAATTCACTAAGTTATTCCCTAATATTCACTATTAGTGTAACGTCCCGTTATTTTGAGGTAGAATTAATTATTTTATTTATTAATTATTATTTTATTTATTTAATTAAAATATTTAATTAGTTTAATTCCGGTAATTCAGAACTTAGAAGTTTTAATCTTTATTTGGTAATTTTAGATTTCAAGTAATTAATGTGAACTAGGTGCATTAATTATTATTAATAGGTCAATTAATAATAATTAAATACCTTCTATCCTAGATTAATTGTGTTGATTAATTTTAAGGGTTGGTTTATGTTTTAAGAGCATGAGGTTTATTTTAAAAGTTAAAAGGGAATTGGAGGACTCTTTAGCAAATAACTTTCTACTCGTCTAATTGGGGTCATCTTCTTCCTTTCATTTGAAATAAAAAACACAAAAACCCTCTCTCCATATCTTTCCCAAGGCCACCACCCACCTTACCTCTCTAAGGGACAAGATTTTCTCGTCCCTTATCCGATTTTGCTTGTTTTTGGGTGCGTTGGATAGATCGGCCTCCGATCTATCTTTTGAACTAACCTTGGAAAAATTCTTCCAACTTCCAAGAGGCCTAAGGGTAAGATTACTCGTTTTTTATTTTGGGTTTTATTTCCTTTTTAGTTTTTTTGTAAATTTGAGTTGAAATCTTCAATTCCCTTCCTTGGAACTTGAAGATTTCAAATCAAAGTGTTGTTTAAGCTTGTTCTTGGTTCTCCTTGGCTTAGACTTCGAAGAGATTTACAAAAATCCCGAACCCTGAAAAACCCTCAAGGCCGTGTGCCTCTTATTGTCCATTCCCTTACAATTTTTGATTTTCCTTTTTATTTTTGTTTGTAAATCTTGTCCAAATGCCCTAAATTGGTTTACCCATTTTAAATTAACTACCTAAATCTACCCAAAATGAACTCAGAACGTCCCAAAACTCACCACACGTTCGAAACACCACCCCCGGTTTTGAGAGGTTTGGCCGAGAGCACCATTGGGGAAATCCCGGGCTATTTTTGGTTCATTTCATTTTGCACATCATTTGTTTCTTGATTTTTTTAATTAATGCAATTAGAGTATATTTAACTGTAGGTTTTACTTGATTGCTCGCTCGATTGCTCGCTTGGGTTTCGATTTCAAGTTAATTGCTCAAAGGTGAGGATAAATAGAATTTACGGTAAATTTAGGAACTAAATTCTTGAACGATTCGTATGATTCGGGAGTGAATTATGTGATTTGAGCATCCTAATTTTATAATTTATTTGGAATCGGGAGTATAGAATCGATAATGGGAAATTATGGATTTTTCATATTCTTGGGAGTTAAAGTATGAAATTATTGGAGCTCACGTAGTCAATGCATTCCTCATGATAATAGCCGAACAATGAATAATACCAAACAATGCAAGCACACGTAGTCTATGCATTATCTCATTATTCCTCCATGCAAACAAGTGTGATAATAAAGAATCAGAAATTCGAATAACGAAATATAAGCAGAGAACCAATTTCAGAACAACTCATCAGAGTAACATTAATCAAGAACATTAGAACGTATAGGCTCATAAACCCATACTTTAATCAATCACAATAATCCTGCAAAATTGAATATCTTATATGCCAAAGATTCCAATTGCTTGAAGAACTTAGTCTCAAAAAATAAGTCCCAAGTAATCAGAATATCTCGATATCGTAAATTAAATCATCCAAGAATACATGATAATCATACTTTAAGCATAAACATACTTAAGACATGAACGGAGGAGATGAATAATGAGATAATTTTTAGTCATGTGAGCTTGCATTATCTGGTATTATTCATAATTGCTATGATACATATATATTAAAGACTGCTTAGACTGCGCGAGCTTTACATGTCATTGGTGAGATAACGGGATCATGTATTGACAGCGTGTGCTTACATCATCTGACGATTATTCACCAGGGAGGTTCTTGTTCTTGTTCTATATGCAAAGACTACGTGAGCTTGCATTTTTTCTTGATAAGAAAGTAAATGCTTCGTGATCTTTACTTGATATTGGAGTGAGATAATGGGATAGTGCATAGACTGCGTGAGCTTGCATCATCTAAAATTATTCACATGATCTTTGTTCTATGTTCTTTGTTCTTGTTTTTATTATTTGTTAAGACTGCGTGAGCTTAACTTGTTCTAGTTATACTCCTGAAATATTTAACGTATGAGTACGTGTTCTGATTATTACGAGCTTGGGACACTTGACTACTTGCATGATCTTTATTCTTGTTCTTTGCTCTTTGTTCTTGGGAGAATTGCATGATTTTTGCATTTGGAAGTTTGATTGGGTAGTCAAGAGTTAGTAGGTTTCGTTGGACATAAATCTAAATTTGGATTTGGGATCTAAAGTTACTTTATATTCAATTTATCTCCATTGGGTCTCCCGCTCATGATATTACACTTTCCAGGTACGGGACGTGGTCGCAGTCGTGGCCGCGAAGCTGGTGCGGCATGATTCTGGATTGATGATGATGGATGGACTAGAATTTATTATAGTCCATAGACTGCTTGTGTCATGACACTTTCTTTTTATCCGTTTTATTACTTATGGATTGTTGGGCTCTTTTGAGCATCATTACTTATGTCATTTGATCTTTATGGATTTTCTAGATTTATGAACTTATTTCTATTGTGGGTTTAAAACTTATGAAAAGGGAAGCGTTTCCCATCTTTGAATGTTTAAGGATTGTGGATTTCATTTTGAAATGAAAGAATGTTTTATCGATTTACAGGTTTTCCAATTATTGTTTTAAGTCTCCGGCTTACGTTATCTATTTAATTTTATTTTAAAGAGTTGGGTCTTTACAATTAGTATGTTGTGAAGGCCGTTTGGCTTGACTTTATTATCGTTATTAGTATGATGGTATTTGAAGGCCTATGGCTTGACTTAGATTCTATTATGAGTTCTGTGAATGCAGAAATGCAAGTTATGGAATTACGAAAGTATTATGATTTTGATTATGTTACTGAGATAACTAGCCCTTATTTATTTACTAGCATCCTTGAGTCCTAAAAATGCGTTCTTACTATTTTGTTAGGTAAATAAGCTATGTACGGACTGTTGGCATCTACATAGGCTTAGTTTACTTTTGGCGGATGTATGAATGGGTGAGATAAAGAGATATTGTATATGTTGTGAGTTCTTTATATGATCTGGTATTATCGATGTTTTATGCTTATTTATGGTGGGCGTATGAATGAGTGGGATAATGAGATAATGTGTATGATGTGTGTTCTTTCCATTATCCAATAAATTACAAACTCTAACAAATTCCATCAAGATAGTCAAGTCACACATCACTTATGAATTACATTACATTACATCTCCCAATAGCTATAAACTAAGAAAATTCCAAGTACACGCAGCCTCAACATTTCTTGTTATCATAATATAAAACATGAATATTAACAAATAATGCAAGTACACGCAGTCTCAACATTATCTTAATATTTCTTCCATTAGTATGCAAAGTACACACACGGTCTTTACATTTCTCATCATTCTTCCATTAACATGCAAAGTACACGCAGTCTTTAAATTTCTCATATATATATATATCATAGAAACACATGAATAATACCAAATAATGTAAGTACACGGAGTCTCAACATTATTTCATTATTTCTCCCCTTTCATGCAAAATACACGTAGTCTTTACATTTTTCATGAAGAAATACATACATATGAATAATACCGAACAATGCAAGTACATGCAGTCTCACACTATCTATTTGTTCCTTTCGATAACATGCAAAATACACGCAGTCTTTCCATATTTTATTTAAAACATGAATCGCATAACATGAAACAATCCATAAAGCCAAACACAACAACATCAACTATCAAATAATTATCTGTCAGAAAAACCACTTTGAGCATTATACTATACAAATAAAAAATAAGTATAATCTCACTCCGAACAAAATCACATAACAATAAATTGAACCATTACTTCAATAAAAACCCAACAACTAGTTACCAAGAACCAAAAATAGCATAAACATTTTAGAAAGAGACGAGATATAGTACTAAATCATTAACCTCTAATTTCTCACAGTTCCCTTAAAACCATAACTTCCATACTTTCCTTAATTCTCGTACTAACCATAAGGCAAGAATAAACATGTTAACTTTCAAAGTCATCCTAAAAGTAGCTAAACATGATCTGTTCACTTATTTTCAATGTTAACTTAACTCCTGAAGCATACAAATCATTCATGGAGTTTAAATCCTAAATTTACCATAATTCCTATTTATTCTCACCTTTAACTCAAGATAGAGATAATAATCAAGAATTGGCTTCCCCAATGACATTGTCAAGCACCACCTACAATTAAATAACATCTACAAATATTTAATTTAAATAACCAAACAACGATTAGAATACTAAATTACATATCACGTAAAAACAACTTGAGAAATGGCCAACAAGGCTTTTGGCCGAACAACCTTCAAGTAAAGGGGTGCTCTCGGTTTTAGGTAGTTTTAGAAGGAATACGGGTTTGTTTGAGGCTTGATTTCTTGTTCTAAATGTAATGGGTGATCATTTGTAGGGTATTTGGACAAATTTTGGCCACCAATTTCAAAGAAACAAAACAAAATTCAAAGAAAAATTCTTATAGGGTGCCACAGTTTTGATGAGTTTTAAGGAGGCAAATATTGAGTAAGTTTTTGGTTGTTTGGAGATTATGAGATGGCAAGTTTAGTCTAGAAAATATCAAATTCCATGGAATTTGATATTTTGGAATTTGATATTTTGTAACCAATGGAAATCATAAATCAAGAACCATCAAAACCCAAAAGGAAGATTTAAGAAAACTTACTCAAGAACACTTTTAGGAGAGGAAAAAATTCTCCAAACTTCTTATAAGTGAAAATCCATCACAAAACTCTAACTTTCCAAACCATTAGAGGTGATTTTGGTGAAGAAAAGATAAACCCACCACTTGCAAGGCAAGGGTGGCCGGCGGATATATGAGGATTGGGGAGGGTGTGTTTTCCTTTCTTTTATTTTTTAACAAATGGAAGGAAAACCCTAAAAAGGTAGGTGGTGAATTCTTTTGCAAATATGTCCTTAGATTTCCTTTTGGTATTTAAAAGAAGCCCCATGCACAAATAAAGCTATAGGATTTAAATTAAAATCAAACATTCAAATCAACACATAACACATTAAAATAAGCTAGAAGGTAACTAAATAATATTAATTGGGTCAATTAATTGTATTTAGTTCACTTGGGTTTTCAATAAACAATTCCAAGTAATTTAAACAATAACAAAAATTAACAATTATAATAAAAAAAAATTATACCTGCTAAAAATTTGGAACGTTACAATAAGAGTAATTGATTGTAATTTGTAATGAGTATGTGATGCATACAAAAGATTCAATAGATAATGATAAAAATAGCCACTTTTTTGGGATATGTATCAAAATACAGCCACCACTTCTCAGATTTCAAAATGTAGCCTCTCTAATTATCATTTGCAAATATCCATACCTAATATACCCCTTATCCGGTCACTCTTCCTCAAAAACGATGTCTGACGCACGCATGGGGAGTAGATGAGTCTGTTAATCAAGTCACTGTCATTGTACCAGTGCACAAATATCTACGAATTATGTTCCTTCTCTTAGAAGATTTACTCCATCTTTCGGATCAAAACCAATATTCAACTTTTGATTTCCCTCTTTTTTTAAGATATTATTTTCCTAGATTTTTATTTGTACTTTATATATATATATATTATCTTATTCTCAGATTTTTAGGGTTTTACTTGGAGTACTTATTGTTCTTGTGCTATATCTCATACGAACTCTTCAACGTTATAGCATGGACGAACCAGATACAGTAATGTTATTTGTTTAGTACGGGTTGTATACCTTTTTCATCTAAGATACTTGTATTTAGTTTGATTTTGTATTATCGTTTGTAGGTTTAGATTCCCAATTAGTTGTGATTAAGTATGGAGGCTATGAGGACGGAAACAAAGACTTCGTGGGCTTTTCGTGGATTATTGTAGACTTCAATGGTGTTTATAATTATGATGGTTTCTTGGAATGTGTCGAAGAAAACACAGATATTCTATTAAACACAAATGTTTTCCGGGTTTTCATCGAGTTAGTTTCTGATCTGAATGTTACAAAATACATTTTGATGGATGTTCCTGATGATTATATGTATCTTCTTCAATGTTTGGGTTCAAATACCATAAATTGTGCTGTTATTATCGAGGAAGGGACAAGCAACATGGAAGATGAAAAGGCCCTAGACTCAGAGAGTGATATACCAGACTCAGAGCATGCATCCGTTTTAGAGGATCATCATCATGTCGACGTGGACGACATTGGAACTCAGTTTGTGGATAGTATTTGGTCAGATCAGGATGCGAGTGTGTGTAATGTACGTGTTGTACCAACATTACCAACAATACTGGAAGGAGATGAAGATTTATTGGAAGATGAAGGTCACGAAGATCTATTGGGAGGCGAAGGTTTATCTGTTGATGGACGTTTTGAATCTGAGAATTTGAACGAGGATGAATATAACAAACATCTTGATACATGCGAATCTAATGGTGTATATATTCCGGACGGCCATCGCTTCATAGACAACCTTGACTTGCTCGAGTATAGGTCGAACTTCAATGTTTTGTTAGATGATGTATATGCTAACAAGAAGTTATTGAAACAGGCTGTTAAGATATTGGCGATCAAGAATCACCTTCAATTCAGTGTTGTCCTGTCTAACGCATCTAGAGTTTACATTGCTTGCTTGCACGAAGAATGTGGGTGGTACCTACGTGCATCAAGGTTCAAGGATTCACATGTTTTCAATGTCCATACCTATTACGATGACCACACCTATCCGATTGATTTTGTCAAGAATGATCACAGGCAAGCATCAGTCGATGTTGTTGCTTTGTTCGTCAAACAGTTCCATCCACCTATACAGGGTGACGTGATGAAGCCTCAGGACATCATGGAGATGATGAAATGTAATCACGGTTTTTCAATAAGTTATGCAAAGGCGCAAGCGGCAAGGGAAATGATTATGAACGAGATTCGTGGCAGTCATGAATCTTTGTAGATCCATTTGTCCAGATTTTGCCATGAAGTAGAACAGCGTAATCCCGGTATGCGTGTGATCGTGTTCCTTTTTGTATTATCGTACAGTAGGTACTCCGAATATAATAATACAATTGATACAAATAACACTGATTGTACTTATCATTACAGGGAAGTACACACAGTACGAATGTGATGAAGATTTTTTGTTTCAAATATGTGTTCATGGCTCTCGATGCTTCGATAAAAGGTTTTCCACATTGCAGGTCGGTTATATCAGTGGACGATACTTTTTTGAAAAACAAGTATGGCGGGACGATGCTTGCAGCTGTTTCATGGATGCAAACAATCAAATATTTCCCATCGCTATTTCTATTGCGGATTCGGAGAATGATTTATCATGGGAATGGTTCTTCGTCAATCTGAAGAATAACCTTGGTGAAGAAATATCAAAATTCTCTATCATATCTGATCGCCATGGTAGTATTATGAAGGTTGTCGAGAAGGTATTCCCACATGCTGATTATGGTACATGTATGTTTCATCTTTCAAATAATATAAAGAGTCGGTTTCGGAAGAAGGGGTTTTTAAACTGGTTGCGAGTGCATTTTCGATTGAAGAATTTGAAAAACATAAGGAAGAGATGTTCAGAATGGAGCCGAGGTTGGAATCTTATTTGGAAGGAATTGGGTCTTCTAGATAGGCACGTGCGTTGTTTGGTGGTTTTCGTTTCAACATTATGACCACGAACATATCAGAGAGTTTTAACAACGCGATGAGCCCATATCGAGGACTCCCTATTATTTCATTTCTAGATGAAGCTTTAATCAAATTGCAATCTTGGTTTTCAGCCCGCAGATCTGCTGTTGCAAGGTATAAGCAGCCATTGTCGAATTGGGCTGCTGGTGAACTTCGATATCATCTAAATACTGGGCCTCAGTTTAAGGTATACTATAATATACCACTTGTATACGATATACCAATTATACTAATCATACGAAACGGTTTCACGTTTCCCAGGTTCATGTATCTGATTTTGCGAAATTCATGGTCAGCGATGTTGATTCTGATTTTTTTTGTGGATGCTGGAAAACGTGAGTGCTCGTGCAGACGTTGGCAATTGGAGTTATTCCCTTGCTCTCATGTGTGTGCCGTTCTCAATCATGTTAAGATGTCTTCTATTGATTACGTGGACTATTTTTATTCTGTTGTGTAGGACGTATGCGAAGTCTATTTGTGCAACTGGGGGGATTTCAAGTTGGGGTCGAATTGATGATATTGACTTCTTACACCTCCTCCCTCCTAATACGAAGCGTACTTCTGGTAGACATTGTAAGAGGAGGTTCCCTAGGCGTGGTGAGTTCAAAAAGGTGTTGAAGTGTGATCGGTACAATGAATCGGGACACAATAGAAAGACTTGTCAAAACCCCTTAAGCATAGTTCCATATTCTGGTAGTCTTGGAAGCATGTAGATACAAATTGATCTTTTTGAAGTTCACCCTGGGATGTTATCCATGCTGGACCACATTATTTGTTGAACTTTAGTTTAAGGTGTCTTACTTTAATTCTGTTTTTTATTTTGTAAACTTGGGGTTGTGTTTTGCTTTTGGTTTGTTGTGCAAACCCAACTATAGCACCAAGGTTATTTTGTTGTAATTGGTAGTAGGTTTGAAGTAGCTACAATACTTTTGATGATCGAAATGATAATTATTAATGTAAAGGATATATTTTATTTTCATCACGTGTAGTGGTGTGTATAAGATGCAAATATGTAGTTAGTAGTTTTTACAAAAATACAAGTACAAAGTTGTGTTAATTTTGAATGTCATTGTCATCATTACCTCAAAACACGTATGACTGTGTAGAAGGGTAATCATAAAGGTATATTCGGTAACTTTTGTAATATTATAAAGAAAATACATATTATACCACATGTACATGACGTACCAGATTATCACCTGAAAACGTGATAAAGCAAATACATATTGTACCACATGTACATGACGTACTAGATTATCACCTGAAAACATAGTGGTCAAGTACAGACATGTAATACCACAAAAGTTTACATGATATTTAAGCCTTTAGTTGTGTTAATTTTGAATGTCACTTTTTACAAACAAGGATGTATATCCTTATCAAAAGGACTTACGTGTTTATAAAGGTTGTTTTTTAATCTATATAACTAAACCTATTATCATAAAGTTATATTCCGTATTTGTAGTAACATTAGTACGTGTTTATGAAATATACCATCTATACAAGTTGTACAAAGATACAACATTGTTTACCATTACACGAAAACACGTTGACGGTGTAGTATCATAAAGGTATAGTCGGTACTTCAAGTAACATTATAAAAAAAAGTACATATTATGCCACCTGTACATGTCATACAAGATTATTACCTGAAAACGTAGTGGTCAAGTATAGAGACATAATACCACAAAAGTGAACATGATATTTAAGCCTTTAAGCATCAATTGTAATTTAGTTAAAAGCATAAGTCACATAACATGGAACACATAGTATATATAGTTTCACACTTTAGTCCATAATAAGAGTTTAGTCATTGCCACCTCCCACTGCCTTATTCTTTCTTGGTCACCCGCGCTTTCCTCCTCTTGCACCCCGCCCCCTCATCAGTTAGAAGTGTTTGGATTTTTGGGATTTCAGCACCTGAAGCCTCTTTTGACTATGAGGGCATTGTGGTTCCAAATACATCACGTTCCTACATGATTTGTAGGTCATTTTACACTTTTATATGAAATGCATTCATCAGAATGTTGTACTAGGCACAAATAGAGACAATAGTTATATAACTGGTACAATAAGACTAGACTGTAGATTATGTACATACCTCTAACATGGTGGGAGTTTCTTGCGTCAAGTCAACAAGATGATCTCCATGTGGTGAAGCATGCCCCCCTCCCCTCGCACCTTGTTTTATGAATTGCTGCTCATGACGAAATTCATGGTCAGCACTACAAATAATAAGTAAGGATATGGAAATAGATTCCATAACGTGTAGATAATTTTCTTACATACCGAATGTGTTGCTGTTGGTTTTAAGAAGGAAAGTTGATCATCGTCTAGACGTTGTCCTTCAGATATCTTCATCAATTTCATGTTTAATACTTCAAACAAAGAATCCACCTTTTCATTCAGGGTCGCGAATCCAGCAATAATTATATCTTGAAGTTCACTCAAGCTTGCTTTTGTAGCGTAGTTATCCGCTTCAAAGCGTCGTGCCTCATTCATGTTAGGGCTGTAAAAACTGAAGGGATGATTTACTAAATTAGCGGAATTTTATTCAATAAACTCTTTTATTTATTGTTGAAAATTTTGAAGTGACCATAATGTAGAGCTCGAAACGAGGACTCCAAAACATTTTTAATCATCCAAATCGAAGTTGAAACGAATAAGTTATGGCCAAGGACATACAAAATTGAGGAACGGGGGGCACGTACCCCCCCCCCCCTCAAGATTTCTTTTTTCAATTATATATAATTATAAAAAAAATATTTGTTGGCTAAATAAATATAATTTTAATGTTTTATTAGTACTACTTTTAATTGCTTTTTCTTATCTATTTACTATGAAGTTTATGCGGAAACAATAAATTTAACATTATTTATTAGTCTTTATACATTATTTTATTTCTTGTTTTATAACTACTATTTATCTCTATAATTAAAAGTTATTTGTAATTATTTAGAATCATTCGTGACAGAACAATAACAAATTGTAAAAAATAGATAAATCGGACACTATTCAATATAAATAAATATTTTATATCGAGATATTGAAAAAATATATAACAAATATAAAATAGATATAATATTTCGAGTGTTAGAAATAATATAAATAAATTGAAAAATTGATCACATTAATATAGTACCATACGTTGAAATGAAACACAGGATCAAATACAAATTATCTTGACATTTATGATATTGTTTTATAAAATTTCCTTGTTTTTATAATTTATAATTTATATTGATATTTTATTTATGTAAAAAAAACAAATAAAATTGATGTAAGTAGTGATTGATTAGTTTTTAAGAAAATTGTATTTCTCTATGTCTTTAATATAAAAAATTACTAATGATGGGAGAAAAAATATTAATATACTAAATTGTGTACAATATAATTTAGATTAAAATGCAAATAACACTCCTGTGGTTTTGGTTAAATGCAAACACACCCCGTAGTTTGAAAATGAATATTTATACCTCTATAGTTTCAAAATTGTGCAAATTGACTCATCCCTTCTACGTTGTTGATTTTCTTTTAGCCATAACTTTTTCGTTGGAACTTTGATTTGAATGATTCAAGATGTTTTGAAATCCTCGTTTCGAGCTCCACGTTGTAGTCACCAAAAATTTCTAAATCATTAGTATATAAAAGTGTTTACGACTTCAACCCGATAGATATTTTGATGATGATAACTTTATATACTGATGATTTCTAATTTTTTTTAAGTGACTATAATATAGAGTTCAAAACGATGATTCCATAATATTTTGAATCATTCAAATCAGAGTTCAAACGAAAAAGTTATAGCTAAAAGAAAATCAACGGCGTAGCGGGGAGGGGTCGATTTGCACAATTTTGAAACTGTAGGGGGAAAAATATGCATTTTTAAACTACAGGGGGTGTGTTTGCATTTAACCAAAACCACAAGGGGCGTTATTTGAACTTTTGCCCTATAATTTATATTATGCCCCTCCTAAATTGAGATTATAGATCCGTCACTGGTTATGGCTAAAAAGAAAGTTAACCGCGTTGGAGGGAAGGGGTTTTATTGACATAAGTTCGAACTATATGTGTAATTTATCATTTTTTTAATTACAGACGGTGTTCATGCATTTAACCAAAATCACTGAGGTCTTATTTATATTTTATCTTTATTATTGTTATTCTTATTTTAATCGTATTTGGCTCATTCCCTCTCTTTTTTTCTTATTATTATCATTGTTATGGGAGAGGCTATTTAGGGTAGGATTTTAATTGCTAAATCATTCATGGCTGATCTTGGTCTCTTCTTGGTGAATTGGTTGGTTGGGATATGGCTCTGACGAAGACATAGAGATGAGAAAAAAGGTCCAGCTTGTTTCTTTAAGCATGTGAATGGGTTATCTTTAAAAGGTGAGTGGATGATGTGGATCAATTCGATCAGATGTAACTTGCCTTTCTCTAATTGCACTTATTGGTGGAATAACAAATGAGGAAGTTGGAGGATTTTTTGCTTCAAAGGTATATGTACAAGGAAAGAGTAAAAAATAATAATAATAATAACAGAAATTATCACAAATAATAGATTTTAAATATATTTGTTCAAATACGTCATTACTTTTGATTTTATATTTAAATAACAGATTTATTTTTAAACAATTTTAACTAATGCAATAAACTATTGAAAATAGAAATATATTAGTAAAATTAAATTACTGATCAACTTATAATAGAATGGGATTATTAGTTCTTAGATGACAATTATTAAATCTAAAAGACGAGTTAAAATAGTAAGCATTCAAAGTTAACCATACAATAATTTATTAAAAATGAAACAATAAGCTTATTTTGATAATTTTTTTTAAAATTGTTCAGTTAAAATGTTTTTATATATATTTTTTCTACTATTTTGATAAGAAATAATGATAGAGAGAGGATAGACTAAAGAAAGAACATTGGGCTTGTATGGGTACACAGCAAAAGGTGACGGGGAAAACCGTCGCCTTTTCATAGTTGGATGAAGAAATATTAAAGCTTTGAACGTACAATTGAATTAACAATTTATTCACATTCCATCCTGTTATACTATAAAAATTTGCTTACAGAAAAAGGAAAGGTAAAAATGAAGAATCGAGAATGAGATGAATCAAATTCAAGGCTGACCAATCCCCTTTTTTATGAGCATTTCATAAACTCTGTCAGTTATGCTTGTATCCATATTGAACAAGTGATGAGCATCAGATTTCTTGGTCACATTACCATTGAAGATTTGTACTGATAAATATTCTTCCATTTTTAGGTAAAAAGGTGGAGATAACTTTGTTTCACTGCATAGTCTCTTTTCCTGCACACAAACATAATAAAGAGAGCTAAGAAAACCAATTGAGAAATTATTCAATAGCTGTCAATGGCAACAGTCACACAGTAGAACTATATTATTTGGGTTGATATGCATTATCTTTTCATTGCAAATCAATATTTCCTAACATTGTTTACTAAAAAATAAAATTTAGTTTTATTTAAAAAAAAAATTGTACTGAATTTTTCCCCGCTATTTTTTTTTTTTTTTATATCTGTGAGTGTCCGGGCCAGCTTACGCGCACCTCAACTAATCTCACGGGACAACCACACGACCCTACAACATTTGGCGTCGGGAAACTCGTAGGATAATATCCTAGGTAGGTGGCCACACATGGGTTTGAACCCATGACCTCAAGGTTGGAAGGAGAACCTCGCTATTCAACTGAATTTTTCCCCGCTATTCAACTGTTGGGATTTTCTGAATGAAATTATTTACATTTAAAGACGATAATTTCCAATGTAAGAAACACTTTTTTTTTCTTTGACACAGTTTTACAAACTATAGAACAAATCTTGTTCAACTAAGGTTGTTCCAATGTAATGCACACTTTGGAAATGATGATGACTAAAATGACAACGATGACAATAACATAACAAATTCAAACAAAAAATTTCGAACGCCATTTCTGTTTGTTTTTTCTAAATATTATTACTAAAAAATCTGTCAACTGAGTTTTTAAGTCAGCAAAATACTTTTTAGTTTTAAAAACGTAAAACTTTTTTTTCTTTTTTTCTTTTTTTTTGATAAAAACACCTCAAAAGGCCATTTCATTAGAGTATTGAAAGAAAGAAAAGAAATACAATACAATAAAAAGGCAAAATAAAGAAAAAGCCATAAAAGCATGGTATACTGTATACCTATACCCATCACCCGCACCGCCACCTAATTACAAGTATGCAGGTCAACTAAACAGGTAATTACAAAAGGATTTTGAAGTTGACACCCAAAAGGATGTATTTACATGTGCCAACTAGCAAACATAGTCACAAGATCTCGTTTCCCCCCTAAAGATACTTCTATTCCTTTCAAGCCAAACTCCCCATGATATAGTACAAAAGCCCGCTATCCAAAGACATTTACCCCGGTCTCTGAAAGGAGGGAATAATAGCAACTCCTCCAAATTGATCTTAAATCAATTTAAGATCTATTTGGAGGAGTTACTATTATTGGGAGATAGAAGCTAAATGTAGTCTAAAATTCATAGAGTATTTTAGTTGGGTATGCTTTCCTAGTCATTGTGATTTATAATTCCCTCTGCTTTCCAGATGGGAGTTCTCAAAATCTAATGATCTCTAGGTTGTGGAGGCATACAAATTTAGTATTAAGTGTAGATAATAAGAAGCTTCGGGAATGTGCGGACCGTTGCCCAATATGTGAGGATTTTGCCCATGATTTTGGTGGTAAAATTGTATCTTTCCTTTATTCTTTCAATATTGGGCAAAGAACAATCCTGACAAGGAAGAGAGTGGACTCAAGTAGACCATGGAGATTATGGTTTAATATGACTCTTTAGAAGTCAAATGGTAACGTCAAAAACTTGCTTGCATTTAATTATAACTGTGAGCCATGTATGACCAAAGATTTTTGGAGATTCATCTTAAAATGAAAATCTGTTTTCCTAAAGGTGGATTTTGGTTAAAGACTAATGATTCTACTGCCGATTGTTTCCTATCAGGTGGTCTGTAGAATAACAGGGATCTCAAAACAGCCATGTAAAAGGAAATCTTAACATCTTCGTCGTGAATAAGAGGGAGCAGAGATTTGCACTTACAGCTTCAGATAGCAAATCTGCACCGTTAAATCCCAGCATATCAAAGTCATTGATAGAGGTAGATATAGCCAGCACTGGTCGTGAATTTGAATCCTTGCTCGCAGACTCTAAAGGCATAAACACATTTGAATTCCCCTGACTGCTGGGACCTGTAAGAGTACTTTCTTTCACTCGACGATCAGCTTCTTCACCTTCCATTTTTCTTTTCTTTTCAAGAAAGAATTCTGCCTCAGTTGATGTACGGCAACCACCAGCTCTGGCTTCCTGCATAACCATGTGTAAATTAACAAGGGGAGACGTTGTGATATAGATTAAATCATTAGTTCAACACTAAGCCACATTGAATCTTGTAAATATAATTTCACCTCACTTCCTTTTCGTCCCCGCCCACTAAAAGGTCAAAACTAACCGAAGTTTCAATTTATCAGCTTCCCATTTCAGTAGGGCAAGGTATCAGTATCACGCTCCTCAATAATCAGTTTAAGCACAAAATCAAATGCAGAGCACTGTTCACACCAACTCTACAGGCTATGATAATGGTGCAAGTATCATACCTCTTTTCTTTACTATGAAACACAATGCAAGCATGAAAGATACAGTTGTTTTGGCTTCATCATATGAATGATTGTGCAGATGGCAGTTCTTAGTGAAAGCATATAAAAAAAATCAATGTATCAACTAAGCAATCATTTAAGTAATAAATGTTTAGAATGTTCCTTTGAAAAACAGAAGGATCAAGAGTCTAACATAAATCTGCTTATGAAAGTGAATTGTACCTTGAGTTCTCGAATTCTTTTTAAGGTTCGATGTTCTGCAACTACTGTTTGAAGCAATTCCTCATGTTCTTCCTTTGAATGAAAACGCATAAAGACATCTAACTGACGACATATTGCCCTCTCTTCAGCCGACAACTCCTTTTCAAAAGGACTTGGATATAGTAAATTTCTCTGTAGTATAAAATCTTTTCTTCGTTTTCTCTCATCTAGCCTGCAAAATACTCTTACGTCACTATCAGAGAGAGGGGTGATGGGGCATTTTAGATGCAATGACAAGGTGAACAAGTTGTGATAGATAATTTTGCTCACACGAACAAAGAAAACAAGGAGAAATGGACATTTTTCTCCCATAAAGTACATAGTAAAATAACGCCTAAAGATTTTACAAACTATTTACACCATTCTATTCATGAAAATGAAACTATCGTAAAATTTTAAAAACTACATACCTCTTTGAGTATATACGCAACACTCTCATCTTCAGCTCACGCTCATCCTCACCATCCGTATCCTTAAATTCCATCTCTGCCAGCAGTTGCTCAGCCTCGTTGTCGTATTCTGGATCAAACTCCTGTCTCTTTTCATTGTAACCACTCAACTCTAACAAAGAAGGGCCATTATTTCCTGGCAAATTAGGCTTCTTCCCTTTCCGTTCTGTTTGAGGATCTGCCATTGTCATTAAATAATACAAAAAAGAAGCCAAATGTTATTATTATATAAAATCTGTTGACATCTTAGGAGTTAGTACCTCTAAAAAAAAGCATGTATTTGAAGAATTCTCCTTTTTTATAATGATAAAAAAACCTCTTTCCTGAAGAAGAATGTATATACAGGCCAGCTTCAAAAGGACTCACCACGGATTTATGAGAGAAATCTCCAATTGTTGACCATCAGAAAAATATTAGTAAAGTGTTTAGACACCAAATCCCAAAGGGAGGCATTAAAAAATACACCACGCTCCAAACCTCGGTATTGCTATTATTATCAACCTTCTCCTTTTTCCCATGTGATGGTGTCGTGAAAGAGAGAAAGAGGAGATATGAGCAGTTTCATCATGAAATACTATAGCCACATTATCCAGAAAAGAATTCAAAGGGGTGTTTGGTTTGTTAGTTTCAGAATTCCAGGCTTGAGTACCATATGTTGGGTGCATAGGTTTGATTTGAACACTGTACAAACTCATGGTTTATAAGAAAAGTTGAAAAAATAATGCATGATAAACGCATGGGCTTTGAGAAGGTAATATGATGCAATGTAAAAACCCATATAATGTACAAATCCATGACTCAAACCGACAAAACAAACACCTAAAATAAGGTCGTTCTAGTAATACACTGTATTCAAATGGCAAACTTTAACTAGAGAAAGCCCTTTAGAGATATCAACAATAAAGAGCTCGGGAAAAAAAAAGAGAGAGAATATATTTTTTTCATCCAATCCCCATTCTTTATCAACAAAATATTACTTTTTATGACTCCTCCAAGAAAAGAGTCTAAAAAGAAAGCTTTGGCTGGAGATACAGGGAAGTAATATGCACTAAAATGATAATGGGAGATCCTTGCCTCCTAGAATATAGTGGATGCTGAAGGAGGAGGGTTGGAAAAACCTTTGAAATTATTGAAGTTTGAGAAGCTTCATAAAGACGAAGCTCCTGGGCTATATGGTTTCACTAGTGAATTCCTCGAATAATCATGAAATATTACCAAAGATAACATCATGAAGGTGTTCCACAATTTTTTTTTGGGTGCACATTTGATTAAAGAGAATTTTATTTGCCTTGTTCAAAAGAAGGACAGAGCAATCAGAATCAAAGATTTTTGCTCTATTGACTTAGTGAACAGCATATATAAAATAATTTCATAAGTTTTGGCTGAAAAATTGAGAAAGGTTATCTTAGAGGCAGATTGTACATTCCATATTGATTGATAGCAATGAATTAGTGAAAGAGAAAAGGAAGAAAAAGAAATGATGGATTTTCAAGATTGATCTTGAGAAGGCATATGATATGGTGGATTGAGAATTCCTTTTTGTAAATTCCTTTGAGTGTGCAGCTACCTCTCTCTTTTATCTGGGTATGCCCCTTAGAGACAATTCAAGGAGGTAAGAATTCTGGCAGCAACCATTGAAAGGATCTTCAGAAGACTAGAAAGCTGGAGGAACACACATATTTTAGAGGAAGATTACCCCCGCAAATCATGAGCCAACTTGCCAACCAATGTTATGTCTTTAGTCATCTTGTTAACTGGATTGCCTATTTGCCCCTGAATTGTGGTGGCTTTGGTGTGGAAACTAGTCGAAAAGGAATGAAGCATTGTTCACAAAGTGGTTGTGGAGGTTTCCCTTCAAGACTCGAGAGTTATAGCACAAAATTGCGGGATGTTCACAAGATCCACAACTTTGGATCATGGTTCTCGAAAGTGAGTGTTAAATCACCAATAGACCCAAAAGCAGGCTAAGGCAAATTTAATTTTTACTAGATTCTCAACATTCCCCCTCACGCTTGGGTTTGGATATTTACACAAGGTCCAATCACATGAAATATTAAAAAATGGGAAGGAAATGTAATCACATGGGTTCGAACTCAGGACCCCCTACTCTGATACATGTTAAATCACCAATAGACCCAAAAAAGTTGATAGGTTAAGGTAACTTTAATCTTTTTAAAGTATTTCCAACATTATGCTTGCAAGCTTTTGGAAGATTTGGTACGAAGCTCTAGATTCTTCAATAACATCTCCTTCAATGTTAACGATCTTTTGCAATATTTTATAAGGCTAAAGGCAGCCTTGAAGCTTGTTTTCTTGTAGAGGTGAGGCGTAAGCCTCGATTTGAAAAACAATGGATAAAAAATATAAAAATATAAAGTATTAAAAATTTCCCATATCTTTTAATTGTTTATCCGATAAAGATTTTAAAAGTTATTTGGGAAAAAAATCATTTTTTATCCCTAAACTTTAGGGGTATTATCAACTTTAAACTTAAACTTTAAACGTTATCAATTTTAACCCTAAACTATATAAGTAGTTGCAAGTTTAACCTTATGTGAACAACTACTAATTATTAACACCAAATTTCATTAGTTTTCTAAAATTTAAGAAAGATGAGGCCATAAAACTACATAAACAACTATCTAATAATAGAAAATAAACTCGATGAGTTACCAAATCCAATATATTATCTAAGTAATTGCAACTCTTTCTCATAAAATCTAACGCCACAGGCTTCAATTTAATTTATTTCTTTTCAAATCGTTCAAATTTGTTATTACCCTTACATAAAAAAAACTTTATTTAGGGTTTACACGTGAAATCGTTAACAATTAGTTGATAGAAGGTTAAACTTGCAACTATTTATAGTTTAGGGTTAAAATTGATAACATCTAAAGTTTAAGGTTAAAGTTGATAACACCCCGAAAGTTTAGAGGTAAAAAGTGATTTTTTCCCATGTTATTTTCAATATTACCGTCACCGATTGACTATTTTTTGTCTTCAATGTATTTTTAAGCATTGAAGGTTATAGTTATGGGATAAAGTATCACAATTCAGTGTGTTAGCATTACATAAAAAGTGGGCATAAAATTTTAGAGAATAGATTATTTTTCTATCCATTTTACTTTGAGGCTAAAAATTTAGGAATCCACTTTTAGCCTCACCTTGAGGCAAGACTCATTAGCTTTTTAAAACATTGATCTTTAGAAATCCATTAGATTCCTTTTCTTTTTGGTGTACCTGCTCCAATTCCTTTTGTATTTTCCTCTTATCAATGAAAAGTCTACATAAAAAAAACATAGAAAACACCAAAGAGAGGCATTTTGAAGTCCTCCCAGGACCCGTCTACACACTTGAAAATCCGATTTAATTGACAATCAATTATGAACATTATAAAGCTTCCAACAAAAGAGAGAGAATTTAAGGAAAATAGAAGTATACATTTATCGACATCAAATTGGTATCTAAAGAATGCAAATCAAAGCAATACCTTCCACTTTGACAATGCCATGGCAGTCTTTAACTTGATTTTTGGTTGATGCTTTCTTGTTAGCAGTAATTCCTGCCATATTGAAGCTGCCATCCTCTGAAATACAATGAACAATCAAGGTATCCAAGGATCAGTTAGTCCAATTAAACACCATGATAAACATCTTTAGCAACAATAAACATGTATACCTCACCTGAGTTAGAGCTTGATGATAAACGGCCAGAAGGCTCTAGCTTATGTGTATCTTCAATTCTGAAGAGAACAAAATATACATAAGAAAGCTAGGAATCAAGAAAAAGGAACACAGACCATAGAAAGTGATATACTTTACTCTTGAAGGAGAAAATGAAGACTCCTCCTTCAAAGTAAGCTCTCCAAGCATTGAAAATCCTACGAGATTGGAATAAATCAATCAAAAGTTATGTCATCAAAGCAATATCAGAATTTTCTGGAATATAGCACACAAAGTGTGGAAACGACAAGGACTTCTGTATCAGTTTTCCAATGGTTCCTTTGAGCCATTAGAATATGGTTTGATCCTTGAGAAGAAGAAGTGGTATTTACTATTTAGCAGTTACCTAAGGAACTCCCACAACCTCACCTACACTGCAAGTAATACCTATTTAACAGTACTAATATATCTTCCAAGATACATTTGTATGCCATAGCATCACTAACAGGATCTAATTAACACTGCAAGCATACTTTTTAGAATATTGTCAGTCTTCCAAGACATACCTATATGCCGCAGCGTCACTAATGAATAAGAAGCCTCTTGGCTATATCATCAATGTAGCTTATAAAAACATAATGAATATTTTATCACAGACCTTTCTTGTCTTCACCATGCCCTTTAGCCATAGCAAGAAGCTCCTTCCTATTTTTTCCAACAACATGAGACATGTCCTGAGCAAAATCCAAAAGTTTATTTCTTGAAAAACAAACCAAAACTTCTAGGAAAATCAAACTTGTCAGAAACCTTATACCGGTAGAGGAAAATATGGGGAGTTCATGTATACACTCGAATAATGTTCTATGCATTGTTCTTTACTCTTTGTCCCCACATGCTCTGCAACTTCTGCCCAGTTCCAGAAGCCATACATTTCGATCCCCTAAATTATGAAATGCCAATACACAACCCAGAAAAGATTGCACAAAAATTCACATATACTACACTTCAATATGAAGCTAGCGAGTTGCTTAAGGAAAATTCAAAGGCAGTGATGTACCTCTAGAAGTAGTATTTCATCATCTGCATTCCAGTCCGGGCAAATGAGAGGGAAAGATAAATTATCCTGTTAAAATGAAACACATTAAATAAATGCATATGCATTTTTTGGTCCAACGTAAATCAAGCAGGAATCATAAAACATTTTTAGACTTCTCTAGAAGCTACAAAGTATTGTTTAAGTTTATTATTCCTTCTAAGGTTTCTACCTTTAAGACTGACAATGCTCAAGTTCCCATTGTCTTTGTGGACAGTAATTTTTATTCCAGGCAACAAGATGGTTACTGGCTATTTCCCCTTTCTTATTGCCCATAAGAAGTCTCAGAACTTCTTTTTGAGAATGTTTGCACATTACAGGGAATACAGAAGAGGGGCGGGTAATAAGTGGGGAGGCTAGCAAGCACAGATTTGAATGAGGTTCAGATGGCTTCCTTTGGATATAAAGAAACTATTCCATTTTGATAGCTTTTTGTCCACTCTGTCAATGACAAGTTTCCAGAACTCAAGGAAGCTCGGGTTTCCTCATGGTCGATGTTAACACCAAGGTTTGGAGAAATTGATTTTAGACCAAAGATGCTAGTAAGAGATTTAAGGTGTTGAAGAGGTTTTGGAGCAGTTGATCATTATAAGGAAAAAAAAAGCAAGACGTTGTCAACAAAGAGAAAATGGCTAATGGGGTAGTCAGTTGACAATGTTTCAGCCAGAGATGTTGCCAATGGTCTTTTCCTTCTGACGCTTACTGAATGAATCCATCAACAAAATAAGGAGGAAGGGGTCCCCTTAACAGAGGCCTCTGGAAGCAAAAACTCTACCTCTAGGTCTTTCCACTGAGGAAGATAGAGAAATTGGTGCTGGTGATGTATCCTTTTATCCAACTTTGCCATTTCAGACCAAAATTTTTGCAATGAAGAGTGTGGAAAAGGAAATCCCAGTCAATAAGGTCAAAAGCCTTTTGGAGATCAAATTTGATAACCCATTCTTTTTTCTTATGCCTGAGATGAGCTTTTAGCAATAAGGACCGAGTCAAGGATTTGCCTTCCTTTGACAAAAGCAAAATTGGTGAGGGGATATGGTAGAAGAGAGGACAAGTTTTAGTCCATGAGAGAGAACCTTAGCAACAAGTTTGTCGATACTGTGGATGAGACTGATTGGCCTGAATTCAGAGATGCATAAAGACTTATCCTTTTTTGGGTATGAGATAGTTATAAGTGTTCTTTGTGCAGGCATTTAGGAGGTGCTTCTGGAAAAAAATTTGGAACAGGATAAATAAGTCATGCTTGATTGATTATGTTCCAGGTTTTTTTGGGAAGAATTTTGTGGTATAAACCATCTGGACCAGGGGCTTCATTGGTTAATCCAAGACTGTTGATAGTTTGAAGGATCTCTTGTTCAAAAAAGGGCTTTTCTATATTTTCTTTCTCACCACAAGAAATGGGGGCACAAAAGAGTTTTTTTTTTTTAAAGACCGCTCCAAAAGCCCATTTCATTGATATAATAAAAGATGGTAATTTCAAAAATGGGGGCCCAAAAGAGCTCATCGGGAATGAGGGAGTTTCTGGGGAACTGGGAAAAGAAGATAATTTATTTAAGTTTTGATGTCCTTGTTGGAGAGAAGGGTAGGACCTTGGGAGTTCACCAACTTGGAAATGATAACCTCAGTCGTCCTAAAGTCGACAAGGCCACAGAAAATTTTGAATTCTTATCCCCATCAAAAAGCCATTTACCTTTGCATTATTGCCACCATCTTTATTCTTCTTTGAAGCTAATATCCTGGAGATGGATTCTCCATCGAGCTCTGACATGTTTCTCCTCAAGGAAGATGGGTGTAGTTTCTTCAATGAGATCAATGTCCCTAAAGGTGGTTTTGCCCCAGAGGAGATCTCTGACAAATTTAAGCTTATGGTTGAAAGCAAAGCCTGACCAACCATGAGAGGGTATATTATTCAATCGGGTTTGAAGAGAGGGGATGAAGGAATGGTGATGCAGCTAACAGTTTTCAAAATTAAAGGGAAAAGGGCCCCACTTGAAAGAGCCGGTAGTCAGGGACAGGGTGAGTGGGAAATGATCAGAGATGATTATGTTGACCCTACTTACTCTAAAGTTCCGAATGGTAGAAAGCCAATCTAAGGTCACAAGGAATCATTCTGAAAGTGTGCAGATGGACGAGTCTCTAAAACTAGACCAAGTGTATCTACCATTGGAGAGAGGGATACCGTGGAGTTGAAGGTCATGGATGAGGCTGTTGAATCTCCTCGTAGTTTTGGTTCATCTTCCTCCCTTGGATTTTTCATAGGACCATTGGTGGCATTGAAGTCTCTTCCATACACCAAACTCCATTGCAAATGCCAAAAAGATCACCAATTTCTTTCCAAAAGTCTTCTCTATCTCTATAGCTAGCAGGACCATAAACACGAGATCCAGAAATTGCAATTGTCAGAGAGACATTAATGGAGATCGTAGATACAGAAGGTTGCGACAATGACAAAGGCATCATGAACCGAGATGGTGGATCGGTGAGCCCACATGATGAGCATACACCACCTGAAGTGCCTTGGGCTTCATTAAATGTCCAGCCAATATTACGGGAACTCCAGAGGGACTTGATGATATGAGTGTCATGTCATCAGTAGAGTGCTTTATTTCCTGAAGGTTTGCCATCTAATGAAGCCTTTGATGAGGCTTATTAGGAGCTTGGTCCCTCACATTCCAAGAGAGGATAATCACGGAGGGCATAAGAGCCTCAGAAAGTCTCAGAAGGGAGGCTTTGATCATAGTTTATGGTGGAGATGAGGTTATTGAGCTCTTTGATGCCTTTTCTGATCTTGCTAACTTGTTGCTTTGTTTATTATTTGAGCCAGAAACTGTGAGGGGAACCAAGGCAAAACCCAGATGCTTTGCAGTAAAGAGAAGGTCAGAGTGGTGAGGCTAGAATGCAAGGGCGTATGGTTGTAGAAGGTAAGGGAATCTCTGTTTTCAATGAGAGGGATGGCAAAGCCAGGGTTAAAAGAGTTGCTACTGGTTTCATCGAGCTAGGCAGGGGGATCAACACTGGAGGAGGGAGGCTACAATTAAATTAAACTAGCTGTCACTTTACAGGAACTCAAAAGAAAACTTATAATTCCTACATCAATAACCAAATTTCTCAAATGATTCCATTCTTTAAAAATAAAACAAGCGTATACTACTTCAAAGAGAGAATTCATTAAGGGGACTTACTGACCATAACCCTATATGGGTGATTGCTTTTGTGAGGTGTCAACTCAGCTCCAACTGAAAAGCATTCTACACATAGGTCAAAGTCAGGGCACATGGCACATTTGATGCGGATTTTCCCTGTAATGTCTTTAATGCAATAATTGCAGTGGTATAATGCCTTTTTCCCTTCTGTTGTTCCTTGACCTTTCTCCCAAAAGAACACAATAATTTAAAGAAAAATGTGAGAGACAGATAAAAAGTTTGACATAAGGTCACATAAGATTTAGATTACCTACAAATAGAGTAGTGAGCTACAGAAAAAAGGACAAAGTCTTATTATAAAAAAATGAAGAATCAGCAAACAATCTTATCAAAGATTTCTTCTCCACGTTTAATTTTGAAAACAACAAATCAAAGCAGAAGAGTACCTGGAGTTGCAGATTCTAAATTTTCTCCACTAGAAGCATTCTTTTTCCTCCTAGATCTGCAACATTAAAAATGAAAGTTCAGGTAAACAAAGATCATATTGCATTAAGAAAAAGACAAACAAAATAAAATAAGGGGACATGAGTAGAAAAGGAAAGAAAGATATGCCTACGTGAAAAACCCATTTATGAAAAATATGAGAGAAAGAGAGCAAAAAACCAAGAACACTGGCAAGAAATAAAGAAAACCCATTTGAGGGTGGGATTGGACTCACTTCAACAACGATACCTTTAGTAAAAGAATTGAACATAGCTATCTTAAAAAATACAAATACATGGAGTAAGTCTATCAGAAACAAAGTGAAAATAAAAGTAGAAAAGACTGCAAGCAGCAGAGAATCAAATTAAGATTTTTTACACCGAAAAACTTAAAAAGACTTCATGAAAACATCAAACCAGAGACACCAATGGGGTTCTCAAGAAGCCAAAATAGAAAAGCTTGGCATCTAAATTCGTACGGGACATAGGAAATCTATCGAAAACCAAATCCGAATGAACTAACAAACAAAACCAAATGGTAACTATTACAGTCAAATCCCCCTCAAGTAAACAATTTTGCTGTGACACCCTAATTATGCAGCGGGAACATCCTGAATTTTCGCAATGCTACAGAGAATATTCAAGGAAATATATCATCCCCCATAAAAAAAAAATTACACAAATTTTAAAAAAAAAACAAAACGCTAACTTAGTTTTTTTTCCCGGCAAAACTGTAAAACTCGCACGATCACGCCAAACTTCTGGCACAAACCCAGCAAAAAAAAAAACCAAACTTGCAGCTCGAAACAACAAATTTCTCATATGGAAAAGCAAAAAAATACAAATTAATAAGAAACAGAAAGGAAAATTATCAACCTTTGAGTGGGATCCTCATCGGACTGAAAGTTTCCACGAGAGCGACCCATTGATTAGGGAAATTAAACAAACTACTGGGCAAGTGTTTGATTAACAGCAAGAGGAAGAGATCAAATTGCCCAATTGAAGGACATTATTGAATTCAGATTTGGGTTTTAGAAACGGTGAAACCCCAAGCGGTGATCCCGCGTGAAAAAAGAAACTGAGAAAATTCAGCTTTGATTGGGTACGAATACGAGTAAGCAAATTCAATTGTTTAATGTTTATAAGGAGAAGTGGATAAAGAAAAGAGAAATGAAGCGAGCTCGCGTTTGTTTGTTTGTTTGTTTGAAGAGAAGGAAAGTGATTCCCGACAGTGTAATCGCGTGAAGCTTCTGATGCACCGGAATTTGGAAATTTGGGAAAAATGACCTCCAAAATCTTATATTAATGTTTTTTTACCTCTATTTTTATTTTAACCTTTTTTGACCTTATGATGATGTCATCTTTGTGTGAAAACTCTCATTTACCCTTAAAAATTTATATATGTAATATTATAACCCTCTCACTTTACAAATGATTTTCTCTCTCTAAAATTCTCAATCTCTACTCTCTCCATCATTCCTTCAATCTCTTCATTATTCAAGGTATGAACATTGATCTCTTTCTTTCTAACAATTTTTTAGAAAAATCCGGGTTGCCCCGAAATATGAAAATTTTCTCCGAAATTCGATTTTTGATCCGGAATCCTTTTTTTATAATATCTCCTTAATTCGGTGGTACCTCCACCTCCGGAATTTGCAATTTTGATTTTTTTATTTTTTCATATTAAGACCGGTTTTTGAAATTTGTTCCGGAATTCCAATTTCATTGTTTTTTCCCTATATAAGGGTTTAGGGTTTAACATTTTCCCCGGTATGTGTATTTTCCCCCATAATTAAGACCAGTTTTTTTAACTTTGTTCCCGGAATTTCAAATTTCACCTTTATTTAACATTTGCCCCGGTATTTGTTTTGGTTGTTTTACAGGATGTCAATGACAAGAATATTTATTCATTATGGTGGAGAATGGGATGCTAATGGCAACAGGTATATAGGCGGTAACACTAAAGGAATAGCGATAAGTAAAAGTATAACGTACAAAGAATTTCTAGTTCGAGTGTATACAGTTGCCAGAATTGATCCTGAAGTGTTTGATATTAAAATCAAGTGCATTTACAAGTTACTTATTGACTCCCCTCCATGCGACATAAACGACGAAGAGGACCTAAATTTTTTCTTAATGGATGAAGATGCATCTGCACTTCCCTTGTATATATTAATTGTGCCCAAAGATGTGACTAGTGAACGGAATATCCAATTCAATCCGTATATTGCGTCTGGTTCTGGTAGTAACCACGTAGCCAATGACAATCGAAACTCATCAACCATTCCAGCAATAGATGAGAACATTGCTCCGTATGATTTAGGTAATGATAAGGAGCCTTTCATGGATGACCAGTTTTTACCACAAACGCAGTTTTTACATCCTCAGTCTGATAATCTAGAAAGGAGAGATGTTAAGAAAGGAAAGTGTAAATCTCATGAAGAAACAGTTATTACGAATACATCAAGTAAGAATACATCAAGTTCAATGGATATGATGTCATATGGAAATTCTATGGGGGATGAGTTTACAGAAGGGAGTATTTTTCTCTCAAAAAAAGATTTGTCGATGAAACTGTCCATTGCAGCGATGAGAATTAACACAGAGTTTAGAGTGAAAAAGTCGACGAAAACTTTGTTCTCAGTGGGATGTATTGATACGAATTGGAAGTGGAGGTTACGAGCTACTTATTTGAAAGGGTCAGAAATATTTCGAATTTCCAAGTCTGTAAATGTTCATAGTTGTTCGCTGGATGTGCTGAATCATTACCACAGACAAGCGCGAAGTTGGGTTATTGGAGATATAATAAAGGGGAGAGTTGAAGATGTTGGTCGTCAGTATAGGCCGAAAGATATAATTAATGACATGCGAAAAGAGTATGGTGTTAACATCCGTTATGATAAAGCGTGGCGTGCCAGAGATGACGCATATGAACTGGTAAGAGGATCACCAGAAGAATCCTACAATTTGCTAAGTCGATATTGTGAAGCACTGAAAATTGCTAATCTAGGAACCGTATATTACCTCCAACTTGAGGAAGAACGTCATTTCAAATACTTTTTCTTTGTTTTGGGTCCGTGTATTAGAGGGTTCCTAAGTTGCATGCGTCCAGTTATTGCTGTTGATAGATCATTTTTGAAGGGGAAATATAGGGTTACATTATTAGTCAGTGTCTGTTTGGATGGTAATAATCAAATTTACCCAATTGCTTTTGGAATTGTAGATAGAGAGAAGGATGAGTCATGGTCATGGTTTATGGAAAAACTAAAAAGTGCAATGGGTGATGTTGATGATTTGGTATTTATTTCTGATAGAAACAAAAGCATCATGGTCGTGGTTTATGGAAAAACTAAAAAGTGCAATGGGCTCGTGCTTTCTGTTCAAGGAGAAGGTATAATATCATGACGACGAATATTGCAGAATGTATAAATGGTGTATTGGTTCATGAAAGGGAACTACCGGTAACTGCGTTAGTGGAAAGTATTCGATCTAAGTTGCAAGAATGGTTTTGGGAGTGTCGTAATGAAGCATTGAAATGTACAACAAATTTGACGACTCATGCAGAAAACATCTTAAGGAAAAACATAAAAAACCATTAACACTTGGAGCTACAGACATTGATTATTATCAATCCAATGTACCGGATGGAGACAGGTTTGGACGGGTTGACTTGAAGGGATGATTTACTAAATTAGCGGAATTTTGTTTAGTAAATTTATTAACATTTAATAACGGATCTATTAATATCATGCAATTTGTGATAAAACTTGTAGATTCATGCTTAATTTCGAAAATTAAAACCCTTTTACTTACATTGAGTAATAAATGGAGAATCGGTTGGAGGTTTCTTTACAGCATCAATCTTCAGCAACACCAGATCTTCTATGTTATATCCCGATCGAAAGCAAAACTGATTTGTGGGAATCGAACCGGAAGAACATAGAAGAAGAAATTTCTTCTAAATTTTTCCCTAAGGAAAATCGGCAATTGGGCAAAAATTTGAGAGAGAATTTTCACTTTTCTAATTAAAGTGAGAAGTATATAAAATATGAATCCCAATGGTCATATTTATAGGAAAATATGATATCTAATCTCTATAGATATGCTTATCTCCTAATTATTAAATAGTATAAAAGATAAATAATAATAAAATAATTATATATACATAAGTCACCATGCCACTTTGTACAGCCCACGCTGAAGCCTAGGTAAACATGTATATATATATATATATATATATATATATATATATATATATTTTATTAAGTTTTTATTTTTATTATTTACTTTTCTTTATTCAATAATTATATAATTATGTATTTGAAATTAGAAAAAATCAAATAATAATTTCTAATTAAACATACTTAGCCAAAACTAATATATTAATTACCATTGAATCTTATTCAATTAATTAATTATTTTGGGCCAAAAACAATTTGTTTCTTAAACAAATTGAATTTAATTCTCTCTAATATTTATTATTAAATTAAATAAACTCATTATTTAATTAATAACATCAATTATTAATTCCATTTAAATAAACTCATTATTTAAATAATTAATAATATTTACATTAATTCCCGTTTAAATAATTTATTTATTTAAACAATTAATTTTGCCTTAAAATATTATAATTGATAATGTTATATTAATTTCCATTTAAATAAACTCTTTATTTAAACAATTAATATTGTATCAATATTAATAATATTAATATTAATTTTCATTTAAATAATCTCATTATTCAAATAATTAATATTGCCTAATTTTAAGTAAATTCAATTACTTAAATTATTTGTTCTTCCTAAATTAAATTAATAACTTAGTTTTGCTACAACGATATTTGGGCTTGTTAGGATCTAAGGCAACCCTAGAGGGGGGGGTGAATAGGGTTTTAAAAAAAATTATAAAACTTTTTCAATTAATTTAAGGATTTATATTAACAAAATAATTGGACTTTATAAGTTCAATTAATATAAAAGAAATTTACACTTAAAATTCTTTTTAGCAAAGTGAGCAAATATGATATGATAATAGAAAATATTGTATCACAATTAATTTCTAACCATTCAATTATGCTTTGATAAATTAGGAGAATAAATATGTAAAGCAATAATTAAAGAGTAAGGGTTAGAGAAAGTGACACCAATATTTATAGTGGTTCGGCCAAAAATGCGGCCTAGTCCACTCCCCGAGCGCCTCTCGGGAATTTGTATTCACTTTTTGCGGGAGCAAGTGCAACCCAATCCTTTTAGCGGGATCAAGATCAAACCCGAATAATGACCCTTTCCAAGGAGCAAGGACAACCGTTATCTATCACTCTTTTTACTAAGGTCTAAGAGTTGACCTTTTACAATGGTAAATCCTCACAAAGGATAGATATTACAAGAATTTTGCTCACAATAAGAGATAATACTCTTAATAAAATAGCCCTTAAGGATGGCTAGAAATACACAAATTTTGCTCACAAAAATGCTCACAAAGAGATTAAAGAAGAGCTTTAGCAATGAGAAGAAGGCTTATGATTTTCGTTGGTGTAAAATCTGTCATTTTCGAGCTCTTTTTATAGCCAATGAAATGTTACTATTTCATCCACCTTCATAAATTAAAATTGACTTTAAAGGTGTGAATGGAAGAAGGAAGAGGCTCCATTTTTGACAAATTGGAGAAGAAGACAGCCATTTTCGTCTGAAAATTTTCCAGAAATGAGGTTGATGAAGAAGGGCTTGAAATGACGTTTCTATCCTTTGAAGTCTTCATATAAATTTAAATCCGGAGGGGCATAAGAGTAATCAACCAATATAGTGTAGTAAATGCCTCAGAATAAGTCAATGGAGAAGGCCACGTGTCAAAGCGTCATTGGCTGTAGCATTTCTGAAATTGAAATTAATAATAATAAATTATTAATAAAATCTCCGGGCAGCAGGGGCAAATAGGGCAGATGACAGTTGAGAAAGAAATTTGAAATTCGGTCAGGAGATGATAAAAGGCTGGTCAGGACATAGAAGGTATTAGACCAAAAGTTGAGGGGCAAAATGGACAAATCACATGCATCAGAAAAAGCAACCAGCTGGCCTTGGAAACCAGCGCGCCACGTGTCGCAAGAAGAGAGGCGGAGGCAGCTTCAGTGGGGGACAGCTGGGGCCCACGCGTACAGGTGACGTCAGCGAGGCAAGAGCGCGTCAGCGCTTGGGCGGCGTGGCCTCGTTTCGTGCGTTGGATGCGTTTGATCAACGGCTACGATTCGCTTCTGATTTTTTTTTATTTCCGATTATATAAAAATAATGGAAAATCCTGGAGCGTCGGATGAGCACTAACGCGATCTAACGGCTAATAACAATTCTTCATTTATTTTCCTTTTTCCTTTTTCTTTTAATCCAAAATTTTGAATAAATCTGAGCCTTCAATCTCAACCACCTTCTGATCTAACGGCTGGAAATAAATCTGATTTTGATATGAATCATGGAGCACAAGACAAGATAGACAAGCTTAGGATGGTTCAAGGGCCAATGACAAGATCCAAGACCAAGAAATTGCAACAAGCTTTGAATATCCATTGTCAAACATACATGAGCAAACTCAAGGAGAGTTTTGAAGATTGGAACATTGAGGGTAAGGAAGAAGACTTAAAGCACTTCAACTTGTGGCATGTGCAATTGGAAGAAGAATTTGGACAAGTTGTGCAATCAGATTCAAAGAATGAAGCTTAGAGAGAAAGTTGCAAACTTTCCATATTTGACAACTTTCCTTATTTGAGTCTTTTATTTATTTTATGCATTTAGGGATTTTGTATAATGTTTTCCATGGCCAAAGGACATGTTTTAGGCCTTTTATATTCAGTTTATATGTTTGGAAAGGATTAGGAAAGATATTATTCTCTAGAAAAGATTTTCCACAAAATCGCCAATTTCACATAAGGCAAGTTTTGGGCGATTTTGTGCTCCTTGTAATCCGAATTTCCTAGCTTATTTTTAGGGTTTCTTTGCCTATTTAAAGGCCTCATTTGTAACCCTAAAGACGCAGAATTCATATGATAATAATATTGCTTTTTGCTTTGCTAAAATTGCTTAGTTTTGTAGCCTTGTTCTTAGGTTGCATGTTTTAGGAACATTCAAGCAAACCTTGATCTAGTTTGTTTGTGAATTGTTTCAATCTTGAAATAAGAACAAGTTCTCTTATTTCAAGGTCTTTGATCATTGGAATAATCTTCTTTTCTTGTTTTTCCAAAGGTTTTACCTTTTTGTTCATGGGGTTTTAGGATTTGCATCTAAGGGGTTCTTTGTGCATCAAAGGGTTTCTTTATCAATTTCCTAGGGTTTCATATCATTTGGTATCAGAGCTTAGGCTCAAGGGAAGATTTCTATCTTACTTGCTTTCTTGTTATTTCAATTTTATTCTTGTTTTGGTCTTAGTTCATCCAAAAAAAAAAAACCAGAAAACACATAAAAAAAAACTGTTCCTGAATTTCCTTATTTGTTTTTGCCTACTGTTTTAATTTTTTTCATATAGTTCCCGTTCGATTCTCAGAAAATCACCAACTACAAAAGTCTTTATTTGTTTGTCTAGTTTATTTTTTATTCAGAAAAGTGTGTCAAAAAAAAAGTTGAAGATTGAGAAAAAAATAGATCTTCGCAGACTGTCGGACTGTGCAGAAAATTGTTATAAAAAAAAAAAAGTGTTCTTGCTATTTGCTTGAGTTTCTGGAAAAAAGTGTTTAGTGTTCATGTTGTTCTTGAAGAGTTCATCTTAAACTCATCATTTATGCATCTTGAATCCGAAATTATCAAGTTGAATGAGCCAAAATTTGTTTGTTTCCTAAAAAGCTAGAACTTACCATAAATAGCCAAAACTGTTTTTGGAAAGTTTCAAATCTGCCCATATTTGAATATATGCATCTTTTGCTTTAGGAAAGTATTATTTTCTGATCCAAATTGCTTTAGGGAAGTCTAATTTCGAATTTTTCTCTTTTAGGAAAGTTTATTCTTGCATATTTTCTTTATTATTCTTTCCTTGTTATTAAAATACACCATAGTTGCAAAATCTGTCCTATTTTTCTTAACCAACCAAATTGCTTGTTCTTTTTTTTCTTTATTGTTACTTTTTATAAACTTTATTAGTATCTTCATTGTTTGATAGTTACTAAAGTGTGCTAAGAGTTCAAGGCTACATTTAGGCCCTAAAATCTGTTTTGAGTGCAAACACGAGTGAATTAACATCTTTGAGTGTAAACACTTAGGGAGTGATTTGAAAGGTCCTATTTTTACATTACTAACTTGTTTCTCTTGCAGCAATGACTAATGAAGGGGATTGTTCTAATATGAAGGAGGAGATTAAGAAAACTGAAACAATGGAGGGATACATCTTAAAAATACAAAGAGATGTTGATAGGAAGATGGAGGCTCAAATAATGGAGATTGCCAACCTAAGTGCTCAAATACAAGCTTTGCTCTTAAACCAATCTAGAGCCAATCAAAATGTGGCTCCAAATGAGGCTAGGGAGCAACAAATTGTGCACGGGGCTGAGGCACATAATGAACAACAAGGGTGGGATCCTTATGCTTTTGATGAAGATCCTAGAAATCAAATGAGAGCACATAATGGAGGAGGTAGAGGAAGAGGCCGAGGGTTCCAAGTTCAAAGACCAAACAGAGAGTTTCCTCTTGCTAGAGATGATGTCTTAAAGGGAATCAAATTCAAAATTCCACCATTCCAAGGCAAGACTGATCCGGAAGAGTACTTGCAATGGGAGGCACAAACTCGAGCACATATTTGATTGCAACAACTTCAGTGAGCAAAGGAAGGTACTTTTAGCAATTACCGAATTTACTAATTATGCTTCGTTTGGTGGATTCATTAAAAAGCTAAACTTAGAAGGGAGAGACAACCTCAAATAGAGACATGGGCTGAGCTTAAGGGCATGATGAGGAAGAGGTTCATTCCAACAACTTATGAAAGAGATATAGTGTTCAAGTTGCAAAGGTTTGATCAAGGCTCAAAAAGTGTAGAAGACTATTACAAGGAGCTTGATATCTTGATGACAAGGGCTGGAATTGAGGAGACCGAATTAGCTACCATGGGAAGGTTTATGGGGGGCTTGAATAGAGAATTAAGGCACAAAGTTGATGCTCACTCTTGCTATGACATGGAGGAAATGTTACACCTTGCAATTAAATTTGAGTCACATATGCAAGAAGATTCTAAGTCAAGGTATTATTCTAAACCCTATCCATCCAAACCTACTTCATCTAAACCCACTTCTAGCCAACCTTGGGGAAAAGACACCAAAAACACATATTCTAGCCAGGGGACCAATTTCCAAAAGACAAACCTATTTTTGATAAAAAGAGGGAGGGTGAGAATTCTTTCAAGGGTAAGGGTAAAATAGAAGAAGCTAGGACTAGGGACATCAAATGTTGGAAGTGTCAAGGGTTAGGGCATGTCATGAAAGATTGTCCAAACAAAAGAACCATGTTTATTGAGAATGGGGAATACATATCCTGGGGATGATGAGAGTGAACATGAAAATATGGAGTTTGAGGAGGAAAGTGATGGGAGTGTTGAGGAGGGAAACAAAGTTACTCTAGTGTCTAGGAGGGTACTTAGTGCACAAGTGAAAGAGAATGACCAAGACCAAAGAGAAAACTTATTCTATACTAGATGCTATGTAGAAGGAGTGCCTTGTAGTGTCATCATAGATGGTGGGAGTTGCACAAATGTTGTGAGTTCTACCCTTGTCACAAGATTAAACCTAACAACCAAACCCCATCCAAAACCCTACAAACTACAATGGCTTACTGATTGTGGAGAGTTGAAAGTGAACAAAAAGACTTTAATTTCTATGACTCTTGGGAAGTATAAGGATGAGGTGGAGTGTGATGTAGTTCCAATGCATCCTTGGGGATATCTTACTTGGAAGGCCTTGGCGGTTTGATAGAAGGGCAATCCATGATGGTTATCTAAATAGGTACTCATTTACATTGAATGGAAGAAAGACCACACTTACACCATTAACTAGCTCCGAAGTATACATTGATCAATGTAAGTTAGAAAAGAGAAGGAAAGAGCTTGAGAGTGAGAAAAAGAAATTGAGTGATTCAAAAGAATTGAGTGACAAAAAGAAATTGAGTGATTCAAAAGAATTGAGTGACAAAAAGAAATTGAGTGATTCAAAAGATTTGAGTGATAAAAACACTTTGAGTGAAAAAAGAGAGCAAAAGAAAGGAGTGAGCTTGTTTGCAAGAACTACTGAGGTTAAGAGAGCTTTGTTTTCAAACAAAACAATCCTTGTACTTTTGTGCAAAGGATCTTGCTTTATCACTAACCAACTTAACCAAGAATTGCCTAGTGTCTTTGTTGATCTTTTGCAGCAATATGGAGATGTCTTTCCCGAAGAGATGCCTAATGAATTACCACCAATCAGAGGTATTGAACACAAGGTTGACTTCATTCCAGGAGCTTCAATTCCAAATAGGCCAGCCTATAGATCAAATCCAACTGAGGCAAATGAGATTCAAAAGCAAGTTGAGGAGTTGCTTGCTAAAGGATATGTAAGAGAAAGTCTTTCTCCTTGCTCTGTCCCTGTTTTGTTAGTTCCTAAAAAGGATGGTACTTGGCGCATGTGTGTTGATTGTAGGGCCATTAATAAGATCACCATTAAGTATAGACATCCTATCCCTCGATTAGATGACATGCTTGATGAATTACATGGTTGCACACTCTTTACTAAAATTGATTTAAAATCAGGTTACCATCAAATTAGAATGGAATTGGGGGATGAATGGAAAACGACTTTTTAAAACAAAGTTTGGATTGTATGAATGGTTAGTAATGCCTTTCGGATTAACTAATGCACCTAGCACATTCATGAGGTTAATGAATCATGTTCTTAGAGATTTTTTGGGTAAATTTGTGGTAGTTTACTTTGATGACATTCTCATTTACTCTAGATCATTGCATGACCATGTAAAGCATGTAGGGGCTGTTTGTGAAACACTTAGGAAAGAAAAGTTGTATGCTAATTTGAAAAAGTGTTCTTTTTGCATGGAAAGAGTAAAGTTCTTAGGGTTCATTGTGTCTAATAAGGGGGTAGAAGTAGATGAGGAAAAGATTAAAACCATCCAAGAGTGGCCAACCCCAACAAATGTGAGTGAAGTGAGGAGCTTTCATGGGCTTGTTGGTTTTTATAGGAGGTTTATAAAAGACTTTAGCACCATTGCTTCTCCTTTAAATGAATTGGTTAAAAAGAATGTTGTGTTTGCATGGGGAGTAGCCCAAGAATCTGCCTTCCAAACTCTTAAGGATAAATTGTGTAATGCACCACTACTTGTTTTGCCTAACTTTGATTTGACTTTTGAGATAGAGTGTGATGCAAGTGGCATAGGCATAGGGGCTGTTTTGATGCAAAATGGGAAGCCAGTGATGTACTTTAGTGAAAAGTTGAGTGGAGCTTCATTGAATTATCCAACTTATGATAAAGAGTTGTATGCATTGGTGAGGGCATTGCAAACATGGCAACACTACCTATGGCCAAAAGAGTTTGTCATCCATACGGATCATGAAAGCTTGAAGCATTTGAAAGGACAAGACAAGCTCAACAAAAGACATGCAAAATGGGTAGAGTTCATTGAAACATTTCCTTATGTTATCAAGTACAAGAAAGGTAAGGATAATGATGTGGCTGATGCATTGTCAAGAAGGTATGCTCTTTTCAATTCTCTTAATGCTAAGTTCTTAGGTTTTGAGCATATTAAGACACTTTATGCACTTGATGATGATTTTGGAGAGATTTATGCTTCCATTAGCCGGGGGACTTCTTTTGATGACTATGTGATGTGTAATGATTTTCTTTTTAAGAAAGGTAAATTTTGTATTCCTAAATGTTCTATTAGGGAGCTTTTGACTAAAGAGGCTCATGGTGGAGGTTTAATGGGACATTTTGGGGTAGCTAAGACATATGACATGTTGCATGAGCATTTTTATTGGCCTAAGATGAAGCATGATGTAGTTAAAGTTTGTTCTCATTGTATTACATGTAAGGCAGCCAAGTCTAGGGTTAAACCACATGGATTGTATTCTCCTTTACCTATTCCTTTAGCACCTTGGTTAGATGTTTCTATGAATTTTGTGCTAGGCTTGCCGAGGACAAAAAGGGGAAAGGATAGCATTTTTGTTGTTGTTGATAGGTTTAGCAAAATGGCTCATTTCATTGCATGTACTAAAACTGATGATGCTAAACACATTGCTGACTTGTTCTTTAGAGAAGTTGTTAAATTGCATGGCATTCCTCAAAGCATTGTGAGTGATAGGGATGTTAAGTTTCTAAGTCATTTTTGGAGAGTTTTGTGGGGTAAGCTTGGGACTAAATTAATGTACTCTACTACTTGTCACCCCCAAACTGATGGTCAAACTGAGGTTGTCAATAGGACTATGGTTACATTGCTTAGGGCTATAATTGATAAAAACCATAAGACTTGGGAAGATTGCATGCCATTAAATTTGAACTCCATCTGATCTGACGGCTGAGAATTTGAGCGCATAATAAGATCCATGAAGCTTGCCATATACGATCCGATTTAAATAATTAATTTAATTCCAATCTTCTAAAATCAATATCTCGCTCGTTTGAAGTCCGATTGAGTCGATTCCAATTGCGTTGGATTCGTTATAATTTTCTCTACACATTGTACTATCAAAACAAAGAAAATTGATTAGTAACAAAAACACGTTTGTTATCATCAAAATAAGAAATAAGATTAATTGGCTTAGAAAGTCAACAGGGCTAGCATAGGGACCCGATGAACCTATAGATCATGGGCTTAATAATTAGTCAATTAAGTGATTAACGCATAATCAGTTAATTACTTATTATCTAACTATGAATAATTCCACTATAGATTCATAGCTGAACTCCCCTCACTATAGATGAGTTATGTCCATCTAGTTTATCTTTTATTTATATCTGTGATATATCCTTCACATGGAACCCTCATAATTACAGGCGGATAAATTTACCGTTTTGCCCCTGTAATTACCGCTTTATCCTTGTGGTTCCGCTGATTCTCCAATGAACTTTATCTTTAGTCCAACTAGAGATAATGTACTTCTGTGATCAATAGAAGTCGTGGCGCCACTTGTTCATGTCTCGAATCAGTACATCAAGGGAGTTTCCTAAAGTTCCTAAAATGTTTAGGTATCGCACTGATACCGTTAATTTATAGGAAAGTTATGAATTCCATCTCGTGAAAATGAGTTCTCAGCTACTTATCTAGTCATGTTCCCAAAACAAGAGTGTATTGAGCGTTCTTACAAATCGCTCTCAACCATGTGAATCAAAGAACATAACTCCATAAATAGGAGTCCGCATTTCACTTAGGATTGAGATCTATCACGGTTGATAAACTTAGTTTGATATTCGATCATTTCTCATAAACGGTACTAATGAGAAATTTGATCGAACATCGTGGTCCTGTCTTATACAATCAACATTGCATATGATACTTCCATTTCATGTCTCCCACATGAATGATCAGGATTAGATCATTTGTCTATAAACAAAATGTGAAGCTATCAACAGTGTTATCAAGATAAGGTTCCCAAACGTTATCCATTTACTGTAGACAAGTTTAAGTTACTCATCTCGACTTTAATCATCTCGTATGACTCACATACTAAGTCGTGATTTCATAAGAGTAATTTAGGGTTTACTATTTGAATGTTTGATATTAATATATTTCCATATATTTCTAATATCGTCAATTGAATCAATATAGATAATATAAAGAACTTATGTTTATTTATTTAATTTATTCTAAATAAATTATTATTATTAAATAATTACAAGTTCTAGGACACCATTTCTAACATGACTTACATGCGAAAGAATGCTCTTGTCGGGTATTTGATTTAGATCATATACCCTGTGTGCACGCATTAGCTTCTGCAAGAGACCGCAACATCAGCCCATATGTAATGTGCTCTCGTTTCTATACGACTGAATGTTGGGTGAATTCTTATGCGGAGCCGATCATGCCTGTAGGTCACTCTTCAGAATGGAAATTGTCTGAGGGGTTCGTACAGATTGAAGTGTTGCCACCAAAAGAAGTGGCTCGAATTGGGCGTTGTAAGAAGCTCAGAATTCTATCCACTGGCGAGGAGACTTCTCAAAGTCGAAAATGTGGTAGGTGCGGTTCCACCGGTCATAACAGAAAAACTTGTCACAACCCTTTATCGTATAAGTAAATATTTTTTGTTTTTAATATTTATTTATGTTTTTTGTTGGAAAGACTCTTCATTTTATTTTACTTATTAATATTTTTTAGGTGTATATAGTTTTTTATATGAAAAAAAAAATGGAAATTGAAAAAAGCATGATTGAAAAAAAGCATGAAATTGGAAAAAAAGTAAATTGAAATTGAAATATTTACAAAAATCTTATGTATAAATAGGACGGTTCGACCACAATTCGATCGCCAATTGTAACCTAAAAGCTTTAATGTTAGCTTGTTTTAATGAAGTAAAATCGAACCCGGTTACAAGATATTCAAAAAAATTACAACAAAACACCCCACAGTAAACACCACCCGTTTGTCTTGGCACATTCTCCATGCGTTCAACTGACCAAGGATCGGTGGAATTGATTAAACCAACTGATTTCGAAAGAAGTGGCACGATCATATAGAAAGGTCGCAACAAATCTGTCAATGTAGCTACATCGACATATGTTGGAAGAGAATCCCATATTACAGCCTTCCGATTTTTTATATCGGCCTGAAGTAAAACCCAATGACCTCCTAGCACGTTAAATGTTGAGTACACCTGAAAAATTAGGGTTAATTAAATAAATGGTTATAATATTACTCAAAATCATAAATGCTTATAATAATGTTGCTTCTTACATAATCCACTGAAGACCAAGGGTCACTGTAGTCTCGATTATCGCCTAAGATGTAGTCACCAATAGAGTTTTCACCAAAATGTGCTTTTGGTACCCAAAACGTACCATTCTTCAACGCATTTTCCCGCTCCGTCATCATTTTATTGCATTCACGCTACAATTGTGTTGCAAATAAGTATTAAATTAAATACAAACAGACAAATGCAGAAATTTACTCGTCCATACTAACCATAAAAAATGCATAAACTGTTGCAAATTGATGACGCATGCATTCGGGCCTCTTTCGAACCTTCAAGCGAATGAACATGAATATTGTATCGATGTGCTGATAAAAAACCACCACCAAATATTATAAAACATACATTGTATCGAATTGACAGTAGGGTAATTGAACAAAGTGAATGCTTAAGAAAGAACATAATTTATCATACCTCACAATCCAATTTTTCGAAATTTACCAAATCTTGAAAAAACTTCTTATTTGGTGACGCATAGCAAGTTTCACGTCTAGTGTCCACTGACGCCTTATCTAACCAAATTTTGAATTGTGACGTCTGTTCTTTCGGTATTTTGTGTGCGGGATCATATAGACGCAATTTCGCCGATTTCACGGTCTTCTTGGGAACCACGAATGGAGATTGTATTTTTGGAGAAGGATTTATATGCCTAGCCACTCGTGACGATGCTATCGGAAAATCCAAAGGCCTATCTATTTGCATAATATCTTCTGCATTAGTTTTCTCCTCGGATTGAATAGCATTATCCACATTTCTTTCATCTTGAGATTCAATCATGATAATCTTGTTGGAAAAATCATGAACTTCCTCCCCAAATTGATCATCATAATTTTCCTCACCAATTTCATCCCTGATTTCTTCCACAAGTTTCCCCGATTTCTCATTAATGTCTAATGCATCCTCCCCCAATTCAACTTTCGATCCATCACCTTACATTATGACATATATATGAAAAAAGCACGTATAGAGAATTAATGACATTATCAAAACAAAGATACAAATACGTTTAATTCATACCTTACAGAAATATTTCTCTATGTTTTTTAGAGTGGCCAAAACTACCTGCATATTTGCTCTCAACTCTCGCACCTCTGCTTTTAAATGTTCAACTCGAGCATCGGTGCATTTAATGCACTTTTTACAGGAGGATGACAATCCTCTAGATTTTTTGCTATTTCCCCCCTCGTTTTTTGGCCTTACCTCTTCCTCCCCCCTTTTCTGTTTTTTCTCTTCCCCCACACTCTTCACAAGTAGTAAAATTTTTCTTTTTTTTTATCAATCTTCTCCGTTGTGACAGTTTTACCAGATTGGTCAATGTGAAAATCAATTTCGTCATTCACAACTATCTGAATAACGAAAAAAGAAGAATAATCAATGATAAAAAGTTAGAAATATGATGAGATGCTATTTAAATCACGGGGAAATATCTCAAACCTTATCCTTCGAAAAAATTTCTCGTTCAAGCCTTTCCATTTTAATCAATTTCTTACAATTCCAAAGGGCTATCGGTAGCATCGATCGGTCATTGATTTTCCGCGCACACATATTAGCAATCGACGGGATTGTTTCATAAATCCATACCTATAAAAAATTACAATACATATAATAAAATATAAACAAAAATTAGCAATAAATAAATAAGTATAACAAAAATACCTGAAAAGCAAATGGAAACCCATAAAGACTATAAGACTTGGTTTGCTTCCACGAAACTTCACCAGGTTTACACTTGCGTTTCTTAAGTGCATTGTGCAACCCACAAAGTGTCCTATCGAAGGATAATTGCGCCCAATCAAAATTTTCAAAACTCTCATTGTCATCCAAAATAGATAACAATGATGTATCAATACGTGTCGATCTCTTATTCCCTAATAACACCAACTCAAAAAAACACAAAAACGCTAACTTCACCACATCTCCATCATCACTCAATCCATGGTTTTTCAACTTTGTTTCTAACTCGTTTGATGTAACCTGAACGCTATCATTAAACAATAATCTTCTAAGTCTAGGCTTGAACTCATGTCTTGTGTAATTCCTCGTAGACTTTAACCCGGTAATTTCCTCAAACGATCTCAATGAAAAGGTAATCACCTCCCCTCCAATCAAAAATTGCATAATTGTTTGATTCGGTTGTTCAATCTCTCTCAACAAAACTTGATGTATAAGAGAACCACAAAAGACCAACTCCGTATCAATCAACCTACCAATGCTTGACCTTTTAAATAACTCTAATTGATTAGGAGTGAGAACACTAGTAATCAAACTAACAGTATGCGATAAGTGTGATAAATTACTAAGGGTGGAATGAAAATGTTGATCCGAAGGAATTATCAACACCACATCATCGTTGCTCATAGACATTTTGAACTGAAAAACATATATAAACCAAATTAAAGAACTAATTAAAAAGGCCCACATATAAACTAAATTAGATAACTAATTAACAAAAAAAACCACATTTAAACTAAATTAAATAACTAATTCTAAACTAAATTACCTAACTAATTAAAAATAAAACCACATTTAAATTAAATAAATAAAAAAAATTTTAAAAAAAAACAAAATTTTGGGTCGTGCTGCCCAAAATTCTGGAGGACCTCCTCCGAAAAAATGGGTAGACCCATTAAAAAAAACAAAATTTTGGGCCTTGCTGCCCAAAATTCTGGAGGACCGGAATTCAATTCCGGTCCTTCAGAAAAATGGGCAGTAACACATTTAAAAAAAAAAATGGCCTCCTTCTCCGGAATCGAATGGAAATCGAAGGATCGAAATCCTTCAATTTCCATGGATTTCCATGGATTTCGAAGGATTTCCATTTCCGGAAATCTTTCGATTTCGAATTGTTGGATGAGAATCAATGATTTCGAAGGAGTTTTGAGATTTCGAATTGTTGTGTACCTTTTCGTTGTTAGATATGAAGAATCAATGGAAGTTGAAGTTGAAGAAGATGAAGAATCAATGGTTGAAGTTGAGAGGGAGATGAATTTCTTCTTCTTTTTGGAAAGATGGGGGAGATGAGAGTGGATATGAGGGTAAATGAGAGTTTTCACACGAAGATGACATCATCATAAGGTCAAAAAAGGTTAAAATGAAAATGGAGGTCAAAAAACATTAATTTAGGATTTTGGAGGTCATTTTACCCAAATTTCCCCGGAATTTGATGAATTCGGACTCTCTATGATTGTCGAAGATTAACTATTTCATTTTGAGATATTTGTCTAATTGACCTCAAAATCTGACCTATAATGAAACTTCACTTTATTTTCAATTTTTTAAAATAAAACTTTATGCTAATATCATTAAGGTGTGAAAAAATTCCAAAAATTCATTTCTATATTGATGGAATTTTTTTAGCCCTACTATATCTTTCTCTCTTTCTAAACTCTACCTAAAAACTCACGACTCTCTCTAAACTCTAAATTTGCTAAAGGAATAAAATCTATATATCTTATTTGCCCGAAATGGAGTCTGGATGAAGAAGTTAACATCAAAATACTACATTTTTTAAGAAATAAAAATCTGGAAAAAAAATGGATGCGATCGAATTGATCTTGGTCTGGGATCTGTATCCCATATCCACAATGGTTTTTTTCTAGAAAATTTTCCAGATTTTTGTTTTTACTAAAATTTACTATTTTGGCATTAACTTCTTCATTCGGACTCTGTTTTGCTCAAATAAGATATCGATTTCATTTGTTTTTTCAATATCTATCAATTGAATCTAAATTCGTGGCAATCCCAATTTTATAGAAAAAGTTATGAGCAAAATACCCTTTCAGATCTTTTGTTCTCCATGATTTGATCAATTATTGCCTATGATTGGTCAGATCATTACCAATGATCCGTCAGATTTTTAAAAAAAAATATTAAGAAAATTTTCCATATTTTTTTTACAACATTTTAGTATTTTGGCGTAACTTCTTCATCCAAACTCCATTTTGCGCAATAAAAACTATCAATTACATTCATTTTTTAAATATCTATCTATTGAATCTAAGTTTGTAGTCATCTCAATTTTGTATAAAATGTTGTAAGGAAAATACTTTTTCAGACATTTTGGTCTTTTCACGTAATAGTGACATTAGCAAAGGGTTTTAATATAAAAATTAGAAATGGAGGTCGAGATTCATCAGGGCTCAGATTTCAAGGTCAATTAAGCAATTTTCCCTTTTTATTTTAGGAATTGATATTTTTAAAAATACAAAAGTTTTTGAAAAATTTTAAAAACGACATTTTGCAAGATCCATCAATCTCAAATCGAGATTGGTGAAGTTCAATATGTGAAATGTCATTTTTAAAAAGTTTCAAAACATTTATTATTTTTTAAATTAGATTAGAAAAAGGGAAATTTCATTGGGTAGCTAAATTTTTTACAATTTTTATAAATATAGCATTTTTAAAAAATATTTGTAAATATATCAGTTTTTTTAAAACCTTAATTCATGTGAATCAAAGAAATCAATGATAACTTATAGGTAATCAATGATAACTTATTAGGTAATAAGAGATAAATGGACGAAATATCAGTTGATATAGTGAATTGGTAAAATCTGTGATTACCTATGTGCTGAAATTAATGATTACTTACGCCAAACTATTGGCAATCTTGTAATATTTTAGGCGTGGATTTGAGTTTTTTGTAAATAAGTTGTTGGGCTGCTATTTTTGTAAATATTGGACCTTATTTTGCTATATGTGCAAGAGCTCCTAAAAAAAGTTGGTTTTAATTTTACCTAGAAAGTTTCAATTCCACCTTCAATTTTTTTCTTCCAAAAATACCCTCTATTTGCATTTTCAGTTATGTTTAACGAAAATCAAAACATTAAGGGTAAAACTGAAATTTTTAAATTGTTTGACGCGAGATTGAAACTTGATATGTTTTGTATAATTTAGCAAAACAAAATTAACATCAAGACTATAACTAACTCTTATAAGACCTTAATAAAATTTTAATTTAAACTTGATGTTACATCTTTTTTTTTACTATGGACCCATGTGGTTTTGGTCAAATGCAAACATACCCCTTATAGTTTAAAAAAAATGAAAATTTATACCCTTATAGTTTCAAAATTATGCAATTTGACTCATTCTCACTAATATTGTTAACTTTCTTTTAATCATAATTTCTTCATTTGAGATTCGATTTGGATGATTTAAAATATTTTAGAATCCTAGTTTCGAGCTCTACGTTATTATCACTTAAAAATCATCAATAATAAAAGGGTTTATAACTTCAATCATACCTAATATTACGCTTTTCCTCTTGGCGGTTACGATCCTGACTATGGCTCAATAGGAAAAACAGTGGTGGGCACCAAGTGAATTAGAAGAAAAAAAAAACTCCTTCTTTTTACTACTTGGGCAACCGAATGGAAGAAGTGAAAATGATAGAATTTTTTCTGAGCCTTGGTTATTATTCTTTGGTTTCTAAAATTCTTCCCTATTTATAGGGACTCAAAAAATCTTAGAGAATTCAAATTTAGAAATTCTGAAATCAAATAATTATCAAAATAATTATTAAAGATATTTTCCAAATCCATCTTGATAGTCAAATTATATTTACATATCTGGAAATTGGAGACTTTCAAAGCTAGGCTTGTAGCAAAGTTATACTCAAAGGGAAGGGGTGGACTATGAAGAAACCATCTCCCTTGTAACTATGTTAAACTTTATTATAACTCTTTTATTCATTGTTGCCCATTACGATTATGAAATTTAACAGATTGTTATCAAGACTGCATTTCTGAATGGGTATCTTGACGAGAGTATCTATATGCTCCAACCAGAAGGATTCAAAGTTCAAGGCGAAGGACAAAAAGCTTGAAAGTGGCAGAAATCCATCTATAGATTAAAGCAAATTTCATGGTCATGGAACATTAGATTTGACACTACAGTCAAATCATAAGCCTTTGAACAAAATGTTGATGAGTTTTGTGTGTACAAGAAGATAGTCAACAAACATGTGGTATTTCTCATTCTATACGTGGACCATCTTTTACTTATTGGGAATAGTGTAAGGGTATTATCGGATGTTAAGAAATGGCTAGCTAAAAAATTCCAAATGAAGGATTTGGGAGAGGCTCAATATGTTCTTGGCATCCAAATTATAAGAGATCACAAGAACAAAACATTAGCATTAGGGAAGACAAAATTCCCCGCGGCTTAGGGACCCCGTGGGGTCCCGACTCTATAGGGGCGGGGAATCCCTGTTTTATTAGGGTTAAGGTTAGGGAGAAAAATTTCTCCCGATTTGTTTTAGGGTACTAGAATGGGAATACATTCCCCACCTCGCCCCCGACCCTAAACCCGATATTTTATTAATATCTTATGTATTTTGTTTACTTGTTATCTTTATTTATTGAAAATATATATATAATATGGTTATATTAACTAATAAATTATAAAATGTTTAGTATTATGTTTTCGTTTTGTCTTAAAAATGTATATTTTAAAAATATATTTCATTTTTATATTCTTTTTTAAATAAGAATTAAAATATAAAGCAGGGAATTTCCCCCGCGAAAAACCTGATCCCCGAACCTGCCCCTGATTTTTTTATTACGGGATAGGGTAGGATATGAGGATTAAAAATCCTTGTGGGTTAGGGGATGAGAAATGCATCCCCGACCACGAACCCGCCCTCACGCCGTTGTCATCCCTAATTATTGTTGTCTCAAACATCTTACATTGGCAAGATAGTTGTCAAGTATGGGATGGTTAAATTCAAGAAAAAAGCGTTACATTTCAGGCATGAGATTTATTTAACTAAGGAGCAATCTTCTAAAACTCCTCAAAAAGTTGAGAGTATGAGACAATATCCTTATGCATCAATTGTTGGAAGTCTAATGTACGCAATATTTTGTACTAGACCAAACATTTGTTACGCAGTAGGGATAGTCATTCGTTATCAGGCCAATCTTGGTTATGAGCATTGGGTGACAGTCAAGAATATTCTCAAGTATATACGGAGAACGAGAGAACATGTGCTAGTGTACGGTAAAAAGAATTTGATTCTCAAGGAGTACACAGATTCTTATTTCCAAGCATATAAAGATTCTAGGAAATCCACATATGAATCAGTTTTCACACTTTTTGGTGGAGACATTGTTTGGAGGAGTGTTAAGTAAAGTGGTATTGCTGACTCTACAATGGAAGTCAAGTACATAGCTGCTTGTGAAGCTTCTAAAGAAGGTGTCTGGCTTAGGAAGTTCCTAACCGATCTGAAGGTAGTACCAGACATGGACAAACCTATAACACTGTTTTGTTATAGCAGTGGTGCTGTGGAAAACTCTGAAGAGCCTAGAAGACACAAACGAGGAAAGCATATAGAGATAAAGTATCAACTAATAAAGGAGATAGTCTAAAAAGGAGATGTTGTAGTGACAATGATAGTCTCTGAGGATAATATTGGCGATCAATTTACAAAAACGCTTCCAGCTAAGGTGTTCAAGTGTCATATGAGTAGTTTAGAATTACTTGATAATCTGTAAAGTTTTAGTGTAAATGGGAGATTGTTGGGGTTTCTGACCTCAATCTTATGTAAATCCATTTAAACTATAAATAAATAAAATACATAAAGATTATTTAATTAGTAATATTTAAATTGTCATTTATTGTTATATAATAAATGTAATCCATCATAAAATCCAGAGTTACTTATGATAGCTTAAGATGAACATAAGATGCAAGAAAATTTACTTAAGCCATAACTCAAAATGTCTGTAGTATTATGAAAAAAAGTTGGGTGTCTTATTTCTGGTAACACCACTAACACGACCCACTTGTAAATTGGTACAAGTGATCTCATCTGGATCATTTTTGTAAAGACATATGAGTGAGGGTGTTGCTGCAATAAAGATTGTAGTAGACTAGACTAAGATGTACCTAATGTCTTCTGGTAAAACGTTCAGAAAGATATTTTGAATATCAATCGATTGATCATACACAATTGATCTTAATCCTAAGTGAATTACGAACTCCTGTTTGTAAGAGACAAACCTTGATTTGAATAGGTGAGAGTCACTCGATATATTTTGCTTAATATGCCCCCCACTTTGACATGACATCTTATTTATTGTTGGGAACGTAGTTTCACAAGCTTGAAATTCACTCTTTTCCTAATAAGGAAAATAAATAAGTAGTTTTCTTATGGACTAATTCAGGGCTTGAACAACGGGGCCCCAAAGTCCTCTGATCAAGGAAGTATGTCAAGACACATAATGGAGATTATGTAAGATTGTTCATTAGAGAATCAGTTGGGCTTCATAGAACATGATGTATCATGGAGGTAAAATCAGTATATTACCTAGCCATGGATACGAATTACTTGTAAATGATCAAAGTGTAGTTGATGATTATTGTCAATGGACATAACTATGTGTATAGAACTAAGAGTGCAGTTCTAGATATTTAGTGGAGTCATCTAGCAGTTAGTGAATAAGAATTAAATGAGTTTTAATCAATGTAATTCTAGATCATTAGAGCTTAGTCTTATAGGTCCATTAAGTCCTCAAGCTAACACATATAATTGAGAACATTAATTAAAAATTAAATAGAGGAGTCTATTTAATTAATTATTAAATAGAAGAGTCTATTTAATTAATGGGAAAATTAAATAGAAGAGTCTATTTAATTAATTATTAAATAGCAGAATCTATTTAATTATTTAAATAAGAGATTAAATAGAAGAGTCTATTTAATTAATTAATTTTGAAGTTGTCCAAAATTAATGGGAGATTAAATAAATGAGTCTATTTAATTTGAAATTGTCAAATTAAATAGAATGGAAATAAATAAAAGGATTTTTATATATTTAGCTATTTAATATATTAAGTCTATTAAATTAAGAGGATGTATAAAATACCCAGTAACTTCATTGGTAGATGAAGTCAATGAAGTGGGCGTGTGAACTATCCCGGTATATGGCCACTCGCCACTAGCAATAATAAAAGGTTATTATTGTGCATTTTATTTAATTAAATATATATGGATTAAATTAATGGGATAAATTTAAATATTTATATATGGGAATAATTAATTTAAATATAATGAGAATTATCTTAAATAATTAATTAAAAGAAATTAAATCATGAATTATTCAAATAAAATCTTGAATATCTTTATTTAATTATTTTGATACTTAAGCAAAATATTTTATTCATGATTTTCAAAAGATTTTCTGAGACATTTGGTTTCCTATAAATAGGAAGGGTTTGGAGAAACCTAAACACAAAATTTGAAGAGAAAATAATGGCTCAAAAACTTTCTCTCCTCTTCCCCTCGTGCTGTCACTGCCGCCAGTGTGGTATAAGGGAAACAAGTTTTTTCTTTCCTTCTTCTTCTTTCCAAGAAGGATGGTGCCCACGCACCAATTCTCTTTGGTGCTTAGTGAGGAAGATTTTTTGGAGGTCCTAGGATCGGAATTAAGAACAGGGAAAAGTTGACATTTCTCTACAAGGGTAAGTTCGTCTGTTTATGTATTTGTTTTAGAATAATATTATATTGCAGGGAAAGATCCTTGAGAATCCCGCTTGCATATCTCTAATTTTAGAGGTCTCAATCCCAACACATAGTCCCTGTATTGGACAAAAAAAAATTCATCATTTTCTTCGATGTTTCGTCATTGTAGGTGGATCTTGTGGTAGCTTTTAAAGTGGGTGAAGTGCTGAAGGGTTTTGGATAAGTATACAAGAATCAAAGAAAGGTAATCTCTGAAATTTCATCTTAAATTTCTAGAATTTAAATTATTTGTTTGAATTCAAGATTACCATATGAAAACTTGTAACATCCTCAATTTCCCAAAACATGGAAAACAAACAATAATAGTGGAAGCTAACTTCAAACAATAAAATCTTCTCATTTAAATCAAAACATAAACTCGTTTTCAAATTTGATCACGATCTTATTTCAAAATCATCAAAAAATAGAATACTGCAATTCATGTTCACTTGTCAAAACATAAAGATGGAACAATCCATAAACCAACCAAGACTCAAAATGTAAAAATATCAACTACAATTGTATCGAAAATAAACAGGTCCTGAACCACAATCATAAATAAAAAAAAGAGAAGAACTAATCGCCAGTGTGTAAATCCATGCCAACCGATCCACCTGCCACGAGCATCATCAGTTGCCAGTTTTCTTCTTTTTACCTGAAAAAAAATAAGTGTAGTATCATGAGGCTACGCTCAATGAGAAGAAAATACTAAATATTTAATAATGCCATGAGAAGTTCTAAGTTCATTAAGTCCATAATCGGCCTCACCGACTTCCAAACATTTCACTCAAACTACATCATTCCATAACATAACCCAATGCCTTAATTCTACTCTTTATTTGGAAAAAATGTGAGAATTCGCTCGAAAAGGATTAAACACATTTTTTCCCAATTTAAAACTTTCGAGAATATTCTTCATATGTATGTGTAAAGTACATAAGCGAACCTACAAGTATATTCTTTTCCATTTGTGTACATAGAATGAACTTGCCCCTCTAAGTGTTATTAAGTCGTGCACAACTATAATAATCCCACTTAACGACATATTTTTCATTAAGTATGACCTTACATAATGCGAAACTTCAACCATATTATTCAAGGCATCAAAACAATATGATTTAACAATAAGTATCACTACCAGAATGCTTAACAAGCCTAAGTTCAGTTTTTAGCCTAGAAACACAGTTTTTACACAAAACTAACTTTTCCAAGGCTTAAACTTAATATTTCAAAATTCTAGAAATAAGCCTCATTCTCAGCCTTATAATGAGCTAAAATCCACCAAAAATATCTTTAGATCACTCAGAATGATCACCCAATAAATACCTTACACTAGGGGAAAAACTAGCCTAAACTAGTGTAGTTTTTATATCCTATTGGGCACTAAACCTGCAATAAATTTTTAAGTATTCCCAGTAGCATTTATATACTATAATCTCATCTAAAAGATGCTAGAAAATATCAAGGATGGATACCATAAGGTTCACACAACACTACAACATCAGATGAGCAATAGTAGACTACTTACATGCTCACAACGTTCCACTTTTCTCATAATTTAATCTAAATTTCCAGCGGTATTTTAACATGTTAAAAACATCCAAAATCATAATGGAACATCATATAACGATCGACTAAAACTCACAAATCAATTTTCCAAATCAATGAATAAAACTAATCTATTACATGTTTGAATTTCTAATATTTCCACACTTTAACAATAAATTCCTGCAACTTTAAATTCATCATTCTAAATCAGAATTAAAATACTTAATTAATAAAAAAGAAACATCAAATAACAAAACTAAACAACTAGCATAATTATACTCACCTTGTAATCTTGAATTACAAAGAACCTTACTTTTTTTTTTCCAAGAACTTCTACATTTCAAAATATGAGGAAAATAATCACCACTCTTTTTAAAACTTCATCCAATTTAAGAACCACTATGAATACAACCTACAACGATGAATTAACGAAGAAAAATCGATCAAAGATGAAGAATCTATAGCAGATCTGAATGGTTTTTCGACCATAACTCTTTATACATAAATGATCTTGCTACAAAATTAATGTCAATGGAAAGATAACCGAAAAGTGGTTAGAATGGACTACTTACTTGCGCAAATCAGAGTCTGAATGAGAAAGTTATGATGAAAATACTCCACAAAAGTTGCTTTGGGCGAAAATGGGAAAAAACTTAATTTTAAAGGGCTGGTTTTGGCTGATTGAAGAAAGAAGAAGATGATTCTAAGGCTAAATCCCGAGTTCTGTTAATACGAAAATGCCACTGCACTAAAACGATCATAACTTATTCACCAGAACTCAGAACGATGATCCGTTAGTTGCGTTGGTATCGTAATAACGAGGTGATCAACATCATCTAAAAATATTAAAATAAACTTGTGGTTTTAGTTTAGAGGTTTGAGAAATTACCAAAATACCCTTACGAGATAACAAGATATTTCTCATCCAAGTTATCTATCCAACCGCATTAATATCATTTGAGAAAATAATATTAATTTATATTTTTTTTATAGTCTTACTTAGTAACGGGTCGTTACAAAACGTATTTGAATCTCCACAACTTTATTCAAAACCTCAAATTATTTTGCTTTTCTTTCAAACCCTAGAAACCATAAGATTTTTACCTGTTCTTAAAACCTTTTGATTTTTATTTAAAACTCATCCAAGAGCCCATAATTAACCCCGATTCGTTTCCAAACTTGTCGTCGATTAGCAACCTATTACCCGCTGCTGTTTGACGCAGACGGTTCTAATTTGGGGTTGTCTCGTCTTGTTTTTTTACATGTGATTTTTTTCCAATCGTTTTAACTATTAGGATAATTTTTCAGGTTAGTTATTAATTAATTTTAGTTGTGTTTCAGGTTTTGATTATGCTGGGGAAAGTTTATAGATTTAACAATAAATCTTGGTGAATAAACATTTTAAGATGCTTCAATGAAGTGATTGAACCTCCTTTATTAATTATATGTTTTGGGTGATACAAGGCTTAGTTAAATGTGTTTATATGATGTTTTAGATGAATTTTTAGATGGAATTAGTTCCTAGAATTTTCAACTTTATGGATACAAAGTGTGATGCAAAAATTTAATTTTTTCATAGAATGCTCTTATGATGTTGTGAAATGTTTTTTTATGGGAGTTTATACTTATTTTGGAAGATTAAAGCTGGTGGTTAAATAAATTCTAGATTTACTAAGGTTGCTTTTTGGTTGTGAATTTGTAAGATTAGTCGAAGAGTGGAGTTGGTTCTTTATTGTATTTTACTTGTTAAGTCTACGGTGGCATGCGACTGATTGTGTGATTTATTTATATTATTTAATGTGCTAAGTAATATGAAGAAAATAAATTAAAGTTCGCATTAAATAGGGTCATGTTTATAATGAAGAATATGTAGTAAATATTATTTTTGTAATGCATTGGTTAAATAATCTTTTTACGAGGCAGGTTCATTTCATGTATGTAATATGCTAAAAAGAATAGTATGTAATGTTGATTGATAATTTATTATTATAAACATTACAAGTAGGTTTGCTCATTACTTGCGGGTAACGAGAAGAATACGTGTTGTGATTATAACTTGAGGGTTATAAATTGTTAAGAATTAACTTGAGGGTTATCATGTATTGGAGATATAACTGGCGGCTTATTAGTGGTTAAAATAACTTGAACTTAATGAATCTAGGGAAACTCAAGGCATGAAATATTATATTATGTTTACTCATTGGGTGTTGGCCTCATGATGCTACAATTATCTTTTTCAAATAAGAAGAAGAAGGGAGCTGGCAAATGATGAAAGCATGGATTGGTCGTCGGTGTCATTCATTCTTTTATTTTTTATTTTTATTTTGATTTTATGATTGAATTTAATAAAAGAAAGAGATGTTATATTTGTTAAACTCTTCCGCTATGATTTACGTGTTTTGGGAAAGTCGAGTTGTTACCTAAGACCCTAAACCATTAAATATAATGAAAGTAAATATAATAATTTTATACATAAATTGTTTCTAATAAAAAACCATTTAAATGTATTTTTCATGTTTACCTTTGAGTTTTGTGTTCATATTTTGAAACGTTGCATCCAATTAATATTGGGTTAATTTCAGTATTGGACAAATTAATGTGGTTTATTTCAAAAAAACACAATCTTTTATATATATATCAAAACTACCCAAAACTACCACCAGAAAAATTAAATTACATTGTGAAATGATGAAACATACCCCGATAAATTTTCCTTAATTAAATGATATGTAATTAATGAGATATAGTTATTAGGAGAGATAAAAGGGTAATAAGGTAAACAATGAAATCATAATCCACCAAAATCGCCACCATAAATGGTGTTTTATGGGTAAATCTGATATTAATATGAAACAACCATTAAAACTGAAAATTAAGTGAATTAAATTGGTTATTGGTGTAATTAATTCATTAATATTTATGTTGCATTAAAAGCAGTTGTTTAGGCTTTTGTGTCAATATCTGAAATGAAAATTTGAAGCTTGTATTTCCTAATAAATGTGATATTTTTCTTGCAATTGTAGCAGTAAGTTATACCCTTATTTTCATTCGAGTGCACTGCCTCTTAACATATTTTACATTTATCATACCATGGATTGTCCTTATTCATAATCTTCTCACTTGATGCAGTCGTATAACATCAAAAGCTAAACCACATCATCGATAATATCCTTAATGTTCATCCTTTTAATTTTTTACGATTAATTTTAATGATCCTATAAAATCGAAGACTTTGTGTTATCCAAAAGATTTCCACATGCATTTTAATTTTGACATCGAATTAAAAATAAAAATTTAACTATTATTTATGAAATATAAAATAATTACAATTTTTCTATTATCTTTCTCTAAAATCATGAGTATTAGGTAAATTTGAATTCATAATTATGATACTTTCTACTATTGAAACCCTTATTTTTATTCTGGTGTAGTGTCTCATTATATATTTTACATTTATCATATCATGGATTGTCCTTGTTCATAATCTTCTCACTTAATGTAATTGTATAACAATAGAAGCTAAACTACCCCTCAATAATATTCTTAAAGTTCATTGTTTTAACATTTTTCTATTCATTTGAATGATCCTATAAAATCAAAGGCTTTGCGTTAGCCAAAAGAAATTTCTCATGCATTTCAATTTTGAAATTGAATTAAAAATATAAATCTAACTATTATTTATGAAATTAAATTTTACAAAAATACAATTTTTCTGTTACCTTGTTAAGATTCATGAGTGTTAGGTAAAATTGAATTCATGATTATAATACTTGCCACGATGATGAAATTTTTATATCACATGCAATATGATCATGATTATATATTTTTGTATTGTAAAAGTAAATGTGGTTTTTTTCCCTTTTAATAACTTACCTTGGATTTTTAGAGATGAATTGTAAAAAGTTAAAATAGTGAACATTAAGAAATTGTATTACATTAAAAGCATGTTAGGCCTTAGGTAGTAAAAATATTCATTATTAATTTCCTATTTAAATAAACTCATTATTTAAACAATTAATAATTCACTTATTAATTACCATTTAAATATACTCAATATTTAAATAATTAATATTCCTTATTTATTTAAGTAACTTAACTTACTTAAATTGTTTATTTATTCATAAGTCAAATTAATGACTTGATATTACGACTACGATATTTGAGCTAGCATAGGGACCCAATAGACCTATAGATCATGGGCTTAATAATTAGTTTATTAATTGATTAACTCATAACCAATTAATTACTATTATTTAACTATGAATAATTCCACTATGAATTTAGTTGAACTCCCCTTACTATAGACGAGTTGTGTCCATTTAGTTAATCTTAATAAGCGTCTTTGATATATAATTGACACGAAAAACTCATAATTACAGATGGGTTAAATTTACCGTTATACCCTTGTAATTACCGCTTTATCCTGGTGTTCCTGCTGATTCTCCAATGACATTATATATAGTCACACTAGAGATTAACACTTATGTGATTATTTGAAGTCGTGGTGCTACTTGTTCATATCTCGAATCAGTACATCAAGAGAGTTTTTTAAAGTTCCTAAAATGATTAGGTATCACATTAATACCGTCCCTTTTCAAAAAGTTATGAATTCCATCCTATGCAAATGTGTTCCCAGCTATTATCTTTTATGTTCCCAAAACGGGAATGAATTGAGCGTTCATACAAATTGCTCTCAACCATGCGAATTAAAGAACGTAACTCCATGAATAGGAGCCCACATTTCACTAAGGATTAAGATATATCACTTTTGATAAACTTAGTTTGATATTCGATCATTTTTTGTAGACGGTACAATTGAGACATTGATCAAATATCTTCATCTTGTCTTAAACCTTCGTCATTGTATATGATACTTCTATTTTCATATCACCCACATGAATGATTCGGATAAGATTATTTGTAAACTATAAAAAATGGACAACCATCAACAATGTTAACAGGATTGTTGGCTTTTTGGGTCTATTAATCTCATATAATTATGTTTTGATGATAACAAACACTTAGTACTAATCAATTTTAGTATTTTAGTGTTGTGTTTTGTAGAGCGTTAAATATCGAGCACGGTGCAATTTGAATCGTCCAATTCCGAGTTAAATTGGAGAAGATATGGATTAAAGAAATTGGAATTAATTAATATATATATATAAGAAAAAGGAAAATTAAAAACTCACACAGCCATCCGGTCAAAGTCCTCAGTGCCATCCGACAGTCCACGTCGCGTGTGTCCATCACCGCTGACACACCCCTGCCTGCCACCTCTCACAAACGTGGACTGTCTTTGTCCCTACAACTGCTTCATGTTGACGCACACTGAGCCCACTAATGCTGCCTCAGCCAGTCACTGCTCAACACGCGATCTTACATGTTCCCTATGACTGATAGAGTCATGTTTTCAGCTTATGAATTTACGAATCTGCCCTTAACTTTTAGTCTAATACCTGGCATGTCCTGACCCTTATTTGCCACTCTTACTGATCGAATTTCAAAGCTCCATCACAACAGCTCTTCTGCCTATGGAAATTAATATTATTATTAATTCAAATTTCAGAATTCCTCAGCCAATGAGATCATGGCACGTGGCCAACGACTAGTTGCTTTCTTCTTCATCATTTAAATAGCCAAAAATCAGTGGCTAAAAAGTAGAACAAAAATCAGATTTGAGCCTCATTTGCTAAGAGCTTTCAAGCTAATTTTTACATTATTTTTAGGATTTATTTTGAGTGATATTAAGAGCTTTGTAATATTGTGAGCTTTGTAATTGTGTGGAAAATTATAATTCACACTTGGATCGGTTTCCTAGCCCGTGAAAATAGGAATGTGGGTTTATTAATTCAAATAAAGAAGTTGGACGAGTTTTTGGGATTTTTGACCTTCAAAATAGCCACTTAAGGATTATTGACATCAATTCTCATTTTAACCCTTTTTGACCTTATAATGATGTTGTTTTGAAAATATTAATATTATTAATTGTTTAAATAAAATATTTTATTTAAATGATAATTAATAAATAAATTAATTAAGTTGGACTTATTAATTTAAGAGAGAGTTTCAAGCCCAATTGGATTAATGAACCCAATTGAAATTGGCCCAAAATAATTAAATAAATAAATTTGATTTATTAATTATTTACTATATAATTTTCGGCCATAATAGATAATTTGTAGGAGATAATTGTTTGAATTATATCCTATAATAATTATATAGATTTATTTACCCAAAATAAATAAAATAAAGAAAAGAAAATATCCTCTTATTTATCTATGACATTTTAGAAATACCAAGATAAAGAAGAGATAATTCTTTTTTCTTTTTGTATTTATCTCCATGGATTAATCCTAATGTGATTAGGATTCCTATTTTCCTATAAATAGGAGGCTTGGTTCATTCATAAATCACACAATTCAATTACTTAGAAATTTGGAATTCTCTCTTCCTCCTTTTTTCCCCTAAGCCCTAAACCGAGACCTGAACACTCTCTCTCCCTCCTCGTTTTTAATCCAAGAGAACGCCCCAAGCTACGAGTTTCTGTCATGGAGTTAATGAGAAACGGAGCAGTCTAAGAGTTCTCTTCCTTGCGATCCAACCACCGACCATGGAAGATAAAATTCGAGACGAATTTGAGTGAAAAATCTGTGAAGTTCACCACTGGTCAGTTCTCTCCATCGTGATAATCAACGTGAAACCGAGAACCCCTACCCTTGGATTCGAAAAATTCAAATGGAAAATTGATCTGAAACTTGAAGCGGGAAGAGAAACGAGATCTGAAAACCGTGAATTGAGAACCCACCTCTACGCTCTCTCGCTCAAAGCCACGAACCGAGAGCTGAAGATAATCCGAGCGAAAATGGCGAAACTTACGGATTCATCTCGAAATCAAGCGACAGAACAGATTGAAGACCTAAATAGATTCTTGAAAACGACTATTTTCTTGGTGTTCTCCCCATAGAGAACCGAGGAAGATGAAGAAGAAGAGGAAGACGAAGAAGAAAAGGAAGAAGAGGAAGACGAAGAAGAAGAAAAGGAAAGAATCAGAGATGATAATTTTAAAATCAATAAAAAAATATTGTTTTAAAGTACTAAAATGCCACCTCATTTAAAAATATTAATAAAAAAATCAAGTCAACCTGCCACGTCATTAAAAATACCATGTCACCAATGACTAACAGTCAACTAAAAGAAAAGTTAACAGAAGGACGAAAAAAGTGGGTTTTGGAAAGTACAGGGACGAAAAAAGTCAGTTTTGAAAGTACAGGGACGAAAATGAAACTAAAGTGAAACTATAGGGACCAAAAACGTATTTTACCCAAATATTTTTTTTTCGTCTTTCCAATTTCTTCTTAAGTTTGATCCCACAATTGGGTTTCGTTTGATCGATCGGGATAGAACGTAGAAGATCCGGTGTTGCTGAGGATTTGATACTGTAAAGAAACCTCCAACCAATTCTCCATATTTTACTCAATGTAAGTAAAGGTTTTAATTTTCGAAATTTAAAGCATGAATCTACATGTTTTTATCACAAATTGCATGATGTTAATAGATCCGTAATTAAATGTTAATTAGTTTACTAAATGTAATTCAGCTATTTTAGTAAATCATCCCTTCAATCATGATGTTGTTTTGAAAGTACCTTTTTACCTTTAAACTTTAATATATTGAATACTCATCGATCTCACATTTTATTTATTTTTTATTTTTTATACCTCCCAAAACCTCAACGCTCTCTCCATTCTCTTCCAAAACTCCAACAGTATCTCCACTCTCTTCCAAAACTCCAACACAAACTTTAACACTCTCTCAACTCTCTACCTCAACACTCTCTTCACATAACCTCAGTAATCTTCAAGCTTTCGATTTTTGTCATGAGGAAATACAATTTGAATTTCTTCCTCGAAATTTGGACTAAAATTGGAGTTTTCCCTCAAAATTTATGAGTGAAATTGAACTAATTCTCAAGACAACTTCATCTTATCCCAAAGACATTTTCAAGTGCAACATACATTCATAACATCAAATTAGCATTTTTTTTTTTATGTTTAACAAATAATAAATTATTAAAAAAGAAGAAGAAGAAAGAAGAAGCATGTACTGCCTAGGATTTTTGTGTGTTTTTTTTTTAATTTCCTTTTCCTTTTAATTTTATATATTTTATTTATTTTTAGTTAAACAAAATAAATGTTTTTTTTTTATTATATTTCTTCTTTTAGTAAAAACTAAAATCTCAGGCTAATTTTGGTCCAAATTTCGGGGCAACATATTTTTTTTTTCAAAATAAATATTTGAAACTAAAGAATAACTTGTATTATTTTATAACAAGAATCAAAAGCTTGAAGATTACTTGAGGCTATGTGAAGAGAGTGTTGAGAGGTTTTGGGAGAGATAAAAAAATACAAATGAGAGATGATGTGTATTCAATATATTAAAGTTTTGTACTTTCAAAGAAAAAATGAATATATTGTACAATATCATTAAACATTACATAACAGTATGCAAAAATTTGAGATTGTATTGTATGTAACATAATGTAGCAGTATAACGAAATCTGTATTTACTCGATATTACAAAAATAGAGACAAATAAATAATAATTTTGAAAGTTGAAAGATGAATATTAGGTTATACAAAACATAATTATTAATAATTTTGACAGACGTGATTCAAAATTTGAGTACAACTTAAAAAAATATCATGTACTGAAATAACATATTTTTACATACTAATTACTGAAGTGTTAAAAACTTTATTAAAATTACTCAAATCGCAGTTCAATAAATTATTGAACTAAAAATGACAAAAAAATGAATAAATTTATTGAAAAATAATAAATTATAGTTATTGAACTAAAAAATACTAAAAACTAAAATATTCATTGAAAATAACAAAACAGTTAATTGAACTACTGTTTGAGTAAATTTTAAAAGATACTAGTATTTCCATAATTAAAATATAAAATATGCTATTTAAAAGAGTTTCTTTATATTAAAATATGCACCGAAATGGGCTATACACTTTTCATTAATCCTTCATTAATTGGGATTTGGGATTTTGACCTCTAAAATAGGCAATTAAGGGTTGCTGACCTCCATTTTCATTTTAACCCTTTTTGACCTTATGATAATGTCATTTTGCTGTGAAATTATTTTTTTACTCTTAAACTTTAATATATCGGATACTCATCATCTCTCATTTGTATTTTTTATGTCTTCAAAAACTTCAACACTCTCTCCACTCTATACGTCAACACTATTTTTCACATGGCCTAAAGTAATCTTCAAATTTTTGATTCTTATTATAAAGTAATACAAGTCATCCTAGAGTTTCAAATATTTATTTTGAAAAACAAAACATCTGGGTTTTTCCAAAATTGGGCATTTGACCCGAAATTTGCATGAGTTTTGCCATGAAATTGAAGTTTTTATTAAAAAAAAGAAAATAAAAAAACGAAAACTTCATTTTTTTAACTAAAAATAAATACAAAAGAAAGAAAAAAAAGAAACAAAAGGGGATGGGGGTGCTGCCAAGGATCTCGGTCCAAATTTCGGGGCAAAACTCATTTAAATTTCGGGGCCAATTTCAGGGCAAAACTCATGAAAATTTCGAGGCAACCCGGATTTTTTTTTTCATAATAAATATTTGAAACTAAAAAATAACTTGTATTACTTTATAATAAGAATCAAAATCTTGAAAATTACATGTGAAAAATAGTGTTGAGGAAGACAATGGAGAGAGTGTTGAGGTTTTTAAAGAGATAAAAAATACAAATGAGAGATGATGGGTATTCAATATATTAAAATTTAAGAGTAAAAAAATAATTTCACAGTAAAATAATATCATCATAAGATAAAAAATGTTAAAATGAAAATGGAGCTTCATAACCTTTAATTAACTATATTTTAGATAAAAAAAAAATCCCAACCCAAATACCCTCATTAATTCAAGTAAAGAAGTTGGACTACACTTCAATTATGGGAAGAACCCACGATAGAAATCGGTTTCAAATACGGCAACGACACCGTTTCATGCGAAAAACAAGCAAAATCACAACACACACTCGGTTTCCCGCCAGACTGCCATTATCATTATTTTTGTAAAATTCAAAGTAATAAAATCCTCTCTTTTAATTTCTATAATTGCGGCCTCAAAATTTGAATTCATATCATATAGCGCCCAACCAGAACCAGATTCAGACACGTGTATTCCGACACCCAAAACCTTTGTCCCTTTGTTTTTTCAAACAAACTAATCCCTCTTCTTCTTCTTCTTCTTCTCCGAAATCACAACCCTAAAAATCTGCTTTTTCAAAGATTCAATCTTTCCCATTCATTCATTCATTCATTCATGGCTTCCTTCAACAAACCCTCTTCACGCTACACTTCTTATGATGTTCACTCTTCCACTACTTCTTCCCATTTCTCTGACCCTTCTTCTTCCTCTGAGTTCAAGCTCAAATCATCTCCTTTTCCATCAAATTCCTCATCTTCTCGTGCTCTTGTTAAATCCAAACCTTCTGATCTTTCCAAACCTAAATCCAAGCCTTCTGATCAGAATTTGACTGCTATGGTGAAGAAATTCATGGAGAAACGCTCTGGGTCGAAGCCGAAAACCGTGAAGCAGCCGACCGGGTTGGTGATTCCATCGGATTTTATTGCTGAGGATTTGAAGAAGACTGCGAGGAAAGGGACGAATTTTGGTGGGTTGCATAAGAAGCTGTTTGGGAAAGGAAATGTGGGAGTGGAGAAGAAGGAGAGAGAGGTGAAGGCTTTGACAGAAGTGAAAGGGAATACAAGGACTTTGGCAATGGTGTTGAGGAGTGAAAGAGAGCTTTTGAGTTTGAATAAAGAACACGAAACCGAGATCTCTGAGCTTAAATTCATGCTGGAGGACAAGTACAAAGAGGTTAGCATCTGTTTTTGAAAATTTGAAAGCCGCGGGCGGAGCCAGAATTGTTTTTAAGAGGCACAAAAATCGCATTGAATTGGGGGCAAAGTAGTAAAAAATAGATAAAATACATTAAAAAATTTCAAATCTTACATACCAAATTTTCACTTTTCGAAAAATAACCTTTCTTAGATCTGCCCCCGTTTGAAAGGATTAGTAAAGATTATGAGCAGTGAATAATGTTTTTTTTTTTTTTTTTTTTTTTTTTGGGATTGTGTTGATAGATTGAGAAGTTGAAAGATTTATGTTTGAAGCAAAGAGAAGAAATAAAGTCATTGAAGAATGCAATATTGTTCCCAGATGTAATGAATTCTCAGCTTCAAGAACTGCTTGAAAAGCAAGATTCAGAGTTGAAGCAAGCCAAACAAGTTATCCCTACTCTACAAAGGCAGGTCACTTCTCTCACTGGCCAGCTTCATTCCCTTGCTGAGGATCTTGCTGAGGTATAGAACAATTTAGTTTTGTTTTTAAGGATGTTATATCTTTGGATGATCTCAATTTTGATATAGAACAATCTTCTTAACTGAATAAACAGAAGTAATTCAAACATTAATGATATGTCTTGACAAGGTCTACAATTTAAAATTGATTTTTTTTAATTCAAACCTCGGTTTAAATTAAATTTTTTTGGTTCAATTTCATATAATCTTGAGATTGAAAAATCTTGATGGTTTTTTTTTATTGTTCAGGAATCTGTTGATCTCAATTGGTTCATCTTCAAGAAACTATTTTGGATTTTTTTTTTTTTTAAATATCAACCGATAAAAGGAATTGACTTGAACCAACTCACTTGCACCTCTAGTTATTGGCGTGACAAAATAGGTTGCGTAAGTTCAGCACACTGTTGGATTTAAGGTTATCAGCCTGTAAGTTTGAAGGTCTCATATCTAATTTAGAATAGAAAATACATATTTAAGATTATAATCATAACGGAAACACTTAACCTCTCTGATTTATTTCTTTTTAACTTTCTAGTTAACAATAATCCTAGAAAAACTTTGAAAAAAAAGCTGGTTTTTAATTCCTATCAAGATTTGGTTTGGTCGATGGCGATTCGTTCTAATGCTTTTAACAATAGGATGGTCGTGCCCTAGAGAGATTTCAGTCTTCTAAGATCAACTTTGAAATCACTGCCTAAAAGCACAGCCTCCCATAATTACAATCTGAACTTTTACATGATACTTGTAAATCAAGAAGCAATAATGTGTAACAGTAACTGCTATTGAATTGCTTTTTTCTATTGGGATAGATCTAAAAATTTTAACAATGTTGGCTGAAAGTACTGCTGGCTTATTATTTTACACAGGTGAAGGCAGATAAATATTCAGGAAAGACATGGTTGCAAGGCTCTGGCAGTTCTCCTCGAACACCAACATATGATCACGAAGATGCTTCCAACTCTTTGGTAAGCAGAAGATTAACTTCAATCAGAATAGCTCATCTTCTTATTGTCTAACATATTACTACTTTCGTAGCTGTCCTGTTGGAGAAAAACTTGAAAATGTTAACTAAGCAAGAGTCTCGAAACAATTAAAAACCATTTGGGTCCTTACTTTATTTGCAATCAAAAAGAGTTTTTTTTTTTTTTTTTTGAGAAATTTGAATGGGTAATAAATATAGTAGTTTTTGAGTGTGCTTAGTAAACACTTCAGTAATTAATGTCAATTCAGAGTAAATCAATGATTCACATGCTAAAAATCTATTATATTTACAAATATTTTTTAAGCAATGCTACAAAATCACTTTTCAGTTTCCAACATTTGTGCATGGATTCTAGAATATGCTGTCCCAAGATCTTATAATCCTACGTCTAAAATATGATATCATTAAATGGACATCTATGTAATTCAGGAGTTCAGTTCTTGTGATCCAACATCCCCTACTCCTGGAAGTCCAGATGATTTTTTGCTGAAGGACGTGAATCCCTGTCTAACACCTTATTATGCAATAACCAAATCCAAGGTATAACCCCTCTAATTCTGCTGCCAATTTCTTCCCATGTTTTTCATATTTTAGGGACTCCAGAATGTATTCCTAGTTAACTGAACTGACCTAAAAACTCATGTCTTACAGGAATTTGAGGCAATGGGATATGATTCTCCACGAGATGAAATTCTATCCCATAACAAGGTGGAATCTGGTTTTAAATCATGTTCCAGGAACTTGTCCAAAAGTTCTGATTGCAGGCAGAGGTCGAATACAACAAACACTACAGGTACAAGAGCAACTCGAAGATCTGATGAAGTCAAATACACACGTGGAAAGCAAATGCATAAATTTTACTAGACCTTTGTCTTCCAGTTTGGGTTCATATTCTTCTATATTTTCTTTTGAATTTTACCGTGAATTGTGTCAAACCGCATGAACCAACAATCAGATTTGAAATGCCTACCAATCTTGTATGTTTATACTATTCCTTGGACGAAAAGTCCATTGAGATTCAGGAAGTTGTACTGTTAAGTGTACATGCTGCGTTTAAAAACCTCATCAGTAATAATGAAATTGGTTCTAGTTTCTCTTTGAACATCTCATTATTATGTCTCTGGTGTATTGTAGCTTTAAATAAGAGTCTCCTCCCTATAAGGTATTGGCAATGCATCAAATTTGAAATTTCAACGTGGTATTCATGCATAGATACTCACGTTTTTCGGAACCGACCTACATAATCTGTGTTCCTTTTGAGGTGAACTGCTACATATTCATCATTTTAAGACTCAAAGAGAAGTAACTGAATCAATTACTTTTTACATGGATGTTTTCTGGGAAATGCTACTGGCCAAACTGTACTAGTTTACATAGGTTTTGCTTTCTAAGCAAATATATATAAGTTACAACTTGCATTCTCTGTTAGTGATTTCCACACCAATAAAACATCTCAACACAAGGGGGTGTTTGTTTCTAGTGATTGGGAATGGAGATCCAAACCCATAGTGAGCTCATCCCCATCCTCTTGTTTGCTTTGCCAAAAAAAGATTAAGGGAATGGGATCAACCCCATTGGGATCAAATAGCCCTCATCCATGGGGTTTGAAACCCCTTCAAAATAGATGGGGTTAGCATCAACTTCATGCAAATGATGACAGAGAAAGGAAGAGAATAGATGAGTGAGATGAAAATTTTATTTTATAATACAATTTTATTATTCCCATCCCCATCCAAAACTAAACACAGTTATCTCGTCTCTGGGCACTCGTCTCCAGGCATCTCATTCCCAGTCATTTCATTCCCATGCAAACCCGGAAACAAACACCCCCTAGTTGTTCTAGTCTCCGAAGTCCTAAGCCATCCTTCTGCTCGTAGGCATTCTAATGATCTGAAACAGGTCAGCCACCATAACAGAAAATAAACAGATTGATTCACTTTTCTCTATACCAATATCAATCTATTTTCCTTTAGTACCCTACAAATCTACAACAAGCAAGAGCAACAACATAAATGTCCTCTAAGTTCAATCACAAGTTTATATTATATATACCAATAAAAATATAAAATAATTGAACATGAAACACTTAAAACGAAGATTATGTTTATTCTAACAAGTTTATATTATATAAACGAATAAATTTTTTAGAATATTTGAAGATAAAAACTTAAAAAGAAAATTATGCTTAGTTCAAGAGTGTATATTATATAAACATATAAAATCTTTAGGTAATTGGAGATAAAAAAAAAACTGAAAACCAGTTTAACAAGTTTATGAAAAATAAACCAATTGTGTAGTTTTGAAAAATCAAATAAAAGTATAGGCTGGAAAGTAAAAAAATAAAAATAAATTAAAACTTGCTTCATAAAAAAAAAAACCCTAAAAACAGGAGAAATTCTTTTGTGTGGCCCGTGCAATGAGGCTATTACCTTATATAATGACTTTTGTCTCTTGTCTTAACGACGAAAACATACACTGACGGAAACAGTTTTTTTAAACTAATATTTCTTATGGGTAGCGATGAAACCAAGAAGCAACCCTATTTAGTAGGGGTGAAAATTAAAACCGGAAAACCGAAAACCGAATCGAACAGGAAAATCTGTTCGGTTTTCTGTTTTAATAAATCTGGTTTGGTTTAAAATCGAAAACCGGAAAAGATAGATTACTCTACTACTCTGCATGTTGTATGAAGATGGCGTTTGGATGAGATGGTCTTTATGCTGATTGTTTTCCTTGTGTGCCCGTGTTCGAATCTTTACTAGGGCATTTTTATCAACAAAATTTAACTGTTACTTACTTACACATCGTGGGCCCGACCCATCTTAATCCATCCCAGCCCAATGCAGTCTTGTCTTGCCTGACCCAATACAATCTCATCAATTCTTAAAAAACCGGAAAACTGAACCGGTATAAACCGGATCAGTTAACTTATATAACCAGTTCGGTTCGGTTTCTATTTCCTTAAAACCGAACCGGTTCGATTTTCTCAATGTAATGAAAAACCGAACCGGTTTCATCATTAAAAAGAAGATGGAAAAAAAATCTATTTTTTAATCAAGCGGTGGCTAAAAATTCAACCATATTTTTTTTTGTCCCTTCAATTATTCGACAATTAAAAATATTTTTTTCCCTTTTAATAAGTTGTGGATTTAATAGAAACCTAATCTTTTTGAAACTAACTTTTTTATTTAAAAAATAGATTGATTAATTAAAAGAATTAAATACTTAGTATAAACATCTACACCTATTTAGGTCAGTTTGGCATAGCTTCTCCTAAAAACGTTTTGAGTTAGAGATTTTAAAAGAAATATTAATTAAGTGTTTCATCTAAAAACACCTGAGTAAAATATTTTAAGTAAAATACTTGTTTATAAATATTTTTGGAAGATTCACAAATCAAGTATTTTCTTCAAAAACACATTTTAGCATACTCAAGTGTTTTTAGAATAAACACTTAATTAGTATTTCTTTTAAAATCTCTAACTCAAAACGTTTTTAGGAGAAGTTATGCCAAACGGACCGTGCAAAAAAAAAAACCACGTGATTTTTTAATTTATAATATTATTTAAATTTAAATAATTTCTTTAATAGGTAAAATAAATTAAATGCTTATTACAAACAATTATTTTTTCTACTAAAAATTTACTATATGTAATTAAAAATTTAAAAAATATACCTGATAAATTTTCATAAAATATCATTAAAAAATCATGAAATTTAAAATTACTTCAATGTAAATATAAATTACATAATATATCGAAAGTTATGGAGTTTATATATAAAAAGGGTAAAATACCATTTTGGTCCCTACTCTTTCACTCAAGTTTCATTTTCGTCCCTGGACTTTCAAAATTGACGTTTTTAGTCCCTCGACTTTCGAAAACCTACCTTTTTGGTCATTCTGTTAAGTTTTCCGTTAGTTGACCGTCAGTCAGCCGCTGACGTGGCATTAGTGATGACATGGCAGACTGACATGACACTTCAATTTTCCACGTCAGCTGCCATGTCATCAATACTGCCACATCAGCAACTGACAGAAGGACTAAAAAGGTAGGTTTTTGAAAGTTGAAGGACCAAAAACACTACGTTTGAAAGTTCAGGGACGAAAATGAAACTCGTGTGAAAGTTTAGGGACTAAAAGTGTAATATTTTAAAAAGTGATTTTTTTTTGTAGGTTTTTAAAGGTTAGGGGGACCAAAACATCACTTTTGAATATTTAGGGATGAAAATAAAACTCGAGTGAAAGTGTAGGTACCAAAATTGTATTTTAATCCTTGTTAAAATTGTTATTCGTCATTAAACAAGGATATATATTTATTTATTTTATTTTTTGCATATTTTGGTTATTTATCTCCTTTTATTTTTCTTAGGAAAAAATGTATACTTGATAAATAACCACACTATGCAATTTTTTTTAAAATAAATATCCTCATATATATATATATATATATATATATATATATATGATACTTCTAACTCTACCCTATTACTTAAATGTTATTGATATAAGTGCATAGACTATTAGTAGTTTGATATATATATACACACTCGATGACTAATTTTTTAAAGTTATTTTCTTTTAGATAATTTTATTTGTCAAAGTCATCGAATGTATATCATGTTTAGAAAAGGGCTATTTTATTAGTTATGGTCATCGAATGTATATCAAGCATGTTTAGAAAAAATAGCTATTTCATTAGTCATAGTCATCGAATGTATATCAAGCATGTTTATTAAAGTTACCCTAAAATTATCTAAAAGAAAATAACTTTAACAAAATAGTCATCGAATATATATACACTATCAAAGTAACAAATGATTGAATATTTAAAAATATTATCAAGCATGTTTAGAAAAAGGCCTATTTTATACTTAAAATTAGAATATATATATATATATATATATATATCAATGAGGATATTTATTTTTTAAAAAAAATTGCATAGTATGGTTATTTATCTTGTATACATTTTTTCCACCCACCGGTTCCTAAAAAAAATAAAAGGAGATAAATAACCACAATATGCAAAAAATAAAATAAATAAATATCATTGTTTAATGGTGAATAACAATTTTAACAAGGAGTAAAATACAATTTTTGTACCTACGCCTTCACTCGAGTTTTATTTTCATCCCTAAATATTCAAAAGTGACGTTTTGGTCCCCCCTAACCTTTAAAAACCTACAAAAAAGTCACTTTTTAAAATATTACACTTTTAGTCCCTAAACTTTCTCACGAGTTTCATTTTCGTCCCTGAACTTTCAAAAGTAGCGTTTTTGGTCCCTCAACTTTCAAAAACCTACCTTTTTAGTCATTCTGTCAGTTGCTGATGTGACAGTATTGATGACATGGCAGCTAACGTGGAAAATTGAAGTGTCATGTCAGCATGCCACATCATCACTAATGCCACGTCAGCGGCTGACTGATGGTCAACTAACAGAAAACTTAACAGAAGGACCAAAAAGGTAGGTTTTCGAAAGTCGAGGGACTAAAAACATCAATTTTAAAAGTCCAGGGACGAAAATGAAACTTGAGTGAAAGTGTAGGGACTAAAATGGTATTTTACCCTATAAAAAATTACAAATACTAGGTGGTGGGTTATTTAAAATTAAAAAAAAAAAGCTTTTTATCAATAAATTATATATTTTTTTGTTTATGTAAGTTTTAATTATTTTATAGTTTAAGCAAAAAAGTATCAAAGTTTGATGGAACCTACTTAAAAAAAATGATAGAATTTTCTTTGAAAAGTTAATGGATTAAAAAAAAAAAATCGTTTGTTTTAAAAATTTGTTTCCGTCACCGTTATATTGCCTTCAACTACTCATTAAAAAGATGGACAGATGTCAATAATAAGGCAACAACCTCATAGCACCGGGTACATAGAAGAAAAAGAAAAAAGAAGAAGATAAAGATTATGATGAAAGTGCAGTAATGGATTCGAAGCTTTGAGCCATTTCCGATGGTTATGAATTAGAAGCTTTGAGCCATTTTTGATGGCTATGGTTTCGAATCTTTAATATGAATATAGAGATGATGAGAGTACGATCATTGATGGCTATGAATTGTGAGGTTATGTAGGAAATTAAAACAAAGTAATCTATATTAAAAGCCTAGCAAAGTAAAGTTAAAGGTCCATTATTTATAAGCCCAAATTTGACTACCCTTTATTGCTTCAGCTTGGCTTTGCGGTGGGGATTTCATCCAAGGAAATATGAAGGGTTTCTTTACTCTATATATTCATGTTATTGAGAATCAACGTTTTGAGATGCTAATTTTGGCAGCGGCCAAAGTTTCTCCAAGCCAACAGTAGTGAGGTGAGAGGAAAAGAATTGTGTGGTGGCCAGGGACGAGGCTACATGTAATAAAGGGGGGCAATTGTAAATTGTAAATTTATTTTTTAGAATATTTTATTGGACTGGCTTTTATTTTGACAAAACTTAAATTCTTTTATTTTTAATATGAATGAAATGGTTTGTAATCCTAAAAACTATTTTAAATATTTTAATCTCTTTTTAAATTTGATAAGACTATGGCTAATTCTATTTTATTTAGAAAATAAATTGATTGATTCCTTATTTTGTGGGAAAGATAGGTGTATGAGTGATTGATGAATATTTGCTATTTTGTGGTTAAATTGTCTCCAACATTTTGATGTTTCCCATTTTTAAAAGTTATTCTTAGTTATTAACCTTTTAATATTCTTTGGAAAGATTGTCTTTTGCTGTCGTATGTTGACCATCCTAATTACTCTCAAACATTAATGGCCCCTTGCATTTTATGCTTCATTTTGATTGGCTAGTCAAAATGATTTTGTCGTGTCCCTTTACTTAATTGGCAAATTATTTTTTTGAAAATTTTGCATTTGATCAATTACGAATTTAATGACCTTTCTTTTCTATTATTATACCAAATTGTATTTCAAAATATCAACTATAAAGAAGAGTAGGCACAGACTTGCAAACCACCTCTCATGTGAGGTTATTCTTATAGTGTTCTATATTTTACTCTTTCTTTTTATTTATAATCTCTAGTTAGGTTTCTATTGTTGAGAGAGTTGTTCTTTAACATTTTTCATGACACAAATTCAAGTTAGTCTTGGGAGAAGACTAACACATACCGAAGTGATTTCGGGTTGTGATAAGTTCGTGACAAGGAAGAAATTTATTGGATTGAGATCCTCAAGGGTACTTGTGGATAATCCGACTTGAAGATCATCATCAACAAGGAGCAATCAAAGACAAAGAAAAAGAGAATTTTTCGTTTGTGATTTTGTGTTTTGCTTTAAATTCTTGTTGGATGTACATTAATCTTTCTAGTGGATTTTTTCTCTAGACGTGGCCTCGTGGGTTTTTCCGTTTGGTTTCCCACGTTAATCATTCTCGAGTCTGGTTTCCCACGTTAATCATTCTCGAGTCTCATTTCCCTTCCCCGTTATTTAAAGTGCTATTTAATTCTATTTTGTTTTTAACTTGCATAATCTGTCTTAAGTTACAACTGTCACGAACTGTGCTTCTATCGACGATGTAATAATCGAACCTATTTATTAGCATTTTACACAAGTAAAATTGAGATAATTGAATTAGACAAGAAATAGATCACTAACAATTGGTATCAGAACAAGTTACTTAAGTTACTACCGAGATTTTGAGAGTTTTTTTTTACTGATCTATTCTTGTGTTTTTATGAAAAGGATGGAAAAAAATAGGGTAAATCGAAAGTGCTTTAAAAAGAAGAACAAAGTTCACCACTTGCAGCGATGTTGAACCCATTGAATATCAAAAGAAAAACATCGTAAGTAATGTATGTCTTGTTGTATATATTACTGATGAATCTACTAGTGTACAGATTTCAAATAAAAATGATGATCCATTAGAAGCTCAAGTTGATAGTGATGCATTTGAGGAAGAGGAAGATTATATTGAAAAGGTCTACATTAAGATGCATAATGTATGGGTGAAGATATGCAAAAAGAACAAATCATTATCTGAGCAAAATAAGGTATTGTTGGAGGTAAATTTTGATTTGACTTCAAAAGTTGAGGATTTGAATATTTTTCTTATTGAAAAAGATAAAAATTTGATTGATAAATAGCTTAAACAAGAAAATACTAATAAGGATATTAAAATTGTTGAATATGAGTAATGAGAAGTGTGATTATCCACTAAGTATAGGTAAAGATTGTAAAATTCATAAAGAGTATTGTTGTGAAGGGGAAACATCCAAAAGCCCAAATATTTTTGTAAAACCTCAACAAAATGTTACAAAAGTTCATAGCCTAAAAGTAGAAAGTGTTGCAACTATGAAGAAGCAAGATGATCATAAATGTCTTATTATAATAGAGCTCATAATTCTGTCATTTGGAGGAAAAATGAAAATGTTGCAACTATGAGACAAGGTAAATTCTTATGATAAGGCTCATACACTATACCTATTTTTCATTTTTGTGGAATTAAAGGAGATATTAGGCCAAAGTGTTTTAAATTAAAAAAATGTATTAAAGAAAAATCAAGAAGAATGTGTGCCTAATTTTCAAAATCGTGTTCCTAAACAAATTTGGGTGAGAAAAAATGAGTTAATTTTTTTTATTTCTAATAATTATTTGAAAACTCGTTGTTCATTTACTTGATTTTTTGTGTGTGTTTTTTATTGTCATATTTTTTTTAAAAAAAATTTAATTTTGGACATTGCATGTTATTTGTCTTGCTAATCATTTTAAATTAAAAAATATTTTTGTTATCTTGCAAGATGAATATTTTATTTAGGGAGATTTATGGGTTTTGATTTTGAGGGAGAGTGTTTTTTTAATGAGCTTTTTGTTAAAAAAAAATATTATACATTTTCCATTTTTTTGGTCTTGTATTGACACAAACAAGGAGAGAGAAATTAAAAATTGTGAAATGACTTTTTGAGGGAGAGTTTTGAAGTACCTGTTTGAGGGAAAACTTTGTTAGTTTTCAAAATTCATTTTTATTTTAGTTTTTACCAAAACAATGCCAAAGGGAGAGATTGTTAGAATATTTTATTGGATTGGCTTTTATTTTGGAGATAATTGACCAGATAACCACTTTTTGGGTAGCCACCTCCTTTTATATTTCAAAAAGTAGCCACTTAGTCTCTTTTTCAGATTTTTCATATCGAATGTACCCCTGAGTGACATGATGACTCTAACTCCATTTTTCGTAGCCTCGTACATTGAGACATTGCTTTTCAATTTTTCTTCACCACATCCAAGGATAGTTCTGAGCCCTTTTCATCACAAATCCCTTCATACCCTATCACATCTCACCTACTTTTACTTTGTTCAAAAATTTCATATTTCATAGTCCCTCCATTTTTCATTTACGTATCTATGGTCCATTATATCAGACAAATATTATTCATACAATATCTCCTTTCATTAGTTTTTTGTCCTTTAAGTACCAGGTTGTTGTTACATATCGTCTTCCCACATTATTCTCGTGGGTTCGAAGGTCCATTAATGGCTAGCGGTGGTATTTGTCACTTGTTTCTATTTTCATTTACGTTTCTTTCCCTTATTTCTATTTGTCACTTGTTACTTTTGTATTTAAGTTACCACAAAGCATCTATAGGTGTGTTTGACATATGCAGGTTTGGAAATGAGCATGCTACCCATTAAGTATGATGGGTACTGGAATGACGATGAAGAGTTTGTTGGATTTTTGTGGCAACTAATAAATTTACAAGAAATTACTAATTATGTCGGATTTGTTGATTTTTTAGAGGGGAAGACTGACATCCTTGTTCGTGTGGATGTATTTCGTATGCTTATTGAGTTGATTTCTGACTGCAACGTCGTGAAGTACATTGCTATAGATAAATCTTAAGACTGTGCGTATCTCTTAGAGTGCATGAATGCCAAATCATTATCATGTGCGGTTATAGTAGAGGTTGGTGCAAGGGAGACCATGGTTGAAGAAGAGACGGGTGTTGCATGGGAGGCAGTGGTTGAAGAAGAGACGATTGGTGCAAGAGAGGCCGTGGTTGAAGAAGATACGGACATGCAGATTGATGATATACCCCCAGTACAGGATATGTTGCCGTCTGTAGTTGATGGGGAGTCAGTTGAGATGGAAGTGGATAGGCAGAATATCGTTAGTGTACCCGTAGTACGTAATGTACAATATACACCACCCCTACCAACTATAAGTAAAGAAGATGAAGAATATCAAGATGATGAGGTACAATATGAGGGAGGGAATGAAGTGTATGGAAACAATGAGGATTTTGATATGAACATGCATGAGCCAGATGGTTTGTATATACCCCATGGGTATCATTATGTTGATAGGCTTGACTTACGAGATTACCGCGTTAACTTCAATGTTTTCGTCAACGATATATATGCGTCGAAGAAGTTGTTAAAGCAAGTCATGAAGGTGCTAGCTTTGAAAAATAACTTTCAAATAAGTGTTGTCCTGTCGAATTCATCTAGAGTGTAGATAACTTGCTTCCATGATGAATGTGATTGGTACTTACGTGCTTCTAAGTTTAAGAATTCTAGTGGCTTTATATTCATACCTTGTATGAAACACATTCTTGCCCACTCGACTTTGTTAGGAATGATCATAGGCAAGCAACATCAGATATTGTAGCTGAGTTTATTAAGTAATTCTACCCTTCAGTTCATGGTCAAATCATGAAGCCACAAGACCTTATCGAGATGATGCGCTATAACCACGACATCTTGATTAGTTATGCAAAGGCTTAGACCGCGAGGGAGATGGTATTTGACGAGCTACGTGGCAGTCTCAAAGCATCATTCACTCACTTGACAAGATTTTTTCACGAAGTTGTGGAGAGGACCTGATAAGTGTTACTCACAATTTTGCCTATAAAAGGTGTATTATTTTATACGGAGTGTATAAATAATACATCCGGTACGAAATGTACATTTTTACACTAATTTTGACTGAGAAGAGATACATATTCGTACACTATATACAAGTTATACATGTTATATTTGATAGTACACTGTTTAAGATCAGGTATTTACATACGATACGAACACGATGAAAAATTTCGTTTCAAATATCTGTTCATGCATTGGATGTCTCTATCAAAGGTTTTGAACATTGTAGGCCGGTGTTGTCCGTGGATGGAACTTTCCTCAAGAATAAGTACGGTGGTACTATGCTTGCGGCCGTGTGCATGGACGCAAACAATCAAATATTCCCTCTTTGTGTTGCCATTGTAGATTCCGAGAACGACCTGTCTTGAGAATGATTCTTTGTTAATTTGAAGAAAGCGCTTGGTGAAGATGATCGTAGGCTTGCGATAATCTCTGATAGACACGTAAGCATAAGGAAAGTAGTCGAGAAGGTATTTCATAGAACTGATTATGCCATGTGCATATTCCATCTCTCAAATAACATTAAGAGTCGATTTAGGAAAAAGGGTTAAGTGATGTTTTTAAACTAGCTGCACGTTCATTCACTGTTGAAGAGTTTGAGCATCACAAGGATGGTATGTATAGGATGGAACCTCGATTGGAAGGTTATTTGGAAGGGGTAGGTTTGGAAAGATGGTCGCGTGCCTTTTTCGATGGCATACGCTTCAATATTATGACAACCAATATTTCGGAAAGTTTCAATAACGCGATGACTTCATATCGAGAGTTGCCTATTATATCTTTCATGAAGGAAGTTTTATTGAAACTTCAATCCTGGTTTGTAGCACGTAAGGTGGCTGTTGCTAGGATCAGACACACATTATCTGCATGGGTTTCCCATGAACTTCGACTACGAGTCAATATCGGGCGTCGATTAAAGGTAGTATATAGAATATACACAGTATACAATTTATACGCTGTTCATATATACTAATTCTCATCAATTTTTTCAGGTTCGACCATCGGATTTTGCGAAGTTTATGGTCAGCGATCAGGAAACAGATTTCTTTGTTGATTGTGTAAAACATGAATGTTCTTGCAAGCAGTGAAAATTGGAGCTATTTCCTTGTCCTCATGCTTGTGCCATCCTTAATAAAACTAGTATTCCGTTGCTATCATTTGTCGATTATTACTATTCTAAGGATGCATTACGCAAGACATATGAAGGGTCTGTATGCCCTGCTGATAGGAGGAATAGTTGGCCTGTTATCAATGATGTACTATTTATACACATGTTGCCCCCCAACTCTTGTCGAGCTGCCGGTAGACCTTGAAAAAGAAGGATCCGTTCCAAGGGCAAGTTTAAGAAGATTCTAAAATGCGGGCGATACAATGGCTCAGGCCATAATCGGAAGACTTGCCAAAACCCTCTTTTGATTGTTCCATTTTCATCTTGACATAGGTCAGACTAAGTATGTTTGTTTTGACATATTTTGAAGTTCAGTTTAGAATGCATATAATTGTTGGATATGCATTTTTTGATGAACTTTAAATTAGGCATATTTTGATGAACTTTAATTTATTAGGTATATATTTTGTGATGTTTGTTCTGGGTATTGGTTTTTTCCATGGATTGTTTCATTTTGTTGTTAGTTGAAGTATGCACTGAACACACTGTATGGTGGTTACGCCTTATTAATATACCACATTATTATACACCACGTACATCGTATACAATGTATACTTTATTGTAATCCCAGTACTTTTATACCTAAATACAATGTGTTGTATACAAATAGTAGTAGTACGAATCACTTATGTTGAAATATGATTCTAGTATGTTTTTTAGTGTAACGTCCATGGGAGCACATGTTCGAAGTATTCACAGCCTATAAGACCATTTTTTTGTTTTCTGAATCTCAAGAATTTTTTTATATTATAATTAATGTGTGATCAAATTATGCAAACAAATGTTGAAGTCAGTATCGAATGACAATGGATTATGTCACATGACACACAATACGTTATATACAAACAGTATAAAAGGAACGTATCGGCAATAACAGTTAGTTGAAAGATAATGTGAGCAAACAAACACATAGCATATTCCAATTTATCTAAATGGGGTTTAGGATTTTGTTAAGGTTCGTTTTGCTTCAAACCATGATCACTTTAAAGCACTCAAATATAGAAGGTAGTATCGAATGGAAAAAGTTTTAGAATACGTCATACATAGATCATCCATGTGGTACAATTTATACTTTATGTAGTCAGTACAGATCATACACACACGGACTGCAGTGCATGTAAGTGTGTTACAAACGTTAAAGAGTTTATAGAAGTCTTACTACTTATACAACATAACTTGAAACGTAACGAAGTTTAAAAACATAAAGATGAGTCATAAAGATAATAAGTCATGGGGTCATGTTCTTCCCCCTTTCTTGCTTAATTTTTCACCCGCTCCACCCCTTCCACTTTTCTTTACCGTAGTCCGTGTATCCATGTGCGCTTTCCTTGTTTTCCCGTTGCTTGATCCAAACTCCGAAGTGTATGGCTCGTTCTCGTAAAGACCGGGTTTTGTTGAGCGGGATGGTCTTGACCCTCTTGTATTTTGTGTTACACATCATTACCATAATTTTATTATATGGAACATTAATTTTATCGAGCATAAATTAAAAGATGCCTTATAATTCACTCACCTGTGGCGGGATTTCTGCTTCTTCAGGTTTGTCATCAGTGGTTGTTTCATCTGGATTTGGTATGTCACCATCAAATAGTGTGGATACAACATCGTTTCCTTCCTATAGGTACAAACATGAATAAAATACACGGTGTACCGTTAGTATTAAGACACGGACGCCAATTAATGTTATTTATGTTGAATGCTACCTAATTTTCATTGTCAATATCATCATTTGTTTCATGGGCTGATATGTTGCCAGCTTTGACGGGGTCAAGTACAATCTCGAACTCATTTATCTGCATTGTGGGTAAAAATAATAAAATGTTTACAATTTATAATATTAAACACAATAAAAGTAATTTTAATTATTCGTATGCACATGACCATCGACCCCATCTTTGTGTGATTGGGTAGGCACCACCACCTCCTGCAGCTTTGCTGAGCTCCAAGCTGGCCAAACGCCTGTTTGAACCTATAATTGGATTTGACATATTTTTATTTGCATAGAACAAATGTGTATAACCTGTAAATAAATAAATTTTATACCAACCGGACTGAAAGTATCGCGGGGTGGTGTAGGGTCGATTGGTTCATCCCTACTATACACCTCACCCGTATCGATTTGATGCTTGTCCATTCTTTCCATTATAGAATTAAGTGTAACGACTCATCCTTTTGATAGTGGTATTTAGGTAATTTTACTTAATGTTGGTTAATTGAAATTATTTTTGAGTTTCTTTACTTAGTATTTATTATCAGTTTTCTTTTATGAGTCGATTCAATGAATCAACCAGATGAAGTTAATATTAGCAAATTTTATTTCTTTAATCATAGTTATCGAATTTAGTTATAACTAAATACTAAATGGCTTTTATTATTGATTTAATTAGTTAAACTTATGTTATTAAATCTAAATTTACCTTGAGTATTTATGTTATTTATTTTATATGGTATTTAATATTTTTTTTAATTATTTTAATCTATTTATTATGTTTTATTGATCATTTTCTTTTGATAAATAATGGTTTTAAATTGTTGGTATGGAATTGTATATCACAATTTAGTTTTTAATCTTTTGTTATTAAAATTATGAATTTAATTGTAAATGTTTTGATGTTAATATTTTTTTTTTAAATTTGAACAGGTTGGTCAAAATTTAGTTTATTGATAAAATAATAATATTTCTTAGAAATCTTTCATTGAGACCCACGCCACCAAGTTTCCATTCATTTTATTTATTTATTTATAGTCAATTTTTCCAAAACCCTAATTTCATATATTTTAAAATGGGAAATTTAGATATTTTCTCTATCCTTCGTTCTTGGCCATCATTCAGCGCCACTTCCCCATGCCTTTTTCTATCAATTTTCTTTTTGGCCAAGACGTCTCTCAACCCCCCATTTTTCAATTTCAATTCTTTTTAATCGATCTAATATACTCACACAAGTTTTGATCTCACATTATTATACATCCATCGATTCATCAAAACTCAACCATGGGTTGTCTTCCCGCCACGAGTTGACGCCGGTTATAAGATCAGATGTGAATTGTGGGAGTTGATAAAAAGCAGTTTTTAGAAGTTGCTTTCAATGTGTAAATCGTTAATTCGGCTAATCGAGGTAGGTTAATTCCTACTTAGAAGTAAATTAAATTCTTTTTGCTTGTTTGTTCATTGTGTGATTTTTATGATATTTTTGGGAGATGATTTATTGATTTTAATTTTATTATTTTAATTATTATTATTATTATTATTATTATTATGTGCTTGTTTGATTTGCAAATATTGTTTTTATTTAATTTATGTTCGTTAGTTGATTATGTGCTATAATTAAGGCCTAATAGAGGTTTGATGTTAAACTATCATAATAATTAACATATATTCAATTTGTAGAGCGTATACTATGGCACGTATCATGAGTGGCCTTATACCCCACTATGATACACACACACACACACACACACACACACACACACATATATATATGCAAATTTAATAATGGATGCTATGGCACATATCCTGGTGGGTTATAAGGCACCATGATCATATTTTCAAGCGTATAGCATGCCATGCAAGGTTAATAATGACAAAGAGATGACGTAGGCTAAGTACCTACTAATTATTGATAAATGGTAGAGATGGACTAGTATCCATGCCATGCAAGTTTAATAATAATAACAAAGAGATGACGTAGGCTAAGTATCTACACTGTGGAAGAACTGAGCTATGCTATTATTTTGTAAGATGTTGTAGGCTATGTACCTACTAAATATTATCTAAATTGTGGTAATGGACTTGTATCCATAAATCAATACTGTTATGAGATGTTTTGTATTTGATTTATTTATTTGAGTATGAATTTAATCTACTGAGCTAAAAACTCACGGTATTCGAATGCCCTGCAAATTTTAATTTTGCAGGTAATATTGACAATAATGGAACCGTGGCGATTGACGAAGATGGCGCTACACTGAGAGCCCTTAGGACTTGTCATTTATATATTTCGTTTTCTTTTTGAATATTTCATTTTATTTGACTATTTTGTTAGTCTTTATTTTTATGGAATTTCATTGAAAATATCGTTGAAAATGTCGCATTGCAGCTTCCTACTGTGTAACAACCCGGTTTTTTTGCATAGGATCATTTTAGTTATTTCACCAATTTTGATCCAATCAACGTTATCTTTAGTTTTCCCGAACCATCATGTTGATACGAATTCAACGAAATTGACTACGCTCAATTTCGAATTCTGAGTAAAAAGATATGACCTGAATACCGTTTATATCCTTTTAGTTATTTTCCTTTAAGGGCATTTAAGTATTTTTAAGTCAATCGTTGATACTTAAAGTTCATTCAAATTTAGGTTAAAGAGTTTTCCTTTTTTCTTGGCCGTTCCCTAAACTATTCACTTTCGATAATAGTAGATTCGTAACCGTTTTCAATTCAACTCTTCAAGGTAATTTGTTCCTTTTATGTATTCATCCTCTACCACCGGCTTAGATCTTTTTGACTCGTTGAATTCAAGCTTTTCTCGTTTGTTTTGAAGTCAGTCTTAAGGAGGTTTCGTGTTGCCGGAAAAGTCAAGAAACATCATTCAACCCATTGATTCCTTAGGTATTATTCGTGGGATTCATTTTATTTTTATTTTCATTATTGTTCCGAGTTATTCTAAACTAAATGGACGTCAAATATCTTTTCTTTCATCGGAAAATAGCTTGCTGGACCCTCGTCGGAATCTGGGTTTGTAATCGCTACGGTTGCTTGTGTTTGGAGTTGTTTTTCTGTTGGGTTCTATCGCTACTGTGATCCGGGACGTTGTAGAGAGCGTTTTCTTCGAGTTGTAAACTGCTGCCTCTTAGTTTAATGTTTACTAAAATTTAAAAAAAAAATAAAAAATTGATAGAAAAACGTTGAAGCTCTCGCATGCCTTGGCTGTTGGAGAAGAGACGGTCCAGTTGGGCCGGCTGGACTGGTTCAACTGAACTGGTTTAGCTGGTCCAACTGGTTCAGGGTTGTTTTTGGCTCAATTCGAGCCGTTTTTCATCCCGTTAGCTTGGTTCTCGTTAAATTGACTTTAAATTAATGTCAATATTGGTTTTGGGCATTGTTAGGAGTCTTATTGGAGTTATTTCGGGACCATTTGCTAGTTCAATTTGGATTTAAGGTAGGTTAATTCCTACTTAAAGTGTTAAATTGAATTTCTTATGTTTGTTTATTTTGTCTATGATTAATGGTATGACTTGGGAGATGATTTATTAGTTTCTAGGAGTTATTATGTGATTATTGTGACCTCCGAATATTATTTAATTATTATTTATGTAGGTTAATTCCTACTTAAAGTGTTAAATTGAATTTCTTTTGTTTGTTTATTTTGTCTATGATTAATGGTACGACTTGGGAGATGATTTATTAGTTTCTAAGAATTATTATGTGATTATTGTGACCTCTGAATATTATTTAATTATTATTTATGTAGGTTAATTCCTACTTAAAGTATTAAATTGAATATCTTTTGTTTGTTTATTTTGTCTATAATTAATGGTATAACTTGGGAGATGATTTATTAGTTTCTAGGAATTATTATGTGATTATTGTGACCTTCGAATATTATTTAATTATTATTTATGTAGGTTAATTTCTACTTAAAGTGTTAAATTGAATTTCTTTTGTTTGTTTATTTTGTCTATGATTAATGGTATGACTTGGGAGAAGATTTATTAGTTTCTAGGAATTATTATGTGATTATTGTGACCTCCGAATATTATTTAATTATTATTTATGTAGGTTAATTCCTACTTAGAAGTTTAATTAAATATTTTGTGCTTTCTTGTTTAATGTGTGATTATTGTGATATTTTCGGGAGATGATTTATTGATTATTATTATTATGATTATTATGTTCTTGTTTGATTTGTAAATATTGTATTTGTATGTGGTTTTTATATTATTTATTTATTATGTACGTTAATTTGATAACTGGTTTAGTTAGAGCCTTTAGGTTTTACAACTTGAGTTGAACCTAATAATTAACATATATTAAATTTGTAGAGCGTATACTATGGCACGTATCATGAGTGGCCTTATACCCCACTATGAACATATTTTCAAGCGTATAGTATGACACGTATCATTAATGATACATATATGCAAATTTAATAGTAATTTAATAATGAATGCTATGGCACGTATCATGGTGGGTTATAAGGCACCATGATCATATTTTCAAGCGTATAGCATGCCATGTAAGTTTAATTATAACAAAGAGATGACGTAGGCTAAGTACCTACACTGTGGTTATGATCTTTTAGGCTAAGTACTTACTAGGTATTGATGAATGGTGGAAATGGACGAATATCCATAAGATATTATAATTATATGATTATGTATTGAATTTAATTTTCTTATTTGAGTTTGGATTTAATCTACTGAGCTAAAAAATCACAGTATTCGAATGCCCTGCAAACTTTTATTTTGCAGGTAACATTGATAACAATGGAAACTGCAGTGTCTGACGAGGATGGTGCTACACTGAGAGCCCTTAGGACTTGTCATTTATTTATTTCATTTTCTTTTTGAATATTTCATTTTATTGACTATTTTATTAGTCTTTATTTTTATGGAATTTCATTTTCGCTTATTTTATTTGTTTTAATCATTTAAAATGGTGCCAAAATAAAGGTTTTATTTTGAATATCTTTTTATTATTAAATAAACGCTTCCGCAAATATTAGTTTTACTCTGATTTAATTATTTTATTTCAAACGGATCATCTGTTTATTTATTTATCTGGTTATTTTAGGTCGGGTCGTTACATACTGTCTTTTATGTGGTAAACATCCCAATTCATGATCCTTGGTATGCCATTACCTATTCTCTTCCCATATTGTTCATTCACGGTCAATTTTGGTATGATTTCATACAACCAGTATACGAAAGCGTACATGAAGCCTGTAATGGTCATGAAAGTTGAATGTTGGATAGTTACGGAGTGTTCGATACTGTCTATCAGCTGTTCATAAGCTAACCACCCCCATGGATAGGTCTCCAATATGTCTGCGTCCTCCACCAACTTTAAGTGTAGGCTCTCCATCTCATTTTGTGGCATTTTTACAATTACTATGCTTTCTAAGATGGCTAGTTTGGCTATCTTAACTGAGAGATCATCATCCATAAAATCATACTCTTTAATCTTGTCCAATAAGTTCACTAACCTTGGTGATGCATAATTTTGCAAGAAATCTCTTTTTATTTAACTAGGGGGCAGTTTATCAACACTTACATATCTAACCTCCTCACAATTTAGCCCAATAAGTAGTGCAAAGTCCTTCATTGTGAAATCTATTTCTGTCCCTTCTATGTTTAAACTCAAGACCTTTTTTTTCCTGTTTGAAACTGGTCTCCTAAGTATTTGTAGTAGCAATTGGGTCGGGAAGTTTGATGTGGGAAATTCTAGAAAATGGCTCACGAAGGATTTGGCTAAAATCTTTTTTTTGCCTAGATGTCATTTTTTGTCGGAGGGTCTCTAAAACCTTTGTTTTGCAATAGATATTGACTCTTTGATCCGCCTTCCATTCTTCTTTCAGGAGTATCAATGATAGTCCCTAACGATAGTAAACAGTCTAGTACGTACGAATTATACGTAAGTACATAATATACTAAAATAACAGATAAAAGGACAGAGAGTACACACAGATCAGACAGTATGACGTATATGATAAAAGATATAATAAGTAATATTCAAAGTAAAGTAAGGTGACAGTAGTATTAGTTGTAGAAAATGGTCAATTCGTTCGATCTAATATTAATATAAAATCGTATACAATACAACATATACACCATATACAACACAAACCATGTACAAATAACGGACAGAACGTCATAACACAACACAGACCTCATAATACTTCAGGTACAAACTATAGAATACGTATAATATATCCTAGAGTACATAGTATACAAATAAACCGAAAAATTTTCTGACTGGGGGAAAAAAGAACAGAGCATGCAATTCTAAAAAATTACTTTATAGTTGTTGGATGTTACCTTATACGTCTGAAATTATGGCCTTTTACCCTTTCTATCAGCCATTTTTCTGTAATCAACAACAAAAACCAGAAAGTTGAAAGGTAGGGTTAACACTCCAAGTAGCCTAATTTTAATGAAAATAAGAGTACATGGGCATGCATAAAAAAATTTGAGCCTATGGCCATTTAAAGATAAGATGGAAAATGGCCGTTTAGAAATCAAACGAATCTATGGAAATGGCCATTTAGAAAAAAAAATTTAAAAATCAGAAAGTCTATAGGCAACATTAGTAAAAAAGATGCAAGGAACGATGGAAGAATGCATACCAGAAGGGGGGGATCTTCGTGTGGATGCAACTTTCAAACAAGAGATTGGAAGGTTTGAGAAGGATTTCGTCTTCAACAAAAAAGCCTTTTTGAAACCAAAAATTTCGAAAGCTTGAGAGAGGAGAAGGATTGGTTTACTGAGAAGGAGCGATTTTGGAATTAAAATTCTGAAAAAAGGGGGGAGATAATCACTAACGGCACGATTTCAATTTTAAAATTCATTGATGGGACTGCAACGGACGGCGTTTTGCTTCCCCACGTTTTCAATGATGTATCATGTTTGTACACATTGTAAGACGCACCTAGAAGGTATACGGATTGACATTTTCCATCTTTGTTAAGGGCAACGACGTAAATGTCTCCCTCTATTTATGCGCTAACGCAATCTTGATGGCCATGGGCTCTAATTTTTGGGTGCATGGCCATGTACTCTTAATTTCATTTAAATTAGGCTACTTGGAGTGTTAACCTTTTTTTTTTTTTTTTTTACAAAACTCAAATTTTGTTATTTTTATTATGAATGAAATTGTTTGTAATCCTGAAAACTATTTTAAATATTTAAATCTCTTTTTAAATTTGATCAGGCTATGGCTAACTGTATTTTGTTTTGAAAATAAATTTATTGATTCCATATTTTGTGGGAAAGATATGGTGTATGAGTGATTGACGATCATTTACTACTTTTGTGGTTAAATTGCCTCCAACGTTTAGATGTTTTCCATTTTTAAAAGTTGATCTTAGTTATTAACCTTTTAACATTCTTTGGAAAGATTGTCCTTTGCTGTCATATGTTGGCCATCCTAATTACTCTCAAACATTAATGGCCTCTTGCATTTTATGCGTCATTTTGATTAGCTAGTCAAAATGATTTTGTCATATCTCTTGACTTAATTGGCAAATTAATTTTTTTTGAAAATTTTGCATCTGATCAATTATGAATTCAATGGTCTTTCTTTCCTATCATTATATCAAATTGTATTTCAGAATATCAATTATAAAGAAGAGTAGGCATAGACTTGCAAACCACCTTGCATGCACTCAGCTTTAAAGCATATTCTTAGAGAGTTCTATGTTTTCCTCTCTTTTTATTTATAACCTCTAGTGAGGTTTCTATTGTTGAGAGAGTTGTTGTTTATCATTTTTCATTACACAAATTCAAGTTAGTCTTGGGAGAAGACTAATACATATCGTAAGTTCGTGACAAGGAAGAGATTTCTTGGATTGAGATCCGTAAGGGGACTTGTGGATAATTCGACTTGAAGATCGTCATCAACAAGGAGCAATCAAAGACAGAAAAAGGAGTTTTTCGTTTGTGCTTTTGTGTTTTGCTTTAAATTCTTGTTGGATGTACATTAATCTTTCTAGTGGATTTTTTCTCTCACTGAAGCCTCGTGGGTTTTTCCGTTTTGTTTCCCACGTTAATCATTCTCGAGTCTCATTTCCCTTCCCCATTATTTAAAGTTCTACTTAATTCTATTTGTTGTTAACTTGCATAATCTATCTTAAGTTACAACTGTCATGATTCACTATTGCAACTGTGCTTCTATCAACGATCTAATAATCAAACCTGTTTATTAGAATTTTACAAGATTAAAATTGAGATAATTGAATTACACAAGAAATAGCTCACTAACAAACAGTTATACAAAAAAAAAAATTAATTTCAATTTTGTCCCCTTAAAAAATTATGTTTACCTCCCATTTAAGTCTTGAAGGACATTTTTAGTCTTTTTTTTATTAAAAAAGACCGTCCTATACAAGATTATCTTTTACTTTTACTAGATTTTCTCTTATTTTTTATTTCACAATAAATTTCCCTTTTTTTCTCCACTATTTGAGACCACACCAAATATAACGACCCGACTTATTAAATAAGCCTAAGTCGCAAGTACGCAAAGCGGAAGCGTAGATCTTGTACACTTTGTTTAAAACATAACGATAAACAATCTGAACATGGAGTTTAAAAAAAACTTTCTTAAGAACCCTGTTTAATATCAACATTCGGCACGTAGGCCCTTTCAAAATGTTAAGTACGCTTTTAAACATTCAAAGTACGTGGTACACCGAAAACAAGTTATTACAAGACTTTTAAAACGTACATAGCTATTTACAAGCTTTTCAAAAGACTCGACTTCCATTCCACTTTCAACCTTCTTGTAAAGACCTGAATTTTCTCAAAACTTTAAATCAGAAACAAACAGCGGAATACTTGATTTTTACGAAAATTCGGCATGGTGCCGTTTGTATTTTGAACAAGCCAAAAATCTGAGTACATTGTTCACCAGTAGGAAAAGCGGTAAAAACATATAAATGCGCATTTCTGACAATTTTAAGTTCTCAAAAGACTTAAAAACACCATAAGGTAGACAAATACTCTTTCAAGCCCAAAATAACACAAATAATCCAAAGAAAACAAATAAAGTGTTCAAAGTAGCTAAAGACCATGCATTCCCAGAATGCTCAAACGGTCAAGTCCATGTTCAATCCGTCATCCCACGATCATGCGACACCACCACCTCTACCACGACCTCTACCTCGGGGCATACTTGAAAAAATTAAAGTGTAGCAACATTAGCATAAAAATTCTAGTGAGAGTAAAATGGAGGCATGTAATCCTATGGACGAATTCCACATCAGAAATTGTGTCCAAGTTTCTAGCATGCTCTTTACAACTCATTCTATACTCCCAAACAACTTATACCCAATTCAAATCAATCCTGAAAAGGCATTACACAAGTTACCGAAATCCATTTCTACCATTAATCAACAATCACAAAATATCCCCTATATAGTCCATCTACAGAAACCCAAACATATTTCATAATTCCCATATTAACTACTACCACTAATGTTCTCGACCAAGAAGCATTAGAAAAATATAAGCATTACCTCTAATATTCTCGACCAAGAATATTAGCAAAAGAAAGTGTCACCACTAAAGTTCTCGACCAAGAAGCATTAGTAAAATAAGATGTTGCCTATAATATTCTCGACCAAGAAGCATTAGCAAAATAAGATGTTGCCTCTAATATTCTTGACCAAGAATATTACCAAAATGAAATTATCACCACTAATGTTCTCGACCAAGAAGCATTAGCAAAATAGATGTTGCCTCTAATATTCTCGACCAAGAATGTTACCAAAATGAAATTATCACCACTAATGTTCTCGACCAAGAAGCATTAGTAAAATAGATGTTGCCTCTAATATTCTCGACCAAGAATATTATCAAATTGAAATTATCACCACTAATGTTCTCGACCAAGAAGTATTAGCAAAATAGATGTTGCCTCTAATATTCTCGACCAAGAATATTATCAAATTGGAATTATCACCACTAATGTTCTCGACCAAGAAGCATTAGCAAAATAAAGTGCATGCGTAAGAAACAATAAATCATGTCATTAACAATTCTATGAAAGAAAGGAAAATTTGAAAAGAACATAAGCAATAAATGAAACCGGATCACTTGATCCACTAACAGTATAACCCAAACAATTAGTCTCCCATAACCAAATTCCAAGTCTCACCCTTAAGCTTTACTTTTCTCAAAACTAACCCGAATACTCTCATTCATCTCAGAAACCACCAATTACAATCATAAACATAACTTTCCATTCCAAATTTCTATCTAAAACTCAGAAAGCAAAATCAAAGCGTAAATCACAACACTCACACCAAAAATCATCAAAGCAACCAAATCCTCTTAGGATCCCAAATTCCATAATCCCTCTTAATCTCAATCAAATAATTCGTCATGCAATCCACACATAAAACCACACACAACCACTTTAAACTCACCTTGATAGCGTAGTCGATCCTTAAACACCGGAGGATCAAATTTGTGAACGGTTACCGGAACCTACAATTTAATCACACCTAATATACATTAGTTTCAAAAATCGAACAATGATTTACAAGAATTGAAATAAAAAATAAAAACAACCCAGAAAATGCCCAATGAAGCTCACGACCAAGGGAGGGGTCTTTGGGAAAAGTGAATTTTAGTACTCTAGGTGTAATCCGGGTTGGTTTTAGGCACTTTTAGGTGGTATTATCAATGGGTAGATCTATTTAGGACTTTACAACGAGAATTCTTCCCCAAACTTAAATAAAAACACAAACAATGAAAATAAAAAAAGTATTCTCGGGTGAATAGTGTTTTATGACATCCCGAGCTCGAAATCGTCAAATTTCTCAAAGGAAATTGATGATTTCAACTTAAAAACTTATTTAGAAACAAAAAGGAAGAAACCCATAGGAAAAGTTTTAAAAACTTACTTTATAGGGTTTCTCTTTGAGAGGGAGATGATCTCCAAGAGTAGGTTAGAAAGAACGCCCTTGTTAAGAACTTTCCAATGCAACCGAAATCAAGCAAAACGGAGAAGAAATGAACGAACCCCAAGCTTCACAAGAATTTCTTTGTTGTGTCGGCCATGGAGGAAAGAGAGAAAGGAAATTTTCATTTTGTTTTTGTGATTTTTGGAAGAAAATGAATAGTGATTTGATAAGCACTTACAGTAAAAATAAACAAACACACCAAATTTATTAATCACAATACAAATCCCAACATTCGAGAGGTCAGGAAACTCTCCCAATTCAGAGGTAATCCTCCAAAATACTTACAAATTCCACACCCTCTAATTTCACATAACACACCAATATATAATGACATAAAATAACTACCTAAATAACTACTTCTTATCCACAATTAACCAACTCACATAACTTCTTCTTCTTATCCACAAATAACTAACTCACATACCTACTTCTTCTTATCCATAAATAACTAACTCACATAACACTTTCTCTTATACACAAATAACTAACTCACTTGATCTTATCCAAATGCCACACCCATAACTAACTCACACTTGATCTTATCCAAATGCCACACATTTCCAAATGCCAACACACTTGATCTTATCTAAATGTTCTTCTTTCTTCGTGCATAAGTTCAAGCATAGGAGAATTGGCATTCTTATCAATACCTGGTGGCCCACACTTTCACCTTGTCCTCAAGGTGAAAATCGAGAAATTGTGTAGATATAAAATCATAAGATTCCCACATAGCTTCCTCCAAAGGACGATCTTCCCCATGTATTAATACTTCCTGTTCACCCGTTGATGAATCACTCATGGACGCAAAACCAACTACCGCCGCAGGTTGGGATATTGCGGTGATGGTCGATGACAATTGCAGGGGTAAAGGTAGGGGTTGCAGATTAGAGCCCAATGCCAAACGCAGTTGTGAGACATGAAAAATAGGATGAATGTTGGAAGAATCCTGAAGTTGTAAACGATAAGCCACCTTACCGATACGTTCAATGATAGGAAAAGGTCCAAAGAACTTCGGAGAAAGTTTCTCATTCCGTCGGATCGTTACAGATTTTTGCCGGTACTGCTGTAATTTCACATACACCAAGTCCCCAACCGAATATTGTACATCCCTTCTTTTATTATCCGCCGATAGTTTCATCAATTGTTGGGCTCTTACAAGATTAAACTTGAGATCATCTAATATAACATCCCTATCTTTCAGCATTTGATCAACAATATAAATAGGAGTAGGAGTTTGTTCATAACGCAGGAGGGGTGGGGGATCACGTCCATAGAGTAACTGAAAAGGGGTTGATTTGGTGGAAACATGGTAAGAGGTATTGTACCAATATTCAGCCCAACTGAGTCATTTTCCCCAAGATTTCGGTTTCTCAGCCACAAAACATCATAAATATATCTCCAAACATCGGTTCACCACCTCAGACTGGCCATCTGTTTGTGGATGATACGAGGTACTCCGTTTCAGAACAGTACCCTGGAGTTTGAACAACTCACGCCAAAAAGAACTCATAAAAACTTTATCCCGATCAGTCACAATAGATTTCGGCACACCATGTAAACAAACTATCTCCTTAACAAAAAAGGCAGCGACAAGAAAAGCATTAAATGGATGCTTTAGAGTAAGAAAATGAGCATATTTGGTGAGACGATCTACTACCACCAATATAGTGTCGGCACCTTCGAACGCGGTAATCCCTCCACAAAATCCATTGTTATGTCGTCCCATGGTAAATCGGAAACGAAAGGGGTTGCGGTAGTCCCTGCCAAAGGGTTGTAAGGTGTTTACTTTGTTGGCAGATTGTACAAGTGGAAACATATTCATGTTCAGATCGACGCATACCTTCCCAATAAAGCTCACGTGCCAAACGCTTATATGTCTTTAATTCTCCCGAATGCCCGCCTACAGAAGTACTATGGTATTCTTGGAGTAACAAAGGAATAAGTGATGATTTCTTGGGTACTACCAACCGCCCACAGAATAATAAACACTCATTTTGTACAGTAAAATGTTGGGATGGTGACTCACCTTCTTGAATAAATTGTTTCAGTTTACCCAAAAAAGGATCAGCCGTCACTTGTTCTTTTATCAACTGAACATGATCATCTTGCATAACAACAAGAGAAGTAAGAGTAACCTCAGAAGAAAAACGGGATAATGCATCGGCCGCTTTATTCTCTAAACCTGGGTGATATTGTATCTCAAAGTCAAAACCCAATAATTTTGTTAACCAACGTTGGTGTTCGACACTCACTAATCGCTGTTCTAATAAATATTTCAAACTCTTTTGGTCAGTCCTTATCAAAAACTTTCGCCCTAGAAGATATGGACGCCATTTTTGCACTGCAAGAATAATAGCAATAAGTTCCTTCTCATAAATAGATTTTTGTTGAGCTTGAGGACATAGTACTTGACTGTAAAATGCCACTGGCTTTTTGTCTTGCATTAATACGGCTCCAATTCCATAACCTGATGCGTCGGTCTCCACCACAAATTCTTTTTGGAAATTTGGAAGTGCTAAAACGGGTACAGATGACATTGCTTGCTTCAAGCAATTGAAAGCGTCCTCTGCTTGAGAATTCCATCCAAACTTATTCTTTTTAAGTTGATCAGTCAACGCCCAAGCAATTTTCCATATCCAGCGACAAATTTTCTATAATATCCTGTTAGCCCCAGGAATCCTCTAAGTTCTCGGATTGTTTTTGGTACTGGCCAATTCAACATAGCTTGAATTTTGGCAGAATCTGCTTGTACCCCTTCCATTGAGATAATATGACCCAAATATTCTAATTTCTCCTGACCAAAACAACATTTCTTTCGATTAACATAAAGTTGGTGATCTCGTAGAACCTGAAAAACTGTCTGTAGATGCCCCAAATGCTCCTCCAAATTGGTGCTATAGATTAAAATATCATCAAAGAATACCAGCACATATTTCCGCAAAAAGGCTTGAGTATGGTATTCATCAATACTTGAAATGTGGAAGGTGCATTTGTTAGGCCGAATGGCATAACTAAGAATTCATAATGACCTTTGTGAGTACGAAATGCGGTTTTTGGAACATTTTCGGGCTTCATCCGAATTTGGTGGTATCCAGATTTGAGGTCTAATTTAGAGAAAATCGTTGCGCCGTGAAGTTCATCTAACAATTCCTCAATAACTGGAATTGGGAATTTGTCCGGTACAGTCTCTTTATTTAATGCTCGATAATCGACACAAAACCGCCAACTACCATCTTTTTTTTAACCAATAATACCGGGCTCGAAAAAGGACTGTGGCTAGGTTGGATGATACCGGATGTCAACATTTCGCTCACCAATTGTTCAATCTCATTTTTCTGAATTTGAGGATACCGATAAGGCCGTACATTTATTGGTGAAGTACCGGCTTTGAGTGTAATAGCATGAGCACTGTCCCTAGTTGGTGGTAAACCCTTTGGCATTGAGAAAACATCCACATGTTGATTTAATACTTCTTCAATGGCTTGAGGTATAGAATATTCAATGTCCCCTGTAACTTCAATGGTGCTACATTCAACCAACACTCCTTGTTTTTCTTTTTGCAATGTACGAATCATGGCCTTTAAAGAGATGGGGTTAGGACACAAAGTGGGGTCTCCCTGCAAAATGACAGTATCGTTTCCTTTTTGAATCTTCATAGTCAGTAATTTCCAATTGACAGACATATCCCCCAAAGTCTCAAGCCAATGCATGCCCAAAATAACATCACAACTTCGTAAATCAAAAGGTAAAAAATCATCAACAATCTCTAGGCAAGCCATAGTCAATCGAATTCCGCGGCACTGTGTGCTACCTTTAATAGGTTCTCCCGATCCAAGCAAAACACCATAATTTCCAATTTTGTCACATGGTAGTTGAAGCTCTTTCACCAGCTTTTGAGCAATGAAATTATGGGTAGCCCCACAATCAATCAACACAATGACCATTTTCCCTTGAATCTCCCCTTTTAATTTCATCGAGTGAGGGGAAGTAATTCCCACCACTGAATTGATGGATAATTCGGCCATCTCAGTACACAAATCTTCTTCTTCGTCACTTCGGTCGTGAATTTCAGCTTCATCTTCTTCCTCTTGAACGATCAACAACTGGAGTTCTTTGTTTTTGCATCTATGGCCAATGGAGAATTTTTCTTCACATTTGAAGCAAAGCCCTTTCTCCCTTCTCCTTTGAATTTCGGCGTCTGATAGCCTCTTATATGTGTTAGTCGTACGATTGCCTTGTATTTCCATATTTCCTTTTAATGGTTCATTTTTCCGTGGCCCCACAATGGAAGTCTGGCGTGTGTTGGAAATTAGTCCATGAGTTGAGCCATTTGTTCGGCCCATTCCCCACCTAGAGAACCTTTTACTATACTTTAGGGCTTTATTTTTGTCTTCTACTAATTGGGCTGCCTCCATGACTTCTTCAAGTCCATTAGGTTTAAACAATCGAACCTCTGCCTTTATTTCAGGACGCAAACCATTCACGAAATTTCCAGCCAGAACTTTTTCTTGTACCTCTGTTAAAGGCGCAGCCATGGCCTCGAAATTTCTGCGAAAATCTCTCACTGTTCCTTCCTGTCGCAACGCTGCTAATCGTTCATACAATGAACCGTCTTGCGCTGAATGAAACCGATTTAACAACATGTATTTGAATTCAATCCAACTTCTGATAGCATGACGTCCCTCTTTCCAACGATACCAAGCAAGAGCCTCTCCAGACATGCTTACGGCGATTAAATCCATCTTTTCTTCTCTACTCGACCGGTTAGCCTGGAAATATCGTTATGCTTGAAAAATCCATCCATCTGGGTCTTCTCCCGAGAAAACAGGCAATTCTACCCGTTTTGATTCTCCCCATTGATTTTCGATTTGTCGTGAATTGCTACCTTCATCTACTGGAATTTTTTCTGATTCTTCATCTTCCTTTCGCTTCCCTTGCTTTATCTCTTCTCGTCTTGCCTGATCACTTATTGTTCTTTCCGAACTCTCGCGATCAATCATCCTTTTGTGCATATCTTCCAACAGATTCATCATTGTCTCTGAATTTTTCCGTAACTCATCTTTAACACTTTTCATTTCATCTCCCATGGTTCCAAGACGTTCTTCCAATTCTTGCATTCTTCCTTCCATTTTTTTAACTCTTGGCATTCCCCAGAATAGAGCTTTGATACCAATTGATAAGCACTTACAGTAAAAATAAACAAACACACCAAATTTATTAATCACAATACAAATCCCAACATTCGAGAGGTCGGGGAACTCTCCCAATTCAGAGGTAATCCTCCAAAATACTTACAAATTCCACACCCTCTAATTTCACACAACACACCAATATATAATGACATAAAATAACTACCTAAATAACTACTTCTTATCCACAATTAACCAACTCACATAACTTCTTCTTCTTATCCACAAATAACTAACTCACATACCTACTTCTTCTTATCCATAAATAACTAACTCACATAACACTTTCTCTTATACACAAATAACTAACTCACTTGATCTTATCCAAATGCCACACACATAACTAACTCACACTTGATCTTATCCAAATGTCACACATTTCCAAATGCCAACACACTTGATCTTATCTAAATGTTCTTCTTTCTTCGTGTATAAGTTCGAAGCACAAGAGAATTGGCATTCTTATCATGATTTTAGGTGTTAAGGGCTTTTCCCTTTTTGACAAAAATACCCCTCCTTTCTCATTTCCTTTTATCTAAATCTCGCCCTTGGACCGTAATTAATTCTAATCAACATCTAAGGTAATGAAAATAACTAAGGGTGATTAATGATTATTAAGTGGCGCGTTAATAATCATTAATGACCCAATCCTTTAAATTACAAACAAACGGAAATAAAATCTAAAACTAAATTAATTACCTTAAATTAAATTAAATAAACTTATATAAATTAAAAAAAATTCACCTCAAAGTAATGGGACGTTACACTTCTTATTCCTTACTTTCAAGCTCTAAGTGGTGTTCCCAAATCAGCGTCATATAATATTACACACCATTCCACATTCTCACAATAGCAACCACATTCAAACACCCTTACCGTCACTTTAATCCGTTTTGTTCCACCTTGTAAAATAAACCAATTCTTGCTTAAGCTTGGCCTCCTCCTACAACAATCCATTCTAAACTCATTTAGAATCATAATAATAAAAAAAACTCAGCCCATAACATGTAAATAAAACCTCAAACCCGGTTTAGCTAAAAAATCCCCGAAACTAGCTAATTTAAGGATGGAATTTCGGCCATTTGGGGAATTTTCAAGAAACCAATTGCTTGCTCTTCCAAAAATATTTTTCATGTATAAAATACCTATTTAGGCATACATAAATTCCAGAATTGGTAAGTTTCAAATAAAAGTCAAGAAAAGCCAAAAATTGGGAAAGCTAGAAGTTTGAAAGATTGCCATTAATGGAGTTTTTAAAGCTTGAGTTCATCCATGCCTTCCATCCTCTAAAGAAATTTTAAAAAGTGAAACCTAGGGCTTGAAAACATGATTTGAAAATGATTTTTCAGAATTAGTAATGAAAGAAATTCAATAAAAAAATGCCTTACAACATCAACCAAGATTACCCAAAAAAACTCCATGGAAAAACCTAGAAAAAGCTTGAGTTCTTGAAATGAAATCTTACCTTCAATCTTCCTAAAAAGATGTTCCTTATACAAATTAACTAATTCCCCTTTGATTTAACTAAGATCCAAGAAGATTTTGAACAAGACAAAAATCACCTCTTGGTGAAATGGGGGGGCCGACTGTGGGAGGTAGGAGAAGAAGAAAATTATTTATCTTTTTTTTTTTTTTAATTATAAACCCCACTTATATACTTTTAATTGTTGAAACTAAAAGTTGATATTTAAAATATGGTCCCTCCACCTCTTCACCTTACAGCCAAGGCCATTCCACTCACAATTTTACTAATCTTGTTAACTAACCCTTCCCTGCTTAACTAACCAAGGTTAAAAGCTTTTCTTTTAGATAATTTTTCCACCCTTAGTTAACTTTTAACTAAGGTTATCCCTCAAATAATCAAATAAAAAAATAGAAAATAATTTCTAAAATGCTTAACACTTAATACACAAGTAAACCACATGTAGAAATTTTAATTAAACTTTCTTTTCAAATCCCTGGGCCTTACACCAAATCCCCTATTTTCTCTCATTTCCCTTTCTTCTCAAATCTTCCACTATACTTCTTATTTTACCCCATAAAAAGTTCAAAATTAAATCTTCATTTGAATTTATTTCCCCCCTAAGATACCAACATTACTTTTGCAAAAAAAAGATACCAACATTAGAGATTTGGAGAAATTAAAAAGGTTTATTTTTCATTAATGTGCTTTTTTTTTTATATATATAACTTTATTTTCTATTTGTTTGTTTGTTTGAAGTAATATAAGATAATTGTTATTTTTTCTTGATAAATTTGATTTCATCAATGATTCACACATAATATACCTTGCATGAGTTATTATCGAGTAAGATATAAGATTATATATAAAAAAATGTTATATAAGATTGGTTATCGTGATTCTTATGATTAGATTTACTAAAATAATATTTGATTGGAAATTTTAATCACAATATGTGAGACAAAATATAATATATTAGTTTTTAAATATTGTGATTGTTAGTTGACTTAAATTATTTTTAAGTATATATATATTTCTTTTTGTAGTTTATTTTCATGTTGAGAAAAATTAAATAAAAAGAATAACATAAATATTATGTAGAGTTTCCATACATATATTTTGTAAAAAAACAAACAATAAACATATTAAAAATCTTTAAAAAAATATATAAATTTATTGAATGAACTTTTTTTTTTTGAACAATAAAGAATTACTTTACAATCTGCATATATTGTAAATGCATGTTTTTTAATTAATTGAAATTTTTTAATTTAATTTTTTAAGAAGAATCCGAACAAAAAAATCCAATAGAATTGATCGAATTAACTTTAGTAAAATAAAATATTTGATTTGATTTTTTAAAAAACATATGGTTTATAATCTATTGAAATAGATGTTAAAACACTTGTTTTACATCCTTTTTATTATAGAATTTGTTTCAAATAACATAATTCTGAATACTGATTACTAAAATGTTAGAATTTTTAAAATTACTTAAATAGCATAATTATAATTCATTAAATTATTGAACTATTTTTCATGGATATTTAATGAATTTGTATGTTTTTTTTTTACTTTTTTAAATGCAAGTTCAATAAATTATTGAGCTATTTGATTATATTTCATTATTATTTTCTATGAATTTATTAGTTTTTTTTTTTTACTTTTTTAGTTCAATAAATTATTGAATTATAATTCATTAAATTATTGAAATATAATTATGCTATTTTAGTAATTTTAAAAAATTCTAACATTTCAGTAATTAGTATATAAAAATATGTTATTTCAATAAGAAACATTTACACCATAAACCAAATCGGAGTTCTTAATTACAATTATATCTAGAGGTATCAATTAATTACAAAAATAGATTTTTTTAGACCGTATACGGTGGATTCTACTTTTTGTTGTGACAGATTTACCCTCTTAACCGTTTTTTATAACGTGGATTTTTTTTTGAATTTGTAGATTTTTTTTAATGACTGTTTCAATTAAAAATATCACCATTTATTTCTCTGATTTGATTTCCTAATTTATGGCTATGTTTCCATATTATTTTCAAATTCAAAATTCAAAATTTGTATTTTGCAGTTTGTTACAATTTTTATAGAAAATCAGATTTTGTATTCTTTATTTCTTCTTAAAAAAATGTCAGTTCCTCTATCTTTGTTCTTTTTTCATCTCCATTTTTCGTATAGATTATAATAAATATTTTTTCATCTCCATTTTTTTGTTAATTTCAAATTTTTCAGAATCTTCATGATGTATTTTCCCATTATTCCTTTACACTTGTGTATTCTAATAATTCATGGGTCTTTTTTCATTGTTTATTCGTTGTCTCTTCATCTCCTGTTCATCTTGTTTTTTTTTTAACATTTTCGTTTGATTGAATTCAAGTTGTTTATTTTTTTGTCTTTTTACTTATTTTTGGTATAATATTTGAAGGTAGAGTATTTAAATCTTTAGTTGTGTTTATTTAAAATAAATATTATTAAATATTTACCTTTTATGAATTAAAAGCGTTTACCATTTATTTTATAAGATGTAAATGTTTATTAAGAATAAAAGTTATTGAGTATAAACATTTTCAGTTTTTCATAAGTTAAAATATTATTTATGAGTGTAATATATTTCAACATTGAACAAAAATAAACGCTGTCAATTTAACTGTTTTTCTCTTTAAATAATGTTTTTTATATTTTTCATATTATGTTTAATTTATTTCACAATTGAACAAAATAAAACATTATTAAATATTTATAACTCGTTTGTTATATTGGTGTCTTTTTATAATAGTTTTTATCATTTACCGTAATATATTTAAACATCCTCTTACACAGCAGAGGAAAAACATATTCAATTACAAATTAATGTTGTCAAACATACTCTGTATTGAAACATAGCAATTTGAAATGTAATTACACCTACAGCAAATGTAGCGTTTTTGTGTTTCTAGCACTATGGTATTATTCAGGGATTTAATGCATTTGGTTGACTGAACAAATTAAAGTGTGGTTGCGAGTTCTGAGGTTGTGAGTTGTCACTACTTTTTTTCTTCAAACTCCTGAAATCAATAAATATTTATCATGAGCATAGAAAAATGTAGTAAAATATTTATCCATGTTTAACAAAAGTAAATATTTATATTAGATTATTCAGGACAATTTAAAATATTTATGATAATTTAACAAGTATAAATATTTACTTATGTTCAATAAATATCGTTGTTATGATGCTTTTTTTACCTCCATATCATCTGGTTCTTCTTGTTCATATGAGGTTTCTTCTTCAACGCTTTCTTCATCCTTGATGTCTTCCTCCTTGTTTGAATTTACATAGTATTTAGATTCTTCCATAGTTTATTTTCCTTTTCGAGTCGTTTTCTTTGTTCTACTACCAGATTTTTTTTCCTTACTTCACGATGAAAAATAATCAATATGTAATCTGTAAAACTTTATTTTTTTGTCATAAAAATTTCATTTTTTTGCAAAAAAAACGTACCTCTTCTACCGTTTATGAATCTAAATTTTTTCCAACCTCTGTGCTTTTCTCTTTCGGTTGCTTCTTTTCTTCCACGTTATCTTGCATGATCAGAGTCTTTCTTGGCATTAAGATCTGATTTTTATTCATCATCTTCTCTTTTCATGATATAAAATAATCATTTTTAATCAAAGAAATTATTAAATTTGTAAATAGTTTTTCGATTCTCATAAAAAAAAATTTTAAAATTAAAGAACATACCTTCTCCACCATTTTGGTATCAAAATCCGCTTCATCCTTTTTTGTTTTCTCTTCCAGTTTGCTTTTTTTCTTCTTCATTATCTTGCATTATTAGTTATCTTCTCGCCATCAAGATTTCTTTCCTGCTAGTCATCTTCAATCTTCTTCCTCGTCCTCTTTCGATTCGATCTCTGCAAGTTTTATTTCTTTCTTTTATCTACTTCGTTCATATATGATTTTTTGAGATTATGGATCCTTCTTGTAAGAGTTTTCATTTTCCCTGGTTTCTTCCTTTTTTGAAATCCCTTGATTTGTGCCTGATATTTTTTTTATAAACAGGCACGTTCAAAATCAAATCATGTCAGTTGAGGTTATTTTGGTCTTTTACATTAGCAATGTGGTGGTGGTTGTCTATTTTTGTAATTAATTTCGTTCTACTAATATTGGTGTAATTATAGGAGTGCTTTTGATTATTAATGAAATTAGCCCTTTCAATAATTACCCCTTTTTATTATGTATATTTTTGCCCCCCCCTAAAAAAAATTATGGCCTCGTCCCTGGTGGTGGCCAATTGGCCGACTTTCAATTGGTTATTTAAGGTTTGTTGTAAAGACCCGACTCTTTAAAAATAAAATTAAATAGATAACACAAGCGGAAGACTTGGAACAATAATTGGAAAACCTGTAAATCGAAAAAACATCCTTACATTTCAAAAATGAAATCCAAAATTCTTAAACATTCAAATATGGGAAGCGCTTCCCTTTTCATAAGTTTCAAACCCACAATAGAAATAAATTCATAAATCCAGAAAATCCATAAAGATCAAATAGCATGGGTAATGATGCTCAAAGAGCTCAACAATCCATAAGAAATAAAACGGATAAAAAGAAAGTGTCATGACGCAAGCAGTCTATGGACTACAACAAACTCTAGTCCATCCATCATCATCGATCCAGAATCATGTCACACCAACTCCACGACCGCGACCACGTCCCGTACCTGAAAATATAATATCATGAGCGGGAGACCCAGTGGAGATAAATTGAATATAAAGTAACTTTAGATCCCAAATCCAAATCCAGATTTGTGTCCGACGAAACCTACTAACTCTTGACTATCCAATCAAACTTCCAAATGCAAAATCATGCAATTCTCCAAAGAACAAAGAGCAAAGAACAAGAATAAAGTGTTAGGAATGGTGTCCTAGAACTTGTAATTATTTAAATATAATAATTTATTTCGAATAAATTAAATAAATAAACATAAGTTCTTTATATAATCTAGATTGATTCAATTGACGATATTAGGAATATATGGAAATATATAAATATCAAAACATTCAAATAGTAAACCCTAAGTTACTCTTATGAAATCACGACTTAGTATGTGAGTCATACAAGAGGATTAAAGTCGAGATGAGTAACTTAAAAGTGTCTACAGTAAATGGATAACGTTTGGGAACCTTATCCTGGTAACACTGTTGATAGCTTCGCATTTTGTTTATAGACAAATGATCTAATCCTGATCATTCATGTGGGAGACATGAAATGGAAGTATCATATGCAATGTTGATTGTATAAGACAGGACCACGATGTTCGATCAAATTTCTCATTAGTACCGTTTACGAGAAATAATCGAATATCAAACTAAGTTTATCAACCGTGATAGATCTCAATCCTGAGTGAAATGCGGACTCCTATTTGTGGAGTTATGTTCTTTGATTCACATAGTTGAGAGCGATCTGTAAGAACGCTCAATACACTCCTGTTTTGGGAACATGACTAGATAAGTAGCTGGGAACTCATTTTCACGAGATGGAATTCATAACTTTCCTATAAATTAACAGGTATCAGTGCGATACCTAAACATTTTAGGAACTTTAGGAAACTCTCTTGATGTACTGATTCGAGACATGAACAAGTGACGTCCACGACTTCTATTGATCACGAAGTATCTTATCTCTAGTTCGACTAAAGACAAAGTTCATTGGAGAATCAAGGGGAACACAAGGATAAAGCGGTAATTACAGGGGCAAAACGGTAAATTTACCCTTTGTAATTATGAGGGTTCCACGTGAAGGATAATATCACAGATATAAATAAATGATAAACTGAATGGACATAACTCATCTATAGTGAGGGGAGTTCAGCTATGAATCTATAGTGGAATTATTCATAGTTAGATAATAAGTAATTAACTGATTATGTGTTAATCACTTAATTGACTAATTATTAAGCCCATGATCTATAGGTCCATCGGGTCCCTATGCTAGCCCAAATATCGTAGTCGCGAAATCAAGTAGAAGAAATGGAAATTTTAAGTGAAGTGAATTACTTAAAATAGGCAATATTAATTGTTTAAATATTGAGTATATTTAAACGGAAATTAATATAAACATTATTAATTGTTTAAATAATGAGTTTATTTAAACATGAAATTAATAATGAAATATTATTAATTATACATTATTAATTATTTAAATATTGAGTATATTTAAATGGTAATTAATAATTTGAAATTAATTAACAATTATTAATTGTTTAAATAATTAATTTTATTTGAACAGAAATTAATAATTAAAATTAATTAATTAATAATAAAATGTTATCAATAAAATTATTAATTAAATAATGAGTTTATTTAATGTAAATTAATAATTAAAATATTTATTATTAATTATTTAAATAATGAAAATTATTTAAATGGAAATTAATAATTAAATATAATTTGATAATATTTAGTCAGGAGAAAATATTAATATTATTAATTGTTTAAATAAAATATTTTATTTAAATGGTAATTAATAAATAAATTAATTAAGTTGGACTTATTAATTTAAGAGAGAGTTTCTAGCCCAATTGGATTAATGAACCCAATTGGAATTGGCCCAAAATAATTAATTAAATAAATTAGAATTATTTATTAATTAATACATGAATTTTCGGCCATATGATGTATTTTGGGAAGAGATAATTGTTTGAATTATATCCTAAAATAACTACATAGATTTATTTACCCAAGATAAATAAAAATAAAGAAAATAAAATAATCTCCTATTTATCCTTGGCATTTTCGAAATTGCTAGATAAAGGAAAGAGATTATCTTTTTTTCTTTTTGTGTTTATCTCTATAGATTAATCCTAATGTGATTAGGATTCCTATTTTTCTATAAATAGGAGGGTTGGGTCATTCATAAATCACACAATACAATTCCATAGAAAGTTGGAACTCTCTCTCCCTCCTCTCCCTCCCTCTTGGCCGATTTTCTCATAGTGTTGGGAAGAAAAATATTTTTTCTTCTTCCCAATTTCTTCTAAAGTTCGATCCCACAATCGAATTTCGTTTGATCGATCGGGATATAGCGTAGAAGATCTGGTGTTGCTGTGGAATTGAAGCTGTAAAGAAACCTCCAACCGATTCTCCATTATTCAGTCAATGTAAGTTCCGGTTTTTAATTTTCGAAAATATAAGCATGAATCTACATGTTTTATCACAAATTGCATGATGTTAATAGATCCGTTATTAAATGTTAATAAGTTTACTAAACAAAATTCCGCTAATTTAGTAAATCATCCCTTCAATTGGTATCAGAGCTAATTTTAATTATCATGCAAATTTGTGTTTTTTCGAAAATTTGGTGGGTTGCATAAAAAGTTGTTTTATGTATGTTTATATAAATTGTGGAGGTTTGCTTATTGACTGTTTAGGTATTCTTGAGGCACTTAGGATTTTTAAATTTTAGTAGAAAATTTGTAAACCCTAAATTTTAGGGTATAGGAAAAATTTGTAATTTTCCCATACCCATTGATGGTAAAATCGGCTACACCAAGGGAGGAAGAGAAGAAAATTTTTCCCCATCATTCATGATGCCCACGCCCAAGGATGAGATAAGGTAAAGATATGGTAAGATATTTTAACATAATTATCTTGTTATCTCAATTTAAAAAATTTAAATATTTAAGATAAGGATAAAATCCTTTTAAAGATTATATCTCTATCTTAAATTATAAATTTAGAAATTGAGATAAGATTACATGGAAAATATTTTCTTTATTTTTCCATATAATTAAAAGATAATTATTTTAAAACAAGTATTTATGGAAATATTAAGGAGATAATATTTGCCCCATAAATACCCATGCCCACGCCTACACCATGGAGGAGAGAGAAAAGATGAAGCCTCAAGATCTACAATGGAAGATTTAATTAAGTTGTAATTTAATTTTCCGTTTTAGAAATAGTGCCAAGAATACCTGGTCAATTTAGCTATTTATTATTTAAATTGTTTATATGTATGATATAATTGTTTTTAAATAATATTCATGCATAAGAGTATGTCATGTAGAAAATCCCACCATAGGTTGTATGATTTTAATTAATTGTACATACATGCATCATGATATAATATGTGTTATTATATGCTAATGTATGTGAAGCATGCTATAATTTTATTTTATAAATGTTATTATCGAAAATTATATTCTAATTGTTTTAGAATTAAAAGCATGCTTATTTAGTTAAAATTCAAAAGTTAAATCTAGTTTAAAAGTTGAATAGAAACTAAATGAATTATTTGTAATATGGAATTATTGTTTAAACAATTGGGCCAAATCCATATAAGATAAACAAATAGAAACTTTTAATTAAGGGTTAATTAAAAATTAATAATTGAGATTAATTAAATTGAACGGATCTCTGGCGAGAAAGCTCTGCCCAAGCGATGAGGTTTCATAAAGTTCCCCTAACACGGAGCGCCTCTAACTGGGAGCGATCTGGGAGAAAAGTTCAAATTAATAAATCAAAATTATTAAGACGGCGCATAATGTGATTAGTTTAAATTAGGAAAACTTGAACAATCACTTTATAAAATTAATCTAACCAATTTAAGAGTCAAAGTTGATTAGGTTAATTAAAACTTGGATTAATGAGTTAGCTGGAATTAGTCTAAGTTATGAAACCCTAACTCAAAATATTAAGTGGGAGAAGGAAACATGTCAATGAATCCTATGGTCTCCACTAATGGGCTCAAACGTGAGATTTATACATGGCCTCTGTAACACTGCGCGGTGTTCATTCCCATAGGAAGGTTTATTGTATAAATCAATATCAAGTTGGGTCTCCCGAAAGGGATAAAGAATTTTAAATGAGATTGATCAAGACTGAATCTACACTTCGTAGACACTCTTCAATTTTATTTAAAAGACTAAATTAGTGGGTCACACTTAAAAGAAATTTGATAAATTGTGTTATCAAAACTCCTGGACCAAATACACGTAAAACAATGACATAGGAATATGAGTTATTCTGGAGTTGTCAATTGTTCGAGTGGCATCTCGTTTTAATGATGGTAACCGACCTATCATTCGACGGCACTTCACCAGTATCATTAAAATATCGTGACATAGTAACATGTTTTAGGGCTTTTCTGTTCATTAATATGTTCGCATTCATGCATCATATTTAATTATATGTCGAAACTTTGAATATTTGAATGTTGAAAGCATGTTAGATTACTAAGATAAGGTTTATTTAAATTTTCAGTAAAATGGCATCTGCTTTAGTCACAATCCTTGGAAAGAACAAACTAAATGGAGATAACTACACCTCCTGGAAAAATGAAATGAACACCATTCTCGTGGTAGAAGACTTGAAATTCGTTCTTAGTGAACTTAAACCTGATACACCTGCTACCAATGCTCCTAAAGCTGTTAAGGATGCATATGAGCGCTGGGTCCGGGCAAATGAAAAGGCCCGTGTTTATTTGATGGCCGGGATGAGTGATGTCTTAGCCAAGAAACATGAACCAATGGAAACGGCTTTGGAAATAGGCGATTCGTGCGAGGCATGTTTGGCCAACCATCAAAACAAGCACGTCATGATGCTATAAAGTCAGTTTATAACACTCAAATGAAAGAAGGCACATCTGTTCGTGATCATGTTTTGACAATGATGAACTACTTTAACGTAGTTGAAACGAACCGGGGCCATGATTGATGACGAATCCCGGATAAGCTTTATATTGGAATCTCTCCCATCGAGTTTTTTCAGTTTTAAAAGCAATTTGGTCATGAACAAACTGAGCTATTCCCTCACTCAATTGCTAAACGAACTTCAAACCTTCGAAGCAATGAAAAAGGAAAACAAGAAGTCGGGAGAAGCAAATGTTGTCTTCAATGCTTCTAAGAAGAAAAAGAGCTCTACTGCTAAAAAGACCAAGCTCAATGCTAAGAAGAAAGCATTTAAGGCTGAGACCAAAGAGCCTAAAGGGAAATGTTTTCATTGCAACATAGATGGACATTGGAAGAGAAATTGCCCCAAATATCTCGAAGAAAAGAAAAAGGGGAAAGAAGGTAAATTAGATTTACTTGGTGAAAAATTTGAGAAATTTATTTTGAATGGTTGATTCAATAGTCACTAACACAAGTTTTTTTTTAAAAAACTTTACAGGTGCAGCTTGATTCTTCAACACTGCTGGTTTGAAGATGACTCAAGATAGAAGTAGATTGGATTTACTGTTTTCAGTCTTTAATTTTTCATATTTCTAGTTTAGTTTAGTTTTAAATTTTGTTTTAAATTTTGAATTATGTAATAAACATTGATTCTCACCCTATAAGAATCAAATTAGGAATATTTTAATAAAAGTCGTTTAGTTAAATATTCCTTTGCAATTTTATTACAACGTTCCAAAGTGTGATTGGATGGTTATTCAAAATACTTAGAATAAAACAAATAGATTCCAAATCCAAATTCTAAACTACTAAATATCTAAACAAGTTATGAAGGTTTAAAAATGTTTAAATGTTTAAGTCTAAAATCACTTAAATAAGTTAAAGGATCAACCTCTTAAAGATGGTTCTCAAAGAATTTGAGATGATAACCATGTTGATCTACAAACTTAAAGAAATAAGTGAAATTGAGCATCTTTGATTTATCAAAGATAACTGGACTTAAAATCACTAAAGTTCAACACTTAGATGTTAAACTTAAGTGAAAAATGAACAAAGAATCAATTTCTAGTATTCCAAACATTCAGTTATTTAAAAGGATGTTTTAAAGGAGCACTTACTGATATGGAATAAACAATATAGAAATTGAAAGTAATAATTAGTAAATTATTGAATTCACAAATTATTAAGGAAAAGTTCAGTAAATCAGTGATACTGAAAGTTTTAAACCTTAATTAAGATATAAAAGAATTACAATGATTTTATTTCACAATAAAAACAAGTAGTTATTTAAAAGTTTAAATTGTTAAACTACTTGTAGAACTTTATTTGAGTGGGAGCGTCATAATACGAACCAAAGGACTTTTGAAGTCCAAGTGAAACTCATTGACTTCAAAATCAATGAATAAAGTTCAAAATAAGTGAAATAAAAATGACACGAATTTTCAATAGTTGAGTTGAAAAGGGTCACTTATACTTATACATTATTTTTGGAAATAATAAGAAGTATAGAATTGTAATCATTAAACAAATGAAAGTAATGGAGAATTACTTTGTAGTGGGAGCTTAAGAATTTCGAGAATCCTAGAACCAATGTGACTAAAATAAAATTTACAAATAGTATGTTAGTGCACATAGATAAAATGTGAGATTTTATGAGTTGCACGGGCTCAAATTCGAACATGAATTTACTTCCATGTAAGAATTCGACAAAAGACCTTTGCGAATTAAACATCAAATGAGTTGAGTATAAGTAAAATGAGTTTTTACTGACTAAACTCTAAATTCGCGTGATTACTAAGTTGTTAGTAAATGAAAGGTGGTTGAACATGATGGTTTCAAATCAATAATTAATAGAGTTTATTTTATGTCGATAAAATATGGAATCTATTAAACTTAATGAAACTAACATCGAGACAAAAGAAATACATACTAAACGAGATGAAAACGTTCTCGATAAAGCATTAAAATGACTACCATGGCTAAGTAGTTGATAGTCATCCAGGTTTGACTGAATTACAAGTCAAATCTCCAAAGGTCTAGGACAAGTGGGAGATTGTTAGGAATGGTGTCCTAGAACTTGTAATTATTTAAATATAATAATTTATTTCGAATAAATTAAATAAATAAACATAAGTTCTTTATATAATCTAGATTGATTCAATTGACGATATTAGGAATATATGGAAATATATAAATATCAAAACATTCAAATAGTAAACCCTAAGTTACTCTTATGAAATCACGACTTAGTATGTGAGTCATACAAGAGGATTAAAGTCGAGATGAGTAACTTAAAAGTGTCTACGATAAATGGATAACGTTTGGGAACCTTATCCTGGTAACATCGTTGATAGCTTCGCATTTTGTTTATAGACAAATGATCTAATCCTGATCATTCATGTGGGAGACATGAAATGGAAGTATCATATGCAATGTTGATTGTATAAGACAGGACCACGATGTTCGATCAAATTTCTCATTAGTACCGGTTTTACGAGAAATAATCGAATATCAAACTAAGTTTATCAACCGTGATAGATCTCAATCCTGAGTGAAATGCGGACTCCTATTTGTGGAGTTATGTTCTTTGATTCACATAGTTGAGAGCGATCTGTAAGAACGCTCAATACACTCCTGTTTTGGGAACATGACTAGATAAGTAGCTGGGAACTCATTTTCACGAGATGGAATTCATAACTTTCCTATAAATTAACGGTATCGGTGCGATACCTAAACATTTTAGGAACTTTAGGAAACTCCCTTGATGTCCTGATTCGAGACATGAACAAGTGACGTCACGACTTCTATTGATCACGAGTATCTTATCTCTAGTTCGACTAAAGACAAAGTTCATTGGAGAATCGGCGGAAACACAAGGATAAAGCGGTAATTACAGGGGCAAAACGGTAAATTTACCCTTTGTAATTATGAGGGTTCCACGTGAAGGATAATATCACAGATATAAATAAATGATAAACCGAATGGACATAACTCATCTATAGTGAGGGGAGTTCACCTATGAATCTATAGTGGAATTATTCATAGTTAGATAATAAGTAATTAACCGATTATGTGTTAATCACTTAATTGACTAATTATTAAGCCCATGATCTATAGGTCCATCGGGTCCCTATGCTAGCCCAAATATCGTAGTCGCGAAATCAAGTAGAAGAAATGGAAATTTTAAGTGAAGTGAATTACTTAAAATAGGCAATATTAATTGTTTAAATATTGAGTATATTTAAACGAAATTAATATAAACATTATTAATTGTTTAAATAATGAGTTTATTTAAACATGAAATTAATAATGAAATATTATTAATTATACATTATTAATTATTTAAATATTGAGTATATTTAAATGGTAATTAATAATTTGAAATTAATTAACAATTATTAATTGTTTAAATAATTAATTTTATTTGAACAGAAATTAATAATTAAAATTAATTAATTAATAATAAAATGTTATCAATAAAATTATTAATTAAATAATGAGTTTATTTAATGTAAATTAATAATTAAAATATTTATTATTAATTATTTAAATAATGAAAATTATTTAAATGGAAATTAATAATTAAATATAATTTGATAATATTTAGTCGGGAGAAAATATTAATATTATTAATTGTTTAAATAAAATATTTTATTTAAATGGTAATTAATAAATAAATTAATTAAGTTGGACTTATTAATTTAAGAGAGAGTTTCTAGCCCAATTGGATTAATGAACCCAATTGGAATTGGCCCAAAATAATTAATTAAATAAATTAGAATTATTTATTAATTAATACATGAATTTTCGGCCATATGATGTATTTTGGGAAGAGATAATTGTTTGAATTATATCCTAAAATAACTACATAGATTTATTTACCCAAGATAAATAAAAATAAAGAAAATAAAATAATCTCCTATTTATCCTTGGCATTTTCGAAATTGCTAGATAAAGGAAAGAGATTATCTTTTTTTCTTTTTGTGTTTATCTCTATAGATTAATCCTAATGTGATTAGGATTCCTATTTTTCTATAAATAGGAGGGTTGGGTCATTCATAAATCACACAATACAATTCCATAGAAAGTTGGAACTCTCTCTCTCCTCCTCTCCCCCCTCTTGGCCGATTTTCTCATAGTGTTGGGAAGAAAAATATTTTTTCTTCTTCCCAATTTCTTCTAAAGTTCGATCCCACAATCGAATTTCGTTTGATCGATCGGGATATAGCGTAGAAGATCTGGTGTTGCTGTGGAATTGAAGCTGTAAAGAAACCTCCAACCGATTCTCCATTATTCAGTCAATGTAAGTTCCGGTTTTTAATTTTCGAAAATATAAGCATGAATCTACATGTTTTATCACAAATTGCATGATGTTAATAGATCCGTTATTAAATGTTAATAAGTTTACTAAACAAAATTCCGCTAATTTAGTAAATCATCCCTTCATAAAGATCATGCAAGTAGTCAAGTCTCTCAAGCTCGTAATAATTAGAACACGAAATCATACGTTAAATCTTTCAGGAATATAACTAGAACAAGTTAAGCTCACGCAGTCTTAACAAAGAATAAGAACAAGAACAAAGATCATGTGAATAATGTTAGATTATGCAAGCTAACGCAGTTTATGCACGATCCCATTATCTCACTCCAATATCAAGTAAAGCTTACGAAGCCTATACTTTCTTATTAAGAACAAATGCAAGCTCACGTAGTTTTTGCATTATAGAACAAGAACCTCTCCGATGAATAATCGTCAGATAATGATAAACACACGCAGTTAATACATGATCCCATTATCTCACCAATGACATTCAAAGCTCACGTAGTCTAAGCAGTCTAGAATATATGTGTATCATAGCAATTATGAATAATACTAGATAATGCAAGCTCACACTGAAGGGATGATTTACTAAATTAGCGGCAATTTATTTAGCAAACTTATTAACATTTAATAACGGATCTATTAACATCATGCAATTTGTGATAAAACATGTAGATTCATGCTTAATTTCGAAAATTAAAACCCTTTTACTTACATTGAGTAATTAATGGAGAATCGGTTGGAGGTTTCTTTACAGCATCAAATCCTCAGCAACACCGGATCTTCTATGCTATATCCCGATCGAAAGCAAAACTGATTTGTGGGAATCGAACCGGAAGAACAAAAGAAGAAAAAATTTCTTCTAAATTTTTCCTTAAGGAAAATCGGCATTGGGCAAAAACTTGAGAGAGAATTTTCACTTTTCTAATTAAAGTGAGAAGTCTATAAAATATGAATCTCAATGGTCATATTTATAGGAAAATATGATATCTAATCTAATTAGATAAGCTTAATCTTCTAATTATTAAAATATAGAAAAGATAAATAAAAAAAATAAAATATATATAATGTTATCCTTCAACGCACGCCCCGTGAAAGTCAAAGTTAACATATATATTTTATTTTTAATTTATGTATTATTTACTTTTCTTTATATAATAATTATATATATATGTATTTAAAATTAGAAAAAATTCAAATAATAATTTCTAACTAAATACATTTAGCCAAAAAATAATATATTAATTATCATTGAATCTTATTCAATTAATTAATTATTTTGGGCCAAAACCAATTTGTTTCTTAAACCAATTGTTTTTAATTCTCTCTAATATTTATTATTAAATTAAATAAACACATTATTTAATTAATAATACTAATTATTAATTTCCATTTAAATAAACTCATTATTTAAATAATTAATAATATTAATATTAATTCCCGTTTAAATAATTTATTTATTTAAACAATTAATTTTGCCTTATAATATTATAATTGATATGTTATATTAATTTCCATTTAAATAAACTCTTTATTTAAATAATTAATATTGTATCAATATTAATAATATTAATATTAATTTTCATTTAAATAATCTCATTATTCAAATAATTAATATTACCTAATTTTAAGTAAATTCAATTACTTAAATTATTTGTTCTTTCTAAGTTAAATTAATAACTTAGTTTTGCTACAACGATATTTGGTCTAGCATAGGGACCCGATGGACCTATAGATCATGGGCTTAATAATTAGTCAATTAAGTGATTAACTCATAATCAGTTAATTACTTATTATTTAACTATGAATAATTCCACTATAGATTCATAGCTGAACTCCCCTCACTATAGATGAGTTATGTCCATTTAGTTTATCATTATTTATATCTGTGATATATCCCTGTGATATATCCTTCACGTGGAACCCTCATAATTACAGGCGGATAAATTTACCGTTTTGCCTCTGCAATTACCGTTTTATCCTTGTGTTCCCGCTGATTCTCCAATGAACATTATCTTTAGTCAAACTAGAGATAATATACTTCTGTGATCAATAGAAGTCGTGGAGCCACTTGTTCATGTCTCGAATCAGTACATCAAGGAAGTTTCCTAAAGTTCCTAAAATATTTAGGTATCGCACTGATACCATTAATTTATAGGAAAGTTATGAATTCTATCTCGTGAAAATGAGTTCCCAGCTACTTATCTAGTCATGTTCCCAAAACAGAAGTGTATTGAGCGTTCTTACAGATCGCTCTCAACCATGTGAATCAAAGAACATAACTCCATAAATAGGAGTCCGCATTTCACTCAGGATTGAGATCTATCACGGTTGATAAACTTAGTTTGATATTCGATCATTTCTCGTAAACGGTACTAATGAGAAATTTGATCGAACATCGTGGTCCTGTCTTATACAATCAACATTGCATATGATACTTCCATTTCATGTCTCCCACACGAATTATCAGGATTAGATCATTTGTCTATAAACAAAATGCGAAGCTATCAACAGTGTTACCAGGATAAGGTTCCCAAACGTTATCCGTATACTGTAGACACGTTTAAGTTACTCATCTCGACTTTAATCCTCTCATATGACTCACATACTAAGTCGTGATTTCATAAGAGTAACTTAGGGTTTACTATTTGAATGTTTGATATTAATATAATTCCATATATTCCTAATATCGTCAATTGAATCAATCTAGATAATATAAAGAACTTATGTTTATTTATTTAATTTATTCGAAATAAATTATTATTATTAAATAATTACAAGTTCTAGGACACCATTCCTAACACACACAACTAAACATTATTTCATTATTCATCTCCTCCATTCATGTAGCACACGTAGTCTATGCATTCCTCATAATACATATATCGAACAACGAATAATACCAAACAATGCAAGCACACGTAGTCTATGCATTATCTCATTATTCCTCACATGCAAACAAGTGTAATGATAAAGAATCAGAAATTTGAATACCGAAAAATAAACAGAGAACCAATTTCAGAACAACTTATCAGAGTAACATTAATCAAGAACATTAACGTATAGGCTTGTAAGCCCATACTTCAATCGATCACAATAATCCTACAAAATCGAATATCTTATATGCCAAACACTCCAATTGCTGGAAGAACCCAGTCTCAGAAAAATAAGTTTCAAGTAATCAGAATATCTCGATATCGTAAATTAAATCATCCAAGAACACATGATAAACATACTTTAAGTATAAGCATACTTAAACCCATTAATTCCATACTTTACTCCCAAGAATATGAAAAATCCATAATTTCCCAATATCGATTCTATACTCCCGATTCCTAATAAATCATAAAATTAGCATGCTCAAATAACTTAATTCCAATTTTAACTGAACTCCCGAATCATACAAATCGTTCAAGAATTTAGTTCCAAAATTTACCATAAATTCTATTTATTCTCACCTTTTAGCAATTATCTCGAAATCGAATCCCAAACTAGCAATCAAGCAGGCAATCAAGTAAAACCTACAATTGAATATAATCTAATTGCATTAATAACAAATCAAGCAACAAACGACGCGTAAAACGAAACGAATGAAAAACAGCCCGGGTTTTCCCCTTTGAAGCTCTCGGCCGAACAAGGTAGAACGAAAGGGGGGGTGTCTCGGCTTTGTGAGGGTTTTCATAACGTTTCAGGTTTAGGTAGGTAATTTACAATGGGTAAACCAATTTAGGCATTTGGACAAGATTTTACTAACCAATCTTAAAGGAAAATCGAAAATTGCACGGGAAAATCTCACCATGAGGCCCATGGCCATAAGCGAATAAAAAGGGATTTCGGGTTTTCGTGAATCTCTTTGATGTTTAAGCCAAGATTACTCAATAAAAAGTTTAAACAACCCTTTGATTTGAAATCTTCAAGTTTCAAGGAATGGAATTGAAGATTTCAACTCAAATTTACAAAAAGCTAAAAAAGGAAATAAAACCCAAAGTAAAAAACGAGTAATCTTACCCTTAGGCCTCTTGGAAGTTGGAGGAATGCATCAAAGGTTAGTTCAAAAGATAGATCAGGACCCGATCTATCGAACGCACGCGAAAACAAGTGGATCGGAGAAGGGATGAGAAAAACCCGTCCCTTGGAAGCTCAAATGAGGGTGGCGGCAATGGAGTCTGGGGAGAGGGGTTTTGGTTTCTAATTTTCTTTGCCTCAAATGAAGGAGAAAGGTGGAGACATCTAAAAGTTGATGAGGAAGAATAGTATTTGCTAAGGAGTTCCCCAATTCCCTTTTAACTTTTAAAATAAACCTCATGCTCTTAAAACACAAACTATCCTCTAAAATTAATCAACATAATTAATCTAGGATAGAAGGTAATTAATTATTATTAATTGGCCTATTAATAATAATTAATGGGCATAGTTCAAAATAATTACTTGAAACTAAAATTACGAAATAAAGTTTAAAACTTCTAAATTCTAATCTACCAGAATTAAACTAATTAAATAAATAAGGGAATAATAATTAATTAATTAATTCTAGCTCAAAACAACGGGACGTTACATTTGTTTTTATTGAGAGAAAAATAGAGAGGGTCGTTTGAGTAGATTCCCAAAAGTTTAGTGGAACCTGCAGAGTCGACAAGACGTACCAATTGGGAACCAATATAAATTCTGACGTCGTTTTTCTCCTATTTTTTATTTATTCCGTGTTGCATAATATTCATCATTCTTGGATTAGAGAGAGGAAATAAAAAAGTCTTCCACATAGAAAATGAATTGGATTCTTCATTTTTTTTTTTAGATATCACATCAAATTGAAGAAGAGGGACTTGAACTTTCGACGTTAAGGGAAATGAGTAGGTACCTAGCTAGTTGAGTTAGGCTCATGTTGACAATTAGATTCTTCATGTTAATTGCAATAAATAAAGTGAAATTAATTTAATTCTCCATTTGATGCTTCTTGATTTTAGGATCAGTGATCTTCATAAATGTCTGAGCTAACCAGGACAAATTTGACTTTTAAAAACATAAAATTCACCTCATCTCCACCTCAATCGATTGTTTATGGCCAACGTAATAAAATACATATGAAATATTTTTATGAACCTAAAGCCTAAAAACTAGTCTATACTTATAAGTATTTGAGAAATTTTACTTGGTAACAAATTATGATGTATATTTATAAAAATAACAACTCTAAAAAATATTTGTAAATATATCAATTTTTACTATGTTAATCAGTGATTAACGATTATTAAAAGTGTATCAGTGGTAAATTTAGTGTAAAAACACCCAAATAAAGTTTACTATATTTATAAATATTTTTTAGAGTTATTATTTTTATAAATATTACTAAAAAATTACTAGATTTGCAAATGCCCATAAATATTTCTTAAGAAAAAAAAAGTCAAAGGGTCAATTGGTGCACGATGTCATCTTAGCTGGTGGCCGTTTGATTTACCTTTCGTCAACAAAATCTTATGCCTTAAAGAAAGCCACGCAGTCTCAGAAACTTCACCGTCCGATTGCCCAAATGATTTTGAGGATGGTTGATCAACGTTAGCATTTGTTTGATACAACGACATGTTATGTATAAAGTAAAGGGTACAAATCAAAAGAGTAAAGGGAAAAGATGCTAAGTGATATTTTACTCTAGCAACATATTTATAAAATTTTAAACGGGAAAAATCTTCTCACATCCACCACTAGGAATAAAGAGAAATAATCGAGAAAATTAAAGAAATAAACACAACCAAACGACACAAGAATTTAACGTGAAAACTCCAAAATTGGAGAAAAACATGACCCACTAAAAAAAGTATACTATGTGAAAAATTGTTGCAATTACACAGAAATTCTTTCTCCAAACCCAATACAAATATACTCAATATTTTTGGGATCATTTACCAATAAAAGTTTGCCTCCATTTATAATGTAAAAATAGTCTTGGTCACCAAGTAAAATCTATTGGTCATAATTCATACTTGTCCAGGTTTTAACAATCCTTTCATATACTTTCTAAAACCTAACAAAGCATACACATGGCAGAGAATATTTGGAGGAGACAAATTGAAATAAAGACAAGAGTTAAAAAAAAAAGGAATAATATGAAAATACTAATTAGCGAGTGAAAATGTGTATAATATGAGATTAGTGAGAGAAAGCGTGTAGAAATTATGTAAATATTTTATTTTAAAAAAATAAGTTAATCATTCACTGACTCGAATAAATTACAAATTCGTGGATAACATAATTTTTAAAAGTTCAAAAAATTTAAGCACTAAATTATTATTATAAAAGATTAATTGATTGTCATAAATATTGATTACGTCATGAGATCATAAATATTGATTTACTTATTTTAGTGAATGATGTATGTAAAAATTAATATATTTATGATAAAAATACTTTTAGCCTAGTGAAAGCACTCCCAAACACACCTTAAATTAGTTAAATTTAAGCACCTAACCATAAAAAGGTGGGAATTTTCCACTCGGTTTTGAGAAAGAGAGGGCAAGATATTAGCAAATTCAATGTATTCATTTTACAACTATAAAAGTATAAACAACAGCCAAAAGTAGCAGAACATGATTTTAAAAGAAACCATACAACTACAAGGCTTAAACACATAAACTTCTTCCAGATAACACAGTTGGAAACTATTTCGCAGGACTATACGAAAATTTAAGAGAAATTAGCTATTCAGCCTCTATAAATACAAAATTTTGTAACTACAATTTGTTGGTCTTAGCAAATGCTATATTAAAAAAAAAAAAAAAAACAAAATTACATATGGTTCTTCAACAATGATGAAATAAAATTTGTACACATAACACCCAGCATGGCAAGTGAATCATACCTAAGTACAGGAAAGTAGCGCTGTTGCATGCCGAGAGCGTCCTCATCCAGTTCAGGAAGTCACCGATATACTGATTATTTGAACCTTGAAAAGCAACTTTTAGCAAAAAGAATGTGATTGGCGGAAAGGCTATGAATCCCAAAACAAGGTTGCACGCTGCCCTTGAAAGAGTTTTGATACTCCCAGACATTATATCAATCTTCAGAGGATGTGCCATCAAGCACATGGGAACAATAAAAAAGGCCCCAATTTCTGCAGTGGCAAAGTTAATTACTGACATAAGACACAAACCGATGAAGGCAGCTGAGATGGTCATCGCCTTCAAGAAAGCCCACTCTTGAGTCAGCTGGTGAGAAGATCTGGTGCACATGAATGGAGAAAGCAACACCCCAACAAGAGAGGTTGGTATTTGGGAGATAAAGAATGGAACTAAAGAAACAACAGCACCAAACAAATGAACGACAAAAACGTTTTTTGCAGCACTAAGCCATTTCCATGATCCTAGAGGGGCAATAAGTTGATCATCGGGATTTTCCGATCGTGCAGGTTCCACATTTTCCGACGTTAAATTCAGATTATTTGCATAAGAATAGAGAGACGCTGCAACTGCTGGTAGTGGAGCAACAAGGAGTGCAAAAGCAATCATATATACACCGACTGATACAAATTTGCTTGTAGATATTATTAGGTATAGAAAAAATGACTGATGAAACTTCTCAAGGAGGTTGTTCACTGAACGAACAACTCCTTCAATCAGTCTGCATAATGAAAAACAGAACCCTTAGCCAATTTTGAAAGGAAGGAATTCTATCCAAATATGCATAATTTAATTAAAAAAAAAGCTTGGCAACTATTCAACAACAGTACCTTTATCATAGTGCATCAAATGGTAAATTCAATCCCATACAAGAACATGATTTTAGGCAATAACTTCATTTATGTGAATATAACCAATGCAAATTGGAGGTTTTCCCTATTTCTTTAAAATGATAGGGATTTTTAACCATAGTTAATTAAAAAGTGTATTTTTTCTTACCACAGTCAAAACTATTTACAAATAAAAACTTAAATATTTAAGGTTAAAATAGGAAACTGGAAACAAAGACAAGTTCAATGATGACATTCTAATTTTAATAGCTTTGAAAATTGACAGTAAACATTATCACAAGAAGAATAAAAAAAAAATTCAGATATCATCACTTATCTTCCCCTCCACTAGGAGCAGACTGCAAAGGAAAAACAAGGATAATTTTTTCTAAAGGAAAGTGGTAAACTATAGAAAATAGAGGTTGACATCGAGCTAAACCCAGAGAGGACAACCCTTAGACTAAACATTCATTCATATTGTGACAAGGAAAAAAAATGTTACATAGATTAAAATCCTTGGGCCATAAATGAGCACTGACCGGCCTCCTCGCAATAGGAATTCATTACGCTTGACGTTGCCATCAAGAGAAAATTTGGGGGACATCTCCACAGTAATTGCATCGACTTGGTAATCACGAAATGCTCCATGGGAACCAGTAGGAATACCCAAAGCCTAATGGCAAGAAAAACATAGATAATTAAAGTGAAGATAGCTATTATTAACAGAAATGGAAAATACTTTTTATATCTTGTTCATTTCAATTAAAAACATAAACGCTATCTCCTACAGAGTGAACTCAAGAATAAACCACCTGGTAGTACAATGAACTTGCAAGTGTGGCAGTGCCTTCAACATAGTCAGAAGCAGGGAGGCCAAAATTCCATTTGGGATTTAAGCTTTTCATCAATTGTCCAATTGACTCCAATACTTCGCCCAAAACCTTAAGCCATTTGCAGTCTAGTAAAAACCAAAGTTTCTCAACCTTAACCCAAAAACCTTGCCTATGTATTGCTAAATAATTCACAACATTGACGAGGTCCAGATTTGGCATCTGACCATTAGATGCTTCAGCATAGACACTAAGACTATCCTCAAAGTGTTCACTTTTATTTGAAACCTTGATAACAAGGGCTGCCGCCATGGTTCCAGCACGTTTAAAATCATCTAGACTCCTTTTCTCTGCCATATTATCTGCTTCTAATTCATAAAAAACATTCCTCTCAGTACAAGCATGTGTGTCAATTATGCTAGATCGACCAAATGCAGGATTGTGATAATCTCTAAGCCAAGCTGAAACTGCAGTATATTCCCCATAGCGTGAATCCGCAATAAGCCATACAATATCTTTGGCCAACCATGTAACTTGTGAAAGCAAAGAAAATACTGAATATGCAATACCAAGAGACAGAGCCTCATGAAGACTAGTCTTTATGGGATTGTAAGGTGTCACCAAGACAATGGCTTCCTTTCCATCGGCTTGCGGTGCTCTTATAATGCCAACAATGTTCATACCTTGTGCCATGCAACGATCATCATCCTTAAGGATCCCAGAATCAGGGCTAGAAAAAAAGTGCAGTGGATGGAATTGCCTATATTGTGGGTTGAACTTGTGGTAATTAACATCAGCACCCAAGTCTGAAATATATTGAGCTATAGTCTGCTGACTTCCACTTGGAAAAATAATTAGAAAATAGAATCTCATTATTACAAATTAATTAGAAGGGGAAAATTTGAAAAAGAGTCTAATGACAATTTTATTATGATTATGTAGTTGTGCACCCATACACCCCCGGACAAACAGTAAATGACATGATGCCATGGTCATAATTCATAAATATAAAGAAAACATTTTAAAGTCGGAAAAAAAATTAACTAATGCTAGCTAGCCTACAAAAAAAACAGTAATAAAAGATAAACTTAACAAAACCATATAAACTTACGAGTAAAAATGATAAATACAAAGCCTAGATCACTGAGATGACAAATTTCCCCTTATTTTTAGAAGGAAGGAGTATAAAAGCTGGTACAATATAAACATACAAGCCTCTTGAGCCAGGCTTCGTATTCAGACCATTTAGATCGTTTACCAAGTTGTTCGCCTGCGAGACTTCATGATTTGAAATCATTGAATTTGCCGAACCTGACGAAAAATACAGTGCCACATTTAAGAGATCTCCAGCATATATATGCCCTAATCAACTTCAAAGTATCATACTCCATTGCAAAAGAACAAGTTAATATGAAATTGATATTCCTCTAATTTTTAGATACTTTGTAATCCTAAACTTGTATTAATCTGTTCTCTAAATTAGTATCACAAAAAATGGTGAAAACTGAAATTAACCTGGCATGAGAGCATTCTCAGAAATATAGGTGTTCATAGCGAAAATTGGTAGTAGCAAAAGAGCTAAAACCCCCGCAGAGTAGCAAATCACGCTAGAGAACACCCAAAAAGAGGAGCAAGAATTAGATTAATTAACTACTAAATAATGATTCAAACTAAGAATCAAATCCACGCAAAAAAAGAAAAAAAAGTGTACCTGAAGAAAGCGTTGTGAGAGATGAAAAAAATCCCCAAGCGCACGATAGGTCGTGGTTTCATTTTTGGTGGTTCGGTTTCATCCATTAGAAGAGAGGAGCTTTAAAATATCCTAGTTGCTCCTCCTAAATCACCTTGAATCTGTTACCTAATAGAGAAGAAGTAAATCAAGGTGAAGGACAAAGGGGATGCTGACGTGTATGCTCAGTTAATTGATAAATGTGTTATTCATGTGAAGCCTAACATGAAAGGGAAGAAACTAACCCTTTTTTTTTAATAAAAATATGGGGTTAAATGCAAATAACAGTTTATTTAAGTTGCAAATCGTACCACTATATTTTAAAATTGATTTTTTTTTTTTTAAATAATAAACCAGACTTTTCATTGATATATGAAAGAGCCCAAAAAGACCAACCAAACCATTACAAAAAGGCAAGCCAGCTGGAAGCAAAAACAGAAGGAGAATAATATCACAAAAAGAATTACAATTTGCACTCCAAATGGAGGGCCAAGCCAACCAGTTGCCCTTCAAGGTTAAACAATATTTCAGAATGACAACTTTTTTGCTTGTTTTCCAAGATCTTTTGCCAATAATTTAGATAAACCTTCAATGTTTCAAATGTTAGTGAAGATGGAAAACCCGGGCAGCAGGATCTTGGTTACCACTCAGAGTGATGCAGTCGCAAATGCCACAGACGATAAACAAATTGAAAAAATCGAGAGACTCTCAGAGGATAATTCGTACGCTTTATTTAGAGAGAATGTATTCCGCGATGCACAGGCTGTACAAATTCCAGAGCTCACAGAAATAGAAAAGCAAACTGTGAAGAGATGTGAAGGAGTTCCTTTGACTATAAAGTGTTTGGGAGGCCTGCTATCTTCAAAAAGGAGAACAGCTGAGTGGAAGAATGTCAAAAGACAAATTATTGGCACAGGAGGAAAAAGATGGCAGTATTCTACCAGCAGCACTCAGATTGTGTTATGATCTAATGCCATCTCACCTGAAGCGTTGTTTTCTTCAATGTGCTCAACTACCAAACGATCGCATGTTTTCTTCCAACGACTTATCTTTGGAAAATATAGGTGAGAAGTATTTCATGGAACTATGGACAAGATGTTTCTTTCAGGATCTTGAGGAAGGTTTAAAATGCACCCTCTCATCCAAAAATTCGCATGCGTAATTGCACAAGAGCAAACTGAGTGCTTAGAAGGTACCAAACCAATCACAGAGATAAGATCCATTGCCTTCCAAGTAAGAGAAACAGTGCCACCTAGTGGATCTTTTGCTCATAAATGCATCTCAAGGTTCAAATACTTGAGATTTTTGCATTTAGGCATCACAAATCTGCAAGAAATTCCAAATTTTATTGAAACACTATAGTACCTGAGATACCTTGATTTGCAAATTCAATATGTGATCTACACAGTTTATAAACCTTAATCCTCGCTTCGTGTTCCGAACTCGAGAATTACCAGATGACATAAGGAATTTGATCGGTCTCAGATACTTATGCGTAACAAGCAACAATCTTCGGTTGCAGAAAAACGGAATCGGAACTAACATCACTAAGATTCCTAGCCATTGAAAAAAGCGAATGCCTAGAAGCAGTAGAAACCCTAATGATTTACAATTACAAAAAACTGAAATTATTACCAGAGGGAATCATAAATCTAAAATCGCTACAGAGATTAACCCTAGAAAAAGTAGAATTTAAGCTACAAAGATTGACAATAAGAGATCCACCAAAAGTAGAGGAATTACCAGAATGGCTTGAAGAATCTTGGATATCATAAATTTTCCAATAGTGATAGATCTAGAAAAGATTCGTAAGATGTATGATGCAGTTAAGGAACAAGCGTTTGTTCAATCGTGAGATCACCACCACAATTGTGAGGAGGCTTATGCTACTTCGTGGTCATTATTTTCTAAATATAAAATTCTTAAAAAATATGTTTTTATGAATTAATAATATTTGGATAATAGGTTTTTATGAATTAATAATAAATAGTTGAACACTGGAGATAATTTAAAGCTCAACATAGCATCAAACTTAGGTAAACATGACGTACCCAACGAAGCAGCAGAGAAACAGGAGAGTTCAGTTGGATGCATCTCCAATCACAATAGTCCTTCCAACTGCGTAAATGGTTCGTTATTGGATAAGGAGGCTCTGCATTACTTATTTAATTAGTTCGGGAGACATGAACATCACTGTACAAAGCTAGGAGAATAATATTACACTACTACATGAACAAAGGATTTTAGGTAGAACCCAACTATCATTTAATCTACAGTCAAATAAAAATTGAACAAACAAACATTTCATTAGCAAATCTGCTAATGTCTAATTTGAATGAGACCTTAAAAAACTTATGATGCATCAAGGCCACCACATGGACATTCATAGAACCACATTCCAACTTTATGAAAACCACTTTTGGTCAAGAATGAACACGTGCTCTCTTATTTTTAACACAGCAAATAAAATCACACAGAAGAAACAATTCAATCAGATTTGTTCAAAATAGCAATGAAAAATAAATAAATGATATTCGTGAGCCTAGATTAATATCACAAGACAACCACATGCATGACCCTACAACACTTGACGTTAGGAAACTCGAAAAATAATATCCTAGGTTAGGTATCAAATCGAGACTTAATGAAAGCCCCTTAACGACGATGTCGCATTAACCACTAATAAATTTAAAAAAAAAAAAACTCATTAGACAGGTCCAAATTTTGCATTCCAACCAGAAATTGAACTCTATATATCCCTACTCAATATTGATTACAAAAGTTTCATGTTGAATCAAAAGGAAGCAAACCAAGATTCTGTTTGGCATATTTACGAACACCTAGCAACCATACTATGAGTGTCATGGAGGTTTCATCTGCATCCTCATTTTCTTTAGCATCGTTTTCAAATCCACCTCTCAATTCACAAATCATCTCCAATATACTCAGCAGTAAAGTGATATTAAAAACCATTTCCCAGAGCATGTAAAAGTTCCTTCTTTTATATCTTCCTTTTCCAAACTATTGCTTCACATTGGAATGTCGTTAAAAGTTCTTTTGTACAATTCATACGACATAATAATCCTTTTTTTCATACAAAACGAGAAGAAGAAGAAAACAGACACCAAAAAAAAAAAAAAACAACCAATCACTGTATACTTGGAACATCTAAGGAAAATCACAAATGTGGGTAATGAGGCTACCTTAATCCAATCTTCATAATATTTTAAAAAAAATTAGTGAATCAAAATTTCTTCAACACCATATCACGTACTTTGAAATACCTTTCCTCTTCAGTCATGCGAGAAGGTGGGAACAACGAAGAAGGAGCGAATATACTGCTCGAAGACGGAGAAGAAGGAAATTTGCTTAATTGACCTCAAAATTTGAACTCTCAACTTCACTTTTCAATTTTCCCCACTCCATCTATCTCTCTCTCACTTCATTTTTCTCTCTTATATTTGTTATTCTAAAATGTCTATTTTAAAACACCAAAAACACATTCAAAAAAACACAAATTTTATGAAAAGAAAATATTAAAAAAAGTCTTTGAAAACAACCAGAACAATCAATCATTTTCATAATAGGTCCGAAATGATATTTTGACTATATTTTTTCCTAAAAAATTGATATTGCTATGTATTTAGATTCAATGGATAGATATTGAAAAAATGAATGAAATCAATATCTTATTTGCGCGAAACTAAGTTCAGATGAAAAAGTTACGGCTAAAATACGAAAAAATGTTATAAAAAAAATTCTGGATTTAAAAAAAAAAAATCTTACCAAGCATGATATGACAGATCGTCTTCTATGATCGGTCTGATCATGCACATGATCTGACCGATCGTCTATTAAGATCTGTCAGATCGTTCATAATAAATCTAAAATGGTATTTTGCTCATAACTTTTTTTACAAAATTGGAATTGCTATGAATTTAGATTCAATGGATAGATATCGAAAAAACGAATGAAATCAACATTTTATTTGAACAAAACAGAGTTTGTATGAAGAAATTAACACCAAAATACTAATTTTTTTAGAGAAACACTGATATGGAAAATTTAAAAAAAATGGTTTGATCAGACTGATTATGATCTGATTGGACCGATCTTGGTCAGGGATCGGACAGATCCCAAACTTTTTTTTCTCTTTCAGATATGTTTTTCTTCAGAAATTGAGTATTTTGATGTTAATTTCTTCGTCCCGACTCCGTTTCTTGCAAATAAGATATCGATTTCGTTTGTTGTTTTCAATATCTATCCATTGAACCTAATTCATAACAATCCCTATTTTGTAGAAAAAGTTATGAGCAAAATATTATTTCGGATTTATTATGAACGATCTAACTGATCTTAGAAGATGATCGGTCAGATCATGTGCATGATGTGACCGATCATACAAGACGATCTGTTAGATCATGATCTATCAAATTTTATAAAAAAAAAAACCCGATTTTTTTTTACAACATTTTTGTATTTTGATCGTAACTTTTTCATCCAAACTCTGTTTCGCACAAATAAGCTATCAATTTCATTCATTTTTTCATTATATATCTATTGAATCTAAATTCGTAGCAATATCAATTTTATAGAAAAAGTTATGAGCAAAATACTTTTTTTAGATCTTTTAGTCTTTTCACTTAATAGTGACATCAGCACAGAGTCTTAAATATAAAAACTAGAAATGGAGGTCAAGTTTCATTAGAACTCTATTTTGGAGGTCATTTCAGCAAATTTCCCAACATATATATTATATGTATAAGTTGGAAAATATAAAATATTGTCCTTCATGTTGTTTCCTTTACCAATATTGATGAATCTTTTTAAAATACTAATTTTTTACCACGTGCGTTGCACGTATATATCTTCTAAATATATAAATTTTCATTATTTTACTTTTAAGCATATAGTTTCTTTTTTTTTTTTCTATTCTTCATCAAATTATTTAGAAATGATAAATAATAACATAGTTATTGAAAGTTTAGGTATATGGTTATTTTTGGGTTGAAAACATAACCTTTTGTAATTAGTTTTTTTTAATCCTTGATTTATTGTAAATATTAAAAAACTATTTCTTTAAAACGCTAACATAATCATATATATTGAAATATATAAAACACTAACATAATACTTGATTTATACCAAATTAAACTTTAACCAAAGATATTTGTTTGTGAATAGTATATTTCATTTTTTAATATTTTATTTGTTCTTTCAGTGTGTGTGTATATATATATATATATATTTCTATCTATAAGAAGAGGTGAAATTACTTATGTTGTGGGTGAAATTACATCAGTACACATGAAATTTCTTAACTTGATCAAGGAATGCACAATCGGCATATCTACATCACCTGGAAAGATAAAGCTACGTCACCTGGGAGGCTACATCTACGTCACCGAGAAGGTACGTCTACCTAACCTGAGAGGCTACGTTTACGTCACCTAAGAATGTACATCTACGTCAGCAAATAAGGCTACATATCCAAGACCAAGAAACTACATTATACGAGTATCCAACTAAAAGATGACACGTAGCATAACCAACACACAACACGTCGTTGGGAAGCAACATGTGCCCCAATCCTGACGCAACACGTGGCACGATGATGTCATCAATCTCGTCTCCTATAAATAGGAGAAGAAATTCATTCATTAGGTACTAATTTCTACTACTATTCTCTTTGGCACACTAGCTCTGCTTGCTCTGACTTTAGCATCGGAGGGTGTTAGGCCGGCACCACACCGGTGCTCTATTCCTTTCCTGTGTAGGTACCTACGTAGTATACAATCGAAGCAGCGCACTACCTTCGACTCGTCCCATATATTAAGTTCGTTGTATACGTGGAAGCTCTCCATTTTTACGCATCAACATTTGGCGCCGTCTGTGGGAAAAGTATATAACTAAGTGCTCTACCATCAAGGATGAGTCAAAGAAGTCAACACGGTGATGATATGGAGGACGGTGAAAATCGTAACCCCCGTAACAAAAGATATCAAACTCGCAATACTAGAGAGCTACAACAAGCTGATGAAAATCAAGAAGTGGTAAGAGTTGTGCCAATGCCAAACGGAAGGGTAGATGCTCTAGAAGAGCAAGTTCGAGGTGTGAATCGAGATCTTGCTAAAGTACTCAAAATTCTTACACAGAAAACTTATCATCAAACCCCTACTGACAACCAGGAATTACTATCCAAAAAAGGCAAAGACAAAGAACCTATAGAGCGTATAGGTGAATCAAGGAATCATGAGAAGGGTGGCTCGAAGAGGAAGTCGAGGCTAAATATCCAGAACAGTTCCTCTTCCTCTCATAACTCTTCTCACAACAAGAAACCTAGTCAGAAACGAAGGTCTGATCTCAGAGAAGTTCTCAATCAAAAGAGAAAAGAACATTCTGATACTGTGAAGTTTATTGTAGAAAGTGCCCAGCCTTGGGCGCCAGAGTTGAAAAAACTCCAACATCAACTTGGTCATATGAAGAAAGAGTATAGAGGAAAGACTTCTTTTGCACTAGAAGATTTGCTTGAGCAAACTGAGCCGCCATTCACCGATAATATAATGGAGGTGGAGCTTCCCACCAAATTCAAAATGCCAACTATGACCACGTATGATGGTTCAAAGGATCCACTCGAGCATGTCGATACGTTTCGGACCTGGATGGAGCTCTATGGAGTCCGAGATGCTATTAAGTGTAGGGCATTCCCTCTTACATTAGAAGGCCTTGGTCGCGGGTGGTACAGGCAGCTCAAGCCGAGGTCCATATCTTCATTTAAAGATCTTATTTGGTCTTATGTAACTCAGTTCCTTGGTGGAAGAGATCATAAGAAACCAGCCACGCACCTTTTAACTGTGCGTCAAAAATCAGAGGAGAGCTTCTGCGACTATGTATTGAGATTTAACAGTGAGACGCTGAAGGTTGAAGGTTACAGTGATGACATTGCTCTGATTTCTGTGATGGCTGGCTTGAAAGATGAAAAGTTCTTGTGGTCACTAGGCAAGAAGATATCTGCTACATACACCGAGCTCCTCGTTACAGCGTAAAAATATATGAGCGCTAGAGAGTTGCTTAGTGCAAGGAAGACTTCAGATGAAGGAGGTAATAGTAAACGATCAGAGGACAAGAAAAGAGACTGAACAGAAGACTTTGTCTGGGGGACTAGCCGTCACGAGGATGACAAGAAACATAAGTCGGGAGACAACCTTGAGAATCAGAGTCTTCCTCCTAGTAAGTTTAATAAATACACTCCCACCATGGCCCCGATTGAACAACTACTCTTGGAAATCAAAGACAAAAACTTAGTTAAGTGGCTGTCTAGGATGAAAGCAGGGTCAAATAAGAGGAACAAATACAAGTATTGCCTCTTCCACAAAGACCACGGCCATTGCTTCGATCTCAAGGAAGAAATTGAAACTCTTATTCAAATAGGGTACTTTAAGGAATCCGTAAAAAGTAAAGGAGATAAGGAAGATCGGGACCGTGACAATCAAAATTTTCCAGATGGAGAAATAAGAACCGACCCGACTAGTGAAGAAGAGAAGCATGATAGGTCACTAACGTAATAAGCTGAGATATCGACACATTTATTAACCTCAACTGAAAAACTCTACTGCTTTTATAAAATGTCAAACAACTCAGATTTTATTTTAGCAATTTTACTTATTGTAATTTTATTCTTTCAATAAAGTTTCTATTGAGAGAGCTTTGCCATTAAATGAAATAAGAGTTTACTTTTTCTACTTTATTGCATTTATGTAGACAGTTTGAGTAAAATCATTCTAAGAACTCTTAGACTTGAGCAAGACTTCAAGACATAAAACTCTACTCGAGTGGGGGCCAACTATGTGAACCTACTATAAAAAGTTCTAAGTTCGCCAAGGTGGAAGAGATAAATAAAAATTCTAAGTCTACTAGGGAGTGCAGGGCTTGCACGAGCCGCACCAAGTAGAAGAATTTAAAACGACAAAAAATTCTAAATCTACTGAGAAGTACAGGGCTCGCACGAGCCGCACCTAGTAAAAGAATTTAAAACGACAAAAAACTTTAAGCCTACTAGGGAGTGCAGGGCTCGCACGAGTCGCACCTGGTAGAAGAATTTAAAACGACTTAAAATTTCTAAGTCTACTAGGGAGTGCAGGGCTCGCACAAGCCGCACTTGGTAGAAGAATTTAAAACGACAAAAAATTCTAAGTCTACTAGGGAATGCAGGGCTCGTACGAGCCGCACCTGGTAGAAGAATTTAAAACGACTAAAAAATTCTAAGTTTACTAGGGAGTGCAAGGCTCGCACGAGTCAAGGCTTATAGAAGATGTTTTTTTAAAAAAAAAAAAGTCAACGGTCAACTGTCATCGGGTCAAAGGTCAAACAATTTGTTACAAGTCTAAGACAAAGTACAAATGACAAGGCGCTGATGACAAAGCCTTATTGACATAGCCCTGATGACAAGCCCTATTGACATAGCGCTGATGACAAATCTCTATTGACATAGCCCTGATGACATTGCCCTGATGACAAAGCTCTATTGACATAGCCCTGATGACAACGCCCAAATGACGAGGTCTAATTACAAGGTACATGTCAACAAGGAAAGACAAATTCAAGTCTTAAAAAAAATCAACGGTAAAATAGTCAACGGTCAACATTCAAGGGGTCAAAGGTCAACTGGTCAAAGGACGGGTCAAACAATTTTTTTCATTACAAGCTACGAATCAACAAGGCAAGACAAAGTCCAAGACATGCGGAAAAAAAAACTAGCTGAACACCAAGAAAGAGAAAACAGGGGGAAAAAAACTTTATTTATTTTTCTTTTCTCATTTTCTCTACTTTCTATGGTTAATTTAAATTTTTATCAATTTTTTTTTTTATAAAAAAATAGAGACTTGCATATATTCTATGATTTGAAGAGTAAATTTTACTTCTAAAATCAAAAGGGGGTGAAGTATATGATGATTGAGTCGGACAACTTAGACATACAACCCAACTCCAAAATGACCAAGACAGAAAATACAACCTACCTGTAAACTAAAGAGTTTGAAGAGAATAGAATTCATATATTTTCTAGTCACATACACATAATATATATATATACACATTAGAGTCTAACCTAATGGGCTTAAGAGTAATGGGCCTAACTATGTAACAATTATAATAAACTCAATAATAATATCTAACACTCCCCCTCAAGCTGGAGCGTATATGTTAATCATGCCCAGCTTGTTACAAAGGTAGTCAATCCGTGGCCCATTCAAAGCTTTTGTAAAGATGTCGCCTAATTGTTCTCCGGTCTTCACATATCCGGTAGAAATTAACCCCAATTGTATTTTCTCACGAACAAAGTGACAATCAACCTCAATATGTTTAGTACGCTCATGAAAATCGGGGTTTGAAGCGATATGAAGGGCGGCTTGGTTATCACACCATAGTTTCATTGGATGCAAGACTGAAAATCCCAATTCAAGAAGAAGTTGACGAATCCATATCACTTCACAAGCTGGCTGAGCCATAGCTCTATATTCGATTCAAAGACTAGATCGTGATACAACATGTTGCTTCTTACTCTTCCAGGAGACTAAATTCCCTCCCACAAAAACACAATAACCAAGTAGTAGATCTTCGATCTTCCTTAGACCAACCTCGATCAGATCCGAGAAGCATTCAATCTCATTGTGTCCATGGTTTCCATATAGAATTCCTCTTCCAGGGGCACCTTTTAAGTAACACAAAATCTGCTCAACGGCCCTTCCAATGTTCAATAGTAGGTGAGGACAAATATTGACTCACTATACTAATCGAATATGCAATATCTGGACGAGTTACAGTAAGGTAATTAAGTTTTCCAACCAACCTCCGGTATCTTTCAGGTTCTTCAAATAATTCACCATCTTTTGTAAGCTGCAAATTAGGATTCATTGGGGTGCTACATGGTTTAGCCCCCAATTTACCAGTCTCTGATAGTAAATCTAACACATATTTCCTTTGAGAAAGGAAAATCCCTTTACTGCTTCTCATCACTTCAACACCCAAAAAATATTTTAACGCCCTAAGTCCTTTGTATGAAATTGACTATGGAGAAAAGTTTTGAGGGATAAAATGCCTGCACTATCACTTCCTGTGATGACAATGTCATCTACATACACAACCAACAAAATGATCCCAGCTGCAGACTTACGATGAAAAACAGAATGATCTTATTTACTTTTTCTCATGCCAAACTGTTCAACTGCCAAGCTAAATTTACCAAACCAAGCTCGAGGGCTCTGTTTCAAGCCATACAATGATTTTCTCAGATAACAAACCTTTCCATTCTCCTTTTGAGCAACAAATCTAGGTGGTTGCTCCATATACACCTTTTCTTGAAGATCCCCATGAAGAAAAGCATTCTTGATATCTAATTGGTGCAAAGGCCAACCATATGTAGCAGCCAGAGAAATAAACAATCGAACTGACGTGAGTTTGGCAACAGGAGAAAAAGTGTCAGAATAATCAATCTCATAGACCTGAGCATACCCTTTAGCAACAAGACGGGCTTTCAAACGAGCAATAGATCCATCAGGATTAACCTTGATTGCAAAAACCCACTTACAACCAATGGCTTTCTTACCCGTCGGTAAATTGACCAAAGTCCAAGTTCCATTTTCTTCCAAGGCCCGCATTTCCTCGATCATGGCATTACGCCACCCAGAATGAGAAAGGGCATCATGAACAGTCTTAGGTAAAGACACAGAATTAAGTGATGCAATAAAAGAACACGAAGAGGGAGACAAATTGTCATAAGATACAAAAGAAGTAACAGGATACGTACATGTTCGTTTCCCCTTGCGGAGGGCAATAGGGAGATCAACTTCTGGATCTGACGACGAAGCCTCGTGAACGGTGGTATCTAGACATGAATCCGGTAGAGTACGAGAACGACGGGTAAACACTTGAGGAAATGGAGGCATGGGCAGGGAGATTGGTAGAGGAGGAGAAACAATAGGTGGTACTTCAGAGGGAGGTGGCAAAACAGAAGTCGGAATTTCAGAGGGAGGTGGAACAAGAGTTGTAATGGTGTAGATTAACAAGTTATCATCCTCCTCCGGAGAAATGTATGAGACCGAAGGAGAGAACGGTGTATTTTCCTGAAAAGTAATATCCGAAGAAACCAAATATCTATTAAGAACGATAGAAAAACATCGATACCCCTTTTGAACCCGAGAATAGCCAAGGAAAATACATTTTAAAGCATTAGGATCAAGTTTAGAAAGTTGAGGACGAACATCCCGAACAAAACATGTGCAACCAAATATCCGAGGTTCTATAGGAAATAAAGGTTTATTGGGAGGCCTGCTATCTTCAAAAAGGAGAACAGCTGAGTGGAAGAATGTCAAAAGACAAATTATTGGCACAGGAGGAAAAAGATGGCGATATTCTACCAGGACTCAGTTGTGTTATGATCTAATGCCATCTCACCGAGCGTTGTTTTCTTCAATGTGCTCAACTACCAAACGATCGCATGTTTTCTTCCAACGACTTATCTTTGGAAAATATAGGTGAGAAGTATTTCATGGAACTATGGACAAGATGTTTCTTTCAGGATCTTGAGGAAGGTTTAAAATGCACCCTCTCATCCAAAAATTCGCATGCGTAATTGCACAAGAGCAAACCGAGTGCTTAGAAGGTACCAAACCAATCACAGAGATAAGATCCATTGCCTTCCAAGTAAGAGAAACAGTGCCACCTAGTGGATCTTTTGCTCATAAATGCATCTCAAGGTTCAAATACTTGAGATTTTTGCATTTAGGCATCACAAATCTGCAAGAAATTCCAAATTTTATTGAAACACTATAGTACCTGAGATACCTTGATTTGCAAATTCAATATGTGATCTACACAGTTTATAAACCTTAATCCTCGCTTCGTGTTCGAACTCGAGAATTACCAGGATGACATAAGGAATTTGATCGGTCTCAGATACTTATGCGTAACAAGCAACAATCTTGATTGCCAAAAAACGGAATCGGAACTAACATCACTAAGATTCCTAGCCATTGAAAAAGCGAATGCCTAGAAGCGGAGAAACCCTAATGATTTACAATTACAAAAAACTGGAATTATTACCAGGAGGGAATCATAAATCTAAAATCGCTACGAGATTAACCCTAGAAAAAGTAGAATTTAAGCTACAAAGATTGACAATAAGAGATCCACCAAAAGTAGAGGAATTACCAGAATGGCTTGAAGAATCTTGGATATCATAAATTTTCCAATAGTGATAGATCTAGAAAAGATTCGTAAGATGTATGATGCGGTTAAGGAACAAGCGTTTGTTCAATCGTGAGATCACCACCACAATTGTGAGGAGGCTTATGCTACTTCGTGGTCATTATTTTCTAAATATAAAATTCTTAAAAAATATGTTTTTATGAATTAATAATATTTGGATAATAGGTTTTTATGAATTAATAATAAATAGTTGAACACTGGAGATAATTTAAAGCTCAACATAGCATCAAACTTAGGTAAACATGACGTACCCAACGAAGCGGAGAGAAACAGGAGAGTTCGATTGGATGCATCTCCAATCACAATAGTCCTTCCAACTGCGTAAATGGTTCGTTATTGGATAAGGAGGCTCTGCATTACTTATTTAATTAGTTCGGGAGACATGAACATCACTTGTACAAAGCTAGGAGAATAATATTACACTACTACATGAACAAAGGATTTTAGGTAGAACCCAACTATCATTTAATCTACAATCAAATAAAAATTGAACAAACAAACATTTCATTAGCAAATCTGCTAATGTCTAATTTGAATGAGACCTTAAAAAACTTATGATGCATCAAGGCCACCACATGGACATTCATAGAACCACATTCCAACTTTATGAAAACCACTTTTGGTCAAGAATGAACACGTGCTCTCTTATTTTTAACACAACGAAATAAAATCACACGAAGAAACAATTCAATCGATTTGTTCAAAATAGCAATGAAAAATAAATAAATGATATTCGTGAGCCTAGATTAATATCACAAGACAACCACATGCATGACCCTACAACACTTGACGTTAGGAAACTCGAAAAATAATATCCTAGGTTAGGTATCAAATCGAGACTTAATGAAAGCCCCTTAACGACGATGTCGCATTAACCACTAATAAATTTAAAAAAAAAAAAACTCATTAGACAGGTCCAAATTTTGCATTCCAACCAGAAATTGAACTCTATATATCCCTACTCAATATTGATTACAAAAGTTTCATGTTGAATCAAAAGGAAGCAAACCAAGATTCTGTTTGGCATATTTACGAACACCTAGCAACCATACTATGAGTGTCATGGAGGTTTCATCTGCATCCTCATTTTCTTTAGCATCGTTTTCAAATCCACCTCTCAATTCACAAATCATCTCCAATATACTCAGCAGTAAAGTGATATTAAAAACCATTTCCCAGAGCATGTAAAAGTTCCTTCTTTTATATCTTCCTTTTCCAAACTATTGCTTCACATTGGAATGTCGTTAAAAGTTCTTTTGTACAATTCATACGACATAATAATCCTTTTTTTCATACAAAACGAGAAGAAGAAGAAAACAGACACCAAAAAAAAAAAAAAAACAACCAATCACTGTATACTTGGAACATCTAAGGAAAATCACAAATGTGGGTAATGAGGCTACCTTAATCCAATCTTCATAATATTTTAAAAAAAATTAGTGAATCAAAATTTCTTCAACACCATATCACGTACTTTGAAATACCTTTCCTCTTCAGTCATGCGAGAAGGTGGGAACAACGAAGAAGGAGCGAATATACTGCTCGAAGACGGAGAAGAAGGAAATTTGCTTAATTGACCTCAAAATTTGAACTCTCAACTTCACTTTTCAATTTTCCCCACTCCATCTATCTCTCTCTCACTTCATTTTTCTCTCTTATATTTGTTATTCTAAAATGTCTATTTTAAAACACCAAAAACACATTCAAAAAAACACAAATTTTATGAAAAGAAAATATTAAAAAAAGTCTTTGAAAACAACCAGAACAATCAATCATTTTCATAATAGGTCCGAAATGATATTTTGACTATATTTTTTCCTAAAAAATTGATATTCTATGTATTTAGATTCAATGGATAGATATTGAAAAAATGAATGAAATCAATATCTTATTTGCGTGAAACCAAGTTCAGATGAAAAAGTTCACGGCTAAAAAACGAAAAAAATGTTATAAAAAAAATTCTGGATTTAAAAAAAAAATCTTACCAAGCATGATATGACAGATCGTCTTCTATGATCGGTGATCATGCACATGATCCTGACCGATCGTCTATTAAGATCTGTCGGATCGTTCATAATAAATCTAAAATGGTATTTTGCTCATAACTTTTTTACAAAATTGGAATTGCTATGAATTTAGATTCAATGGATAGATATCGAAAAAAACGAATGAAATCAACATTTTATTTGAACAAAACAGAGTTTGTATGAAGAAATTAACACCAAAATACTAATTTTTTTAGAGAAACACTGATATGGAAAATTTAAAAAAAATGGTTTGATCAGACTGATTATGATCTGATTGGACCGATCTTGGTCAGGGATCGGACAGATCCCAAACTTTTTTTTCTCTTTCAGATATGTTTTTCTTCAGAAATTGAGTATTTTGATGTTAATTTCTTCGTCCCGACTCGTTTCTTGCAAATAAGATATCGATTTCGTTTGTTGTTTTCAATATCTATCCATTGAACCTAATTCATAACAATCCCTATTTTGTAGAAAAAGTTATGAGCAAAATATTATTTTGGATTTATTATGAACGATCTAATCGATCTTAGAAGATGATCGGTCGATCATGTGCATGATGTGACCGATCATACAAGACGATCTGTTAGATCATGATCTATCAAATTTTATAAAAAAAAACCGATTTTTTTTACAACATTTTTGTATTTTGATCGTAACTTTTTCATCCAAACTCTGTTTCGCACAAATAAGCTATCAATTTCATTCATTTTTTCATTATATATCTATTGAATCTAAATTCGTAGCAATATCAATTTTATAGAAAAAGTTATGAGCAAAATACTTTTTTTAGATCTTTTAGTCTTTTCACTTAATAGTGACATCAGCACAGAGTCTTAAATATAAAAACTAGAAATGGAGGTCAAGTTTCATTAGAACTCTATTTTGGAGGTCATTTCAGCAAATTTCCCAACATATATATTATATGTATAAGTTGGAAAATATAAAATATTGTCCTTCATGTTGTTTCCTTTACCAATATTGATGAATCTTTTTAAAATACTAATTTTTTACCACGTGCGTTGCACGTATATATCTTCTAAATATATAAATTTTCATTATTTTACTTTTAAGCATATAGTTTCTTTTTTATTTTTTCTATTCTTCATCAAATTATTTAGAAATGATAAATAATAACATAGTTATTGAAAGTTTAGGTATATGGTTATTTTTGGGTTGAAAACATAACCTTTTGTAATTAGTTTTTTTTAATCCTTGATTTATTGTAAATATTAAAAAACTATTTCTTTAAAACGCTAACATAATCATATATATTGAAATATATAAAACACTAACATAATACTTGATTTATACCAAATTAAACTTTAACCAAAGATATTTGTTTGTGAATAGTATATTTCATTTTTTAATATTTTATTTGTTCTTTCAGTGTGTGTGTATATATATATATATATATTTCTATCTATAAGAAGAGGTGAAATTACTTATGTTGTGGGTGAAATTACATCAGTACACATGAAATTTCTTAACTTGATCAAGGAATGCACAATCGGCATATCTACATCACCTGGAAAGATAAAGCTACGTCACCTGGGAGGCTACATCTACGTCACCTGAGAAGGTACGTCTACCTAACCTGAGAGGCTACGTTTACGTCACCTAAGAATGTACATCTACGTCAGCAAATAAGGCTACATATCCAAGACCAAGAAACTACATTATACGAGTATCCAACTAAAAGATGACACGTAGCATAACCAACACACAACACGTCGTTGGGAAGCAACATGTGCCCCAATCCTGACGCAACACGTGGCACGATGATGTCATCAATCTCGTCTCCTATAAATAGGAGAAGAAATTCATTCATTAGGTACTAATTTCTACTACTATTCTCTTTGGCACACTAGCTCTGCTTGCTCTGACTTTAGCATCGGAGGGTGTTAGGCCGGCACCACACCGGTGCTCTATTCCTTTCCTGTGTAGGTACCTACGTAGTATACAATCGAAGCAGCGCACTACCTTCGACTCGTCCCATATATTAAGTTCGTTGTATACGTGGAAGCTCTCCATTTTTACGCATCAACATTTGGCGCCGTCTGTGGGAAAAGTATATAACTAAGTGCTCTACCATCAAGGATGAGTCAAAGAAGTCAACACGGTGATGATATGGAGGACGGTGAAAATCGTAACCCCCGTAACAAAAGATATCAAACTCGCAATACTAGAGAGCTACAACAAGCTGATGAAAATCAAGAAGTGGTAAGAGTTGTGCCAATGCCAAACGGAAGGGTAGATGCTCTAGAAGAGCAAGTTCGAGGTGTGAATCGAGATCTTGCTAAAGTACTCAAAATTCTTACACAGAAAACTTATCATCAAACCCCTACTGACAACCAGGAATTACTATCCAAAAAAGGCAAAGACAAAGAACCTATAGAGCGTATAGGTGAATCAAGGAATCATGAGAAGGGTGGCTCGAAGAGGAAGTCGAGGCTAAATATCCAGAACAGTTCCTCTTCCTCTCATAACTCTTCTCACAACAAGAAACCTAGTCAGAAACGAAGGTCTGATCTCAGAGAAGTTCTCAATCAAAAGAGAAAAGAACATTCTGATACTGTGAAGTTTATTGTAGAAAGTGCCCAGCCTTGGGCGCCAGAGTTGAAAAAACTCCAACATCAACTTGGTCATATGAAGAAAGAGTATAGAGGAAAGACTTCTTTTGCACTAGAAGATTTGCTTGAGCAAACTGAGCCGCCATTCACCGATAATATAATGGAGGTGGAGCTTCCCACCAAATTCAAAATGCCAACTATGACCACGTATGATGGTTCAAAGGATCCACTCGAGCATGTCGATACGTTTCGGACCTGATGGAGCTCTATGGAGTCCGAGATGCTATTAAGTGTAGGGCATTCCCTCTTACATTAGAAGGCCTTGGTCGCGGGGTACAGTACAGGCGTCAAGCCGAGGTCCATATCTTCATTTAAAGATCTTATTTGGTCTTATGTAACTCGGTTCCTTGGTGGAAGAGATCATAAGAAACCAGCCACGCACCTTTTAACCGTGCGTCCAAAAATCGAGGAGAGCTTCTGCGACTATGTATTGAGATTTAACAGTGAGACGCTGAAGGTTGAAGGTTACAGTGATGACATTGCTCTGATTTCTGTGATGGCTGGCTTGAAAGATGAAAAGTTCTTGTGGTCACTAGGCAAGAAGATATCTGCTACATACACCGAGCTCCTCGTTACAGCGTAAAAATATATGAGCGCTAGAGAGTTGCTTAGTGCAAGGAAGACTTCAGATGAAGGAGGTAATAGTAAACGATCAGAGGACAAGAAAAGAGACTGAACAGAAGACTTTGTCTGGGGGACTAGCCGTCACGAGGATGACAAGAAACATAAGTCGGGAGACAACCTTGAGAATCAGAGTCTTCCTCCTAGTAAGTTTAATAAATACACTCCCACCATGGCCCCGATTGAACAACTACTCTTGGAAATCAAAGACAAAAACTTAGTTAAGTGGCTGTCTAGGATGAAAGCAGGGTCAAATAAGAGGAACAAATACAAGTATTGCCTCTTCCACAAAGACCACGGCCATTGCTTCGATCTCAAGGAAGAAATTGAAACTCTTATTCAAATAGGGTACTTTAAGGAATCCGTAAAAAGTAAAGGAGATAAGAAAGATCGGGACCGTGACAATCAAAATTTTCCAGATGGAGAAATAAGAACCGACCCGACTAGTGAAGAAGAGAAGCATGATAGGTCACTAACGTAATAAGCTGAGATATCGACACATTTATTAACCTCAACTGAAAAACTCTACTGCTTTTATAAAATGTCAAACAACTCAGATTTTATTTTAGCAATTTTACTTATTGTAATTTTATTCTTTCAATAAAGTTTCTATTGAGAGAGCTTTGCCATTAAATGAAATAAGAGTTTACTTTTTCTACTTTATTGCATTTATGTAGACAGTTTGAGTAAAATCATTCTAAGAACTCTTAGACTTGAGCAAGACTTCAAGACATAAAACTCTACTCGAGTGGGGGCCAACTACGTGAACCTACTATAAAAAGTTCTAAGATCGCCAAGGTGGAAGAGCTAAATAAAAATTCTAAGTCTACTAGGGAGTGCAAGGCTTGCACGAGCCGCACCAAGTAGAAGAATTTAAAACGACAAAAAATTCTAAATCTACTGAGAAGTACAGGGCTCGCACGAGCCGCACCTAGTAAAAGAATTTAAAACGACAAAAAACTCTAAGCCTACTAGGGAGTGCAGGGCTCGCACGAGCCGCACCTAGTAAAAGAATTTAAAACGACAAAAAACTCTAAGCCTACTAGGGAGTGCAGGGCTCGCACGAGCCGCACCTGGTAGAAGAATTTAAAACGACTTAAAATTTCTAAGTCTACTAGGGAGTGCAGGGCTCGCACAAGCCGCACTTGGTAGAAGAATTTAAAACGACAAAAAATTCTAAGTCTACTAGGGAATGCAGGGCTCGTACGAGCCGCACCTGGTAGAAGAATTTAAAACGACTAAAAAATTCTAAGTTTACTAGGGAGTGCAAGGCTCGCACGAGTCAAGGCTTATAGAAGATGTTTTTTTAAAAAAAAAAGTCAACGGTCAACTGTCATCGGGTCAAAGGTCAAACAATTTGTTACAAGTCTAAGACAAAGTACAAATGACAAGGCGCTGATGACAAAGCCTTATTGACATAGCCCTGATGACAAGCCCTATTGACATAGCGCTGATGACAAATCTCTATTGACATAGCCCTGATGACATTGCCCTGATGACAAAGCTCTATTGACATAGCCCTGATGACAACGCCCAAATGACGAGGTCTAATTACAAGGTACATGTCAACAAGGAAAGACAAATTCGAAGTCTTAAAAAAAATCAACGGTAAAATAGTCAACGGTCAACATTCAGTGGGTCAAAGGTCAACTGGTCAAAGGACGGGGTCAAACAATTTTTTTCATTACAAGCTACGAATCAACAAGGCAAGACAAAGTCCAAGACATGCGGAAAAAAAAACTAGCTGAACACCAAGAAAGAGAAAACAGGGGGAAAAAAACTTTATTTATTTTTCTTTTCTCATTTTCTCTACTTTCTATGGTTAATTTAAATTTTTATCAATTTTTTTTTTTATAAAAAAATAGAGACTTGCATATATTCTATGATTTGAAGAGTAAATTTTACTTCTAAAATCAAAAGGGGGTGAAGTATATGATGATTGAGTCGGACAACTTAGACATACAACCCAACTCCAAAATGACCAAGACAGAAAATACAACCTACCTGTAAACTAAAGAGTTTGAAGAGAATAGAATTCATATATTTTCTAGTCACATACACATAATATATATATATACACATTAGAGTCTAACCTAATGGGCTTAAGAGTAATGGGCCTAACTATGTAACAATTATAATAAACTCAATAATAATATCTAACACTCCCCCTCAAGCTGGAGCGTATATGTTAATCATGCCCAGCTTGTTACAAAGGTAGTCAATCCGTGGCCCATTCAAAGCTTTTGTAAAGATGTCGCCTAATTGTTCTCCTGTCTTCACATATCCTAGGTGAAATTAACCCCAATTGTATTTTCTCACGAACAAAGTGACAATCAACCTCAATATGTTTAGTACGCTCATGAAAATCGGGGTTTGAAGCGATATGAAGGGCGGCTTGGTTATCACACCATAGTTTCATTGGATGCAAGACCTGAAAATCCCAATTCAAGAAGAAGTTGACGAATCCATATCACTTCACAAGCCGATGAGCCATAGCTCTATATTCGATTCAAAGACTAGATCGTGATACAACATGTTGCTTCTTACTCTTCCAGGAGACTAAATTCCCTCCCACAAAAACACAATAACCGGTAGTAGATCTTCGATCTTCCTTAGACCAACCAATCAAAGATCCGAGAAGCATTCAATCTCATTGTGTCCATGGTTTCCATATAGAATTCCTCTTCCAGGGGCACCTTTTAAGTAACACAAAATCAGCTCAATGACCTTCCAATGTTCAATAGTAGGTGAGGACAAATATTGACTCACTATACTAACTGAATATGCAATATCCTGGACGAGTTACGATAAGGTAATTAAGTTTTCCAACCAACCTCCGATATCTTTCAGGTTCTTCAAATAATTCACCATCTTTTGTAAGCTGCAAATTAGGATTCATTGGGGTGCTACATGGTTTAGCCCCCAATTTACCAGTCTCTGATAGTAAATCTAACACATATTTCCTTTGAGAAAGGAAAATCCCTTTACTGCTTCTCATCACTTCAACACCCAAAAAATATTTTAACGCCCCTAAGTCCTTTGTATGAAATTGACTATGGAGAAAAGTTTTGAGGGATAAAATGCCTGCACTATCACTTCCTGTGATGACAATGTCATCTACATACACAACCAACAAAATGATCCCAGCTGCAGACTTACGATGAAAAACAGAATGATCTTATTTACTTTTTCTCATGCCAAACTGTTCAACTGCCAAGCTAAATTTACCAAACCAAGCTCGAGGGCTCTGTTTCAAGCCATACAATGATTTTCTCAGATAACAAACCTTTCCATTCTCCTTTTGAGCAACAAATCTAGGTGGTTGCTCCATATACACCTTTTCTTGAAGATCCCCATGAAGAAAAGCATTCTTGATATCTAATTGGTGCAAAGGCCAACCATATGTAGCAGCCAGAGAAATAAACAATCGAACTGACGTGAGTTTGGCAACAGGAGAAAAAGTGTCAGAATAATCAATCTCATAGACCTGAGCATACCCTTTAGCAACAAGACGGGCTTTCAAACGAGCAATAGATCCATCAGGATTAACCTTGATTGCAAAAACCCACTTACAACCAATGGCTTTCTTACCCGGTTAAATTGACCAAAGTCCAAGTTCCATTTTCTTCCAAGGCCCGCATTTCCTCGATCATGGCATTACGCCACCCAAGAATGAGAAAGGGCATCATGAACGTCTTAGGTAAAGACACGAATTAAGTGATGCAATAAAAGAACACGAAGAGGGAGACAAATTGTCATAAGATACAAAAGAAGTAACAGGGATACGTACATGTTCGTTTCCCCTCATGGAGGGCAATAGGGAGATCAACCTGGATCGGACGACGAAGCCTCGTGAACGGTGGTATCTAGACATGAATCCGGTGGAAGTACGAGAACGACGGGTAAACACTTGAGGAAATGGAGGCATGGGCGGGGAGATTGGTAGAGGAGGAGAAACAATAGGTGGTACTTCAGAGGAGGTGGCAAAACAAGTCGAATTTCGGAGGGAGGTGGAACAAGAGTTGTAATGGTGTAGATTAACAAGTTATCATCCTCCTCCGGAGAAATGTATGAGACCGAAGGAGAGAACGGTGTATTTTCCTGAAAAGTAATATCCGAAGAAACCAAATATCTATTAAGAACGATAGAAAAACATCGATACCCCTTTTGAACCCGAGAATAGCCAAGGAAAATACATTTTAAAGCATTAGGATCAAGTTTAGAAAGTTGAGGACGAACATCCCGAACAAAACATGTGCAACCAAATATCCGAGGTTCTATAGGAAATAAAGGTTTATTGGGAAGCAAAGAGTGATAAGGAATTTGACCATTAAGAACCGAGGAAGACATGCGATTAATAAGAAAACAAGCAGTAGATACTGCATCTGCCCAAAAATGTTTAAGAACCTGCATTTGGAAAAGTAAAGCTCGAGCAGTTTCCAACAAATGTCTATTTTTACGTTCAGCTACCCCGTTTTGAGACGGAGTATCGACACAAGATGTTTGATGAAGAATGCCATTTGTGGTCATAAAATTTTGAAAAGTGGATGACATATATTCTTTTGCGTTGTCACTTCGAAGAGTTTTGATGGAGATATTGAATTGGGTTTGAATTTCAGCACAAAAAGCAGAAAAATGAGAAAATACCTCGGAACGAGATTTCATGAAATAGAGCCATGTCATTCGAGAGTAATCATCGACAAATGTAACAAAATACCGAAATCCGGTTATAGAAGCAACAGGACAGGGACCCCAAACATCGGAATGAACTAACTCAAAAGGAGCATTTGCACGTTTATTGACTCGTGGACCATGACTGACACGATGGTGTTTAGCAAATTGGCACGACTCACAATCTAAGGAGGACAAATATTGAAACTAAGGGCACAATTTCTTAAAAACGGAGAGAGAAGGATGACCTAAACGACAATGAGTATCAAAAGCAGACGATGACGATACTCCAGAACATACAACAGAAAACTGGGGGTCAAGAACGTAGAGGCCGCCAGATTCATGTCCTTTACCAATAATTTGCTTCGTCGTAAGATCCTGAAACAAACAATAACTGGGATAGAATGAGACACAATAATTTAATGAGCGAGTAATTTGACTGACGGATATCAAATTAAATGACAAATCAGGGAGGCTAAGAACACAAGACAAAGGTAATGAAGGACCAGGTTTAGCTTGACCAGATCTAATAACAGTGGAAGTGGATCCATCTGCTAAAGTAACATGACATGACGAAGTGTGTGGTTCGAATGAAGAAAGTAATTTATGATTACCTGTCATATGATCAGTTGCACCAGAATCTATGACCCATTTGGAAGAAGAAGAAACAAGACATGATGTCGATTTACCTGACTGAGCAAGAACAGTACCGGAAGCAAGCTGATGATTCACTCTTTCAGCCATAAAATCAGTAGAAACTTATACTTGGCAACACGAATAAAACCAGTCCAACCAACAGCTAAATAATTAGCCACTAACAATCAACCAACCACAACACCCAACAAACGGCTAGGAATTAAGCCTCAAATATGTGGTTAACGAATGGATAAGTAAAACGAAATTTGGACAGCGAGCATAAACCCAGAAAACACAGATCTGGACAGCAGCGAAATTCTGGACAGCAAAAAACAATCTGGACAGCAGCAAAACTTCTCGTTTCCGTCAAAACCAAGCACCTATTGCACCCAAAACTACCACAGAATGACTGGAAACGTAATTCTGAGCAAAACCAAACGAGCGGCACCGAGAGGGGACGTCTCACACGCCCCCACGCGCCGGCGCGTGAGGAGGATGGCGGACAGACTGGCGGCGCGTATGGCCCACGCGCTGCTTGTTCTGGCGGACGGTGGCTGCGACTCGACGTTTCGGAGGGTGGTGGTTCTTTCTACGAGGGTGGTGTCGACAAACGGCTCAAGACCCGAACTCGAACCCTAACGCTCTTGAACAAGAATTCACTCTACCAACTCTCAAACAAAACTAGGAACCTTTAGGCTCGATACCATGTAAACTAAAGAGTTTGAAGAGAATAGAATTCATATATTTTCTAGTCATATACACATAATATATATATATACACATTAGAGTCTAACCTAATGGGCTTAAGAGTAATGGGCCTAACTATGTAACAATTATAATAAACTCAATAATAATATCTAACACTCCCCCTCAAGCTGGAGCGTATATGTTAATCATGCCCAGCTTGTTACAAAGGTAGTCAATCCGTGGCCCATTCAAAGCTTTTGTAAAGATGTCGCCTAATTGTTCTCCGGTCTTCACATATCCGGTAGAAATTAACCCCAATTGTATTTTCTCACGAACAAAGTGACAATCAACCTCAATATGTTTAGTACGCTCATGAAAATCGGGGTTTGAAGCGATATGAAGGGCGGCTTGGTTATCACACCATAGTTTCATTGGATGCAAGACTGAAAATCCCAATTCAAGAAGAAGTTGACAAATCCATATCACTTCACAAGCTGACTGAGCCATAACTCTATATTCTGATTCAGCACTAGATCGTGATACAACATGTTGCTTCTTACTCTTCCAGGAGACTAAATTCCCTCCCACAAAAACACAATAACCAGTACTAAATTCCCTCACACTTCGTATTTTCTCAAACTTTTGACAAGTGCTAAGCCAGAAAATTCAAGCTGTTAACTCTCAAAATTTTGACGGCTGCAATGGAAGAAACTTCAAGCTACAAGCTCAAACATGAGACATTTGTGATTTTTTTTTTTCTAGAAAACTCAAGCTATCAAGCCCCGACACTTGTGAAATTTTAAAAATTGATATAGGCATAAATCCCACCTCGAAATAATACTCCCAAGCAACAGTGAGCTGACATCTCAATTTAGGTAGGGAGTAAGGGGTCACTGTTGTGATTACATCAGTACACGTGGAATTTCTTAACTTGATCAAGGAATGTACAATCGACATATCTACGTCACATGGAAAGATAAAGCTACGTCACCTAGGAGGCTACGTCTATGTCACCTGGGAAGGTACGTCTACGTCACCTGGGAAGGTACGTCTACCTCACCTGGGAGGCTACGTCTACGTCACCTGAGAATGTATGTCTATGTCATCAAATAAGGCTACATATCTAAGACCAAGAAACTACATTATACAAGTATCCAACTGAAAACGACACGTGGCATAACCAACACGCGACACGTCGTTGGGAAACAACATGTGGCCCAATCCCAACGTGACACGTGGCACGATGATGTCATCAATCTCTTCTCCTATAAATAGGAGAAGAAATTCATTCATTATGCAACTAATTTCTACTACTATTCTCTCTAGCACACTAGCTCTGCTTGCTCTGACTTTAACATCGGAGGGTGTTAGGCTGGCACCACACTGGTGCTCTTTTCCTTTCCTGTGCAGGTACCTACATAGCACGCCGTCGAAGCAGCGCACTACCTCTGACTCGTCCCATATATTAAGTTCGTTGCATACGTGGAAGCTCTCCATTTTTACGCAACAACAACTTACATTTGCTTCAAATATGCAATGGGAAACAATCAAATGATATCAAAAAATAGATTTAATATTATTAAATTTTATTATAATTATGATATTTAATATACAAATCAATATGAGTTTTTTTTAGCAAAAATACCGCTTACTAAATATTTATCTAGATTTTAAATGTCATTACTATAATACAATAACTTAGGGACCAAAAAAAGTACCTTAGCATTTAAAATTTCACGTGCATCGCACGTGTTTAGAATATAGTATACAAAAATTTCCACACACGGAAGAGAGATGGGTGAGAGGGAGATGTGGCACTAACAAAAAAAAAAAAAAAAAAACTTGCCAGCGAAATTGAAATTTTCGCTAGCATTGCCTAAAAGATGTTTTTCTAAGTAATGCTGGCGAATTTCGCCGGCATTGCGACTTAAAACATAAGAGGGACTCAAATTAATTTTGTCTGCATAGCCAATGGGATTAAATTCCCATCCCAAGACTCACTTCTCATTTCCTCCTATCTAAGTTTTGAAGGGATGATTTACTAAATTAGCGGAATTTTATTTAGTAAACTAATTAACATTTAATTACGGATCTATTAACATCATGTAATTTTTGATAAAACATGTAGATTTATGCTTAATTTCGAAAATTAAAACCCTTTTACTTACATTGAGTAGTTAATGGAGAATCGGTTGGAGGTTTCTTTACAGCATCAATCCTCAGCAACACCGGATCTTCTATGCTATATCCCGATCGAAAGCAAAACCGATTTGTGGGAATCGAACCGGAAGAACAAAAGAAGAAGAAATTTCTTCTAAATTTTTCCCTAAGGAAAATCGGCAATTGGGCAAAAACTTGAGAGAGAATTTTCACTTTTCTAATTAAAGTGAGAAGTGTATAAAATATGAATCTCAATGGTCATATTTATAGGAAAATATGATATCTAATCTCTATAGATATGCTTATCTCCTAATTATAGAAAAGATAAGTAATTAAATTAAAAAAAATAAAAATAAATAAAAAAACAACGCAAATTTCCATCCATCCACGCATGCATGCGCTGAAGACATTTGCATTTTCCTTGTTTTTTTTTTAATTTCAATAATTACTTTCTTTATTATATATTTAATATTAGAAAAAATTCAAATAATAATTTCTAATTAAATACATTTAGCCAAAACTTAATATATTAATTATATTTGAATCTTATTCAATCAATTAATTATTTTGGGCTAACACCAATTTGTTTCTTAAACCAATTGCATTTAATTCTCTCTAATATTTATTATTAAATTAAATAAACTCATTATTTAATTAACAATACTAATTATTAATTTCCATTTAAATAAACTCATTATTTAAATAATTAATAATATTAACATTAATTCCCGTTTAAATAATTTATTTATTTAAACAATTAATTTTGCCACAAATATTATAATTGATATGTTATATTAATTTCCATTTAAATAAACTCTTTATTTAAACAACTAATATTGTATCAATATTAATAATATTAATATTAATTTTCATTTAAATAATCTCATTATTCAAATAATTAATATTGCCTAATTTTAAGTAAAATCAATTACTTAAATTATTTGTTCTTCCTAAGTTAAATTAATAACTTAGTTTTGCTACAACGATATTTGGGCTAGCATAGGGACCCGATGGACCTATAGATCATGGGCTTAATAATTAGTCAATTAAGTGATTAACTCATAATCAGTTAATTACTTATTATTTAACTATGAATAATTCCACTATAGATTCATAGCTAAACTCCCCTCACTATAGATGAGTTATGTCCATTTAGTTTATCTTTTATTTATATCTGTGATATATCCTTCACGTGGAACCCTCATAATTACAGGCGGATAAATTTACCATTTTGCCCCTGTAATTACCGCTTTATCCTTGTGTTCCTGCTGATTATCCAATGAACTTTATCTTTAGTCGAACTAGAGATAAGGTACTTCTATGATCAATAGAAGTCGTGGCGCCAGTTGTTTATGTCTCGAATCAGTACATCAAGGGAGTTTCCTAAAGTTCCTAAAATGTTTAGGTATCGCACTGATACCGTTAATTTATAGGAAAATTATGAATTCCATCTCGTGAAGATGCGTTCCCAGCTACTTATCTAGCTATGTTCTCAAAACAGGAGTGTATTGAGTGTTCTTACAAATCGCTCTCAACCATGTGAATCAAAGAACATAACTCCACAAATAGGAGTCCGTATTTCACTCAGGATTGAGAGATCTATCACGGTTGATAAACTTAGTTTGATATTCGATCATTTCTCGTAAACGATACTAATGAGAAATTTGATCAAACATCGTGGTCCAGTCTTATACAATCACCATTGCATATGATACTTCCATTTCATGTCTCCCACATGAATGATCAGGATTAGATCATTTGTCTATAAACAAAATACGAAGATATCAACAGTGTTACCAGGATAAGGTTCCCAAACGTTATCCATTTACTGTAGACACTTTTAAGTTACTCATCTCGACTTTAATCCTCTCGTGTGACTCACATACTAAGTCATGATTTCATAAGAGTAACTTAGGGTTTACTATTTGAAGGATTGATATTAATATATTTCCATATATTCCTAATATCGTCAATTGAATCAATATAGATAATATAAAGAACTTATGTTTATTTATTTAATTTATTCTAAATAAATTATTATTATTAAATAATTACAAGTTCTAGGACACCATTCCTAACAAGTTTATCATGTTTAGAGCACCTTAAAACTTTTTTTTTTACAAATGAAGATTCGTAAGCTCAAAAAATGGTAGAGCGGTCAAAATCAATTGAGTTTTAAGATGTTGGTGGTTCGAGTCCACACGAATCTATTAGTAAAACGTAAATGGAATTGTTTAAAAAAAATTAAAAATAGGGTAATGCCGGTGAAATTTGCCGGCCACTGGCAAAAAGAAAAAAATGAAAAATATTGCTACTGGGAGAAATGCCTGAGAAATTCACCGGTATAGCCTTATGGTAAGCCAAATTATAAAATTAGGCTATGCAGGAGAAATGTATCATTTCCCCGGCATAGCTTTTGCCAGTGAATTTCAAAATTCGCCGGCAAAGGCTATCTCGACGGGGCTTTTATGATGAATATGGCCGACGAAAAATTTTCGCCGGCAAAGCCTTTACCAGTGATTTTTAACTTTTTTTTGTAGTGTGGACATGAATAAAAACTATGCCTCATCAATCGGGCCAAGCCTCGTGGACCAACCCAAGCTCGGCCCTGCCCAACCTGTAAGTCAACGGTTGATGGGTCAGGCCCGACCCGACCTCTAAATCTTTGGGCTGGATATGGATCATGTATTGAACCTAAGCCTGGCCCACCGACTTTATCGATAGAGCCCCCATAAAGCCCGTTAGAAAATTATTATTTTTAAATATATATATATATATATATATATATATAATTTTATTTTTTATATTTTAATATAATCTTATAATTATATAATTTAAAAATATAATATATTATAATTTTAAAAAAAGGTTTTAAAAAATGAAATTAAAATTTAATGAAAAATTTAATTTAATATAATCAAACTAACTTACAAAAATGATAAATAAAGTTAATTTTAAAATTTAATAAACAATATATAAAAACCAAATATAAATAAAAAAAATAAATAGAATAGTGAAAAATTAAATTAATTTTTTTTTCATCACTTTAGAGTTAAGTTTAAGTTTAAAAAGTTAAAAATAAGTTTCTAAAAAATGTAATTAAAAATTTAATTAAATAATTAAAAACTTAAACAGACCAGGGCTTGGCCCGGTCCGGCTTACGACCCGTATTTTATCCCATGGGTCTAAGTCTGTGGACTGGGTTTAGGCTTACCATTTTAGGTCAGGCCCAGGCCTAGCTAGGCTTACTCATTAACCAGGTTTTGTGAGCCTGGCCCTAGCCCGCTCATTTAAGGGTCGAGCAGACCCACCTGCCCATTGATGAGGTTTGATAAAAACAAAATTAGTGATGCAGGGGGAATGAAATTATGGCATGAAGGTGGGAAAAAAGGTTGGTGCGGTTGCAGAGTGTATTAAATAGATGAGAGAGTTACAGAGGTTTTCTTTAGAACAAAATTAGTGATGTAAGTGAAATGAAATTATTGCATGAAGGTGGGAAAAAAAATTGGTGCAGTTGCAGAGAATATATATTAAATAGATGAGAGTGTTAAAGAGGTTTCTTTAAAAACCAAATTAGTGATGCAAGTGGAATGAAATTGTTGCATGATTTTTTCAATATTTGAGGCATAGATAGAAAGAGTTTTTAATGAGAAATTAATGTCTGATATTATGTACCAGTGGTGATGGTAATCCAGCTCTAAAATAGAGTTTTTGCTCAAATATTACGAAAAATATAAATAATTCCTAATAAATTGTAAAAAACAAATTATTTCCAAAAATATTGTTCCCCGTCTATTTAACAGATGATTTATGCTGACTGGGCGTAAAATCGTCTGTTGAACAGACGATTTCAAGCAGGGGTATTTTAAAAATCATTTGCTGAATAGACGACTTATGGCAGTCAACAACAAGATGTGCCTTCTCCTTTCTTATCCAACAGACAAGTTATGGTAGGCAATATTTTTTCAATTTGATTAATTGAATTTTTGTTATTGATTAAGCGTTCTACAAAAAACTCATGTCTTCTTTTAAATATCATCAACAGATCATACATAATTTAACTAAGGAATTTAAAATAAAATAAGATAAAAACATAATCTAATAACATATATTAGAACAAAATAACATATGCATAAATGTTATATAAAATAAGTAAAATATATCATCTAAATGCTAATGAGTGCCGCAAGAGGGAGGTCGCCTGGAGGTCACCTATTTCGAGGTGGTTGACGTCTTTGTTGTGGGCGCCTCTATTGGTGGCATCCACATGACTCTCTAATTGTGGAAGGTCTTGCCTCATAATCATGAACGTGGTCCAAAATAATGTGAGAATTGGGAGTCGGTGTGAAAATGGGTGAAGAATGTCCTGAAATGGATGAAGTGTAGAAGGTGATGGCCAAATATTCGTCACATAAATTAGGGATTTGACTAATGTCCGTGACAGCTTGAATACGTGTAAATCCAGATGCCTAAGATAGAAATACAAGACATGAGTTTTATGTTGAATTACATTTAGTTTAAAAAAATCATAATATCATTACCATTGAGCCAATAGTTGTCCCCTGATGTGTCAAATATCGTCGGGTGATAGTATTATACCATGCCATATATCCCGCATCAACATCTAGGCCACCATTAACTGGATCACCGGGAAGAAGATGATCCCGATGAGATAACCACTCTCGAACATACTGATTATGTTCAGTCTTTCAATCTACAACACGAGTTCGGATATCCATAGCATGCAAACCTCCTGGGTTAGTGTTATATGGTTCAGGCACGACTTGTATGAGGTCAAACTGTCGCATAACCCTAAAGGTGAACATGAACTCTACTATACTGAAGCATATCAATGGAGTTTCTGTAAACCAACTATCCTGACTGTTGCGACAGTATGCAGAAAGATCGTTCAAGATAGTAGTATATGACTGCCAAATGACCTACATAATCAAAACGCGATTGTCACTTAGTATGAAATGTGTTGATAAACATTAATATATTAATTTAAATTTAAACTTGCGTCTTACCTGCTCTGGCCGTAGGAGATCAAACACATATTGATAGTGGATCAAAACATGAGTGAGAACATATAGGTGTGTACTATTTATTTGAATGACAGGCCGACAAAACTTGAATCCTTCTATGGAAGGTCCATATGCCCAAAATACACATCAAAAATTTTATTGCCTCTCAAATTAGTGTTCCTAAGTCTCCATTCAACCTGAGTCCAGGGATTTGTTTGTTTCAAAATATGCATCCATTTGATCAACAACTGACAAGATTCTTCCCAATTCCTGAAAACTCTCTCTATTTCTTTTTTTCCCTTCACATACTCATCAATAATGTACATTATATCCAAAATTACTATTCAAGAACACTTGCAATACTACAATTTTCACAGTTGTATCTTTTTTTACCATATCACTTATTTATATGGCAATCAATGTAGAGTCAAGTTGTGAGTGATCGCCTGACATACTGAGTAATCTCAAACAACTGGTGTGTCTTTTTTTTAATACCACGAAGTCTCCACAAGCACCTATCATCCCATTTCTTACACCTAACAGCCCAAATAGCAGGTGTTGACTCTGTTACCTCAAATTGATGATTTTTTTTATGGAGTAACGTTTCAATTTATGTTTTAAATCTTTTTTACTGCGACATAAAAGCCATTTATACAACTCTTCATCACTCCCTATTATTCCAGGACAAGCAATCAGATCATGTTCGGGGATAGGGTTCATAATAGTTATGTTTAATTATGAGAATATGGTTGAGAAAGCGTCATATTCGAGACAATCTAAATCTATACCCTCAAATTCATCATCTGTCAAGGTATTTACATCAATAAACTCATTTCCAGGACGTATAACTTCAAACTCACTAAAGGGTAACTGATAAGTCCTTAGAAAAAGGTATTCACATGGTTAAACTTGGATAAATCTAAGTAAAAAGACCAAGCAATCGAGTAAAATGTTGAGCTTATGCACCTATTTGAGTCACTTTTGTAAAATTCAATTTTGATTTGAGCCCTCTTGTTGACTTTGGCTTTTTGATCAATTTTCTCTCATTATTTGATTACTTTCTAAGCATTTTAATATAGCCCTTGCGAACATAGTTCTAGTGGTTGCTCTTGGTAATTCTTTACTGATGTAGGGCAAAGAGTGAAGAAGAACATGCGGTAATGCTGCTGAAGCAAAGCACTCAGAAAGCACAGAGATATTATCTTCACTGATGAGTTGTTTGATGGGACATGCGGTAGTCAGCTAGCGCTACAGTGCCCGAGCCACGCAAGTTCCCCAACATTGTGCCAACTACTTTTTTGGCGGGAAAAATGAAAAGATGGAAAAACAAAGAGAAAGAAGTGAGATCTAAAAGGAGAAAAAAAAACGACGAAGGAAGAAGAGAGAGTAGTCAGAGGAAGCAAGAGCAGGAAGGAAGGAAGGAAGCGCATAACGAGTAGGAGCCTGCTACAGCAGAGTTAACTAGTAGTTTAGCATTTAGTGGTTTTAGTTTATATTTAAGCATTAATTCCAGTCTTAAGTTTACGTTTATTTGCATGTTGTTGCCAGCCATGAGAGGCTAAACTCTTTTGTGATGAAATTTTAGTGAAGATGGATGGACAAGAACCGTTATTTTGAGACTCATCTATGCATGGAGAGTGTGATGTAATATTCTTATCATTTTTAATCTTCTTTAATGTTGTATGAAAATATAGTCAGAAGAGTGTATGCAATTATTGAAAGATAAATTGTATGCCAATTTCATATAAGATATTACTTGTTCATCTTAATCACAACTTACGAATAAGGGAAAGATTTAGAGGAATAGAGAACAATACAAGGGGATTCAAAAGAAGTAACTTTATTTGAGGTTTTAGAGATAAGATATAGGGTAAAGCGACACATTAAGTTAGTTTGAGAAAACTCATCTTTGCTCTTGCCTTCCTATGTGTTGATTGTCTCATAACTCCATCCAGATGTGAAGTCGATTAGCAAGTTGTTAACTTGTTGAAACAATCTTCCAGATCCCTAACATATCATCACATCTTCATCCTTTGATCCACACTTCGTGTTGATCCATTTAATTTGTGCACAATTTCTCCTAGTTTTATCACTCATTCATATTGTTGTGGTAGTAATCTTCCTAATCTCTAAATTCGGATAGAAACAACCATCCTCGTGGGACACGACACTCACTTACCACTACTATTACTTGTTGACCATGTGCACTTCCATGCCATCCACCGCCTAGTTTGACCACCGCTTCACCCAACAATAACATATTTTCAACTTCATTATTCTCACGTAATTCATTTGATGTCACTCCAGAGCCACTACAAACAACACTTGGATTTTCATGTATTGAAACTTGAATGTCACACTCTATCAGGTTTTCATCTCTACTTATAATTGACACATAAATATCTATTTTATTAGGAGGAGGCAAAGAAGTCGCGAACATGAAATTCAAATTTGCATCATTATGGATTGGGAAAGAAGAGAACTTAGTTGATCCATCTGATAATTGGGTGGGATATCTATACACAATCTCTTTTTGCATGGTCCTAAAACCGATGGATACTATCTCACTCAATAGTTCAACAAAACCATTAAACTTAATCCCATAATCAATTAAAAATCCTCCACATGGAGGTTGATCATATTCTATTTCTTCCAAACCATTGACTACATGGCCATTGGCATATATGACAATTGCAAGAGTTCTATCCCCTATTATCAATCTACAAGAACAATGTACATGACTAATAAACTACCTAAACATTCTAATTTTTATTTTACAAAAATTCTCAAGTCTTCATTCATAATACACTAATATTATGATATAAATTTAACAAAATGATAACAGTTAACCCACATAAACACAATCAAACAATTTTAAAAAAAAGTTACAAAAAACAAAACACCATGGTAGGCGATTCAAGAGTTTGAAACCATCAAAATCAAAAAAAGAAGTACAATAAATCAAAAAATAAAATGAAAACAGGAAACCCAAATTAAATACCAAGAATAGCGCTTAATTGAGAGTAGATTCACCTGAAATCGCTGGAAAATAAAGTCAAGATTTGAATTTTCAAATGTCACAAAAACTCATAAAAAATTGTCGGAAAAATGAAACTTTGATGAAAAAATACTTATTGAAACTTGATTTGATCAACCTTGTGATTTGGTGAAAATTTGGGACAGAAATCAGCGAGAAATTAGCTTGGAAAAGGAGGGGGCGAGAGAGATAGGATTCATCAAATGAAGAAGAAGAATAATGGAGAAGAAGAAGCAGATTTGGGTTTTTAGTCTGTCATAAACCGTGTGTTGTACAGACGATTTACTTACCTTAGCGTATAAATCGTCTGTACAACAGATGACTTATACTCAAAGTGTGACGACCCGAATCCTTTTAAATCATTTAAAATCAAATTGCAGCGGAAGACTTAATATTTAATAAAAATTTGGCGTGGATATGTTTAAAACTTAGACTATCCACAACCTGTTTACACTTTTCATAATCAGAGAATTTAAAGACAGGAAATGCAATTCCTGTGTAAAGCTTAAATGGTCAAGGTGATAAAAGTGAAAACAAACTCTTATGAGTTTATATACAAATATAAAACTCAAAAGATAAAACATAAAATAAATGTGTCCATGGACTTTAAAGGTATCCCTAGTCCATCTCGCCATCATCATCAACTAGATTAGACTGCACCCCACGACCCCGAGCATTACCTGAAAAGTTTGTAATATCATGAGCTAAAAGCAAGCCTAGTGAAAATAAACAGAATAAAAAGTAACATTAGACTCCAAACCCGCATCCGGATTTGTGTCCAAGTAAAACTCACATATCCTTATGTTTCAACCACTAAAAAGGGTTTTGTATCAAGTATTTCACTTTTACTTACCAATTCTCCCATATAATTGAGGAACTAACTTCCAAGCATTAGGAGGATGTGTTTCATAACCAAGGAGTTAAATATCGATGTCGACTGAGATGTCGAGGTTTAAATTTATGGAAATATCGATGGAAATATCGATGTCGACGGACATTATCGGAAAAATCACGGAAATGATGGAAATATTGGTATATTTTTAGACTTTTTGAATGAAACTTTCATAATAGTTTAATTAAGTCATAATCTATTAAATAATAAAATTATACACCTACAAATAATGGTAAACATAATAAAATTATATTGACAATAATTTTGGATGATTTAAAAAAAATATAGGAATTATAATAATTAAAATTAAATGATATTAAACCTATCAAATTAAATTAAAAGAGACCTTATGATAAAAATGAGATTTAAGTTAAAATTAAAATCAAAATTCACCATTCAAAATTAAAAACAAAATAAAAATAAAAATAAAAACATTTTTTTTACTATGAACGATAAAAAAAAAAGGCAAAGTTTTTTTTTTTTTTAATTTTCCTTTGTCTTGATATCTCTCTCTTATTTTACTCTTTTTAATGTTTTGACTTTTCTTGGAAGAAGTGCACATGTCTTCTTCCTTACATTTTCTCTCACATCAAAGCCAAAACTTCATGAAACCTGCAATTTTTTTTTTCCATTTTTCTCAGTTTGTTAATCCAACTTCAAAACAAGAACAACCATCACAGGAATTGGTTCTTTTCCGGCGACATCGACATGAAAAATCTCGACATTAACCGAAATTTCCAGAAATTTCACCGACACGGGAGAAAATTGATGACGATGCTCTAGCTGTTCGCCACGTCTTCACGAAACTTGAGCGAAATTTCCCCCGAAATCACGTTTTCCGTCTATTTCGCGACTTTTCCGGCGACTTGGGAGAAGAAAGAGATTCTCCCCCCATTTTATGTCGAGATCTATTTTGAGCGATATTTCCACCGATATTTTGATGGTTTCACCGACATTTGACACCATGTTTATAACACACATAATATTGTATTTCATTCTCTTTAATACCTTATACTATACATGAGGTTTACATTCAAGTGTTAATCTCCGATTTCAAGATCTTCCAATTAAAATGAGAATCTAGTTCTCTTATATATACATATATCAATAATAATTATACAAGGTTCAATACACCCTTGTATTCTCTCATTATAAAATTCAATCTCATTCCTCTTCCTTATAGCACTCGGCTATCATCATATTTCATTCTTTTTCTCTATGGAAATGTATAAGATACATAATGTTTCATTTCTTTTCTTTAATAAATATTCCTAAGCTCACTCGGTCTTAACATATTTAAACATTCATTTACTCACTAAACAAGTGTAAATGGCACACAACCTTTACATTAATATAACCATCACATGCGAATAATGTCAGGTAATGAAAGCTTCCGTAGGACTAAGCATTCACCTCATTATCTCGCTTTCCAAAATAAAATATACAAATTCCTTTCTATAATCTCTTTCCATCTCTAGTGAATAATGACAGGTAATGAAGCTCCCACAGGCTAAGTTCATTCACCTCATTAAACTCACTTTCCAATATAAAATATACGAATGTCTTTCAATAATATCTTCCCACTTCTAGTGAATAATGACAGGTAATGAATGCTCCCGTAGGCTAAGCTCATTCACCTCATTATCTCACCCACCAAATACAAGGTTCAATACACCCTTGTATCCTATTATATGTATCATAGTAATTATGGATAATACTAGATAATGTGACTCGTATAGTTACATCATTATCTCATTATCCATCTCCTCCGATCATGCAAAGTTCACGTAGCCTTTAACATTCCTCATGTACATATACGTAAACATAAAACGAATAATACCAGACAATGCAAGCTCACTCAGTCTATGCATTGCCTCATTATTCCTCCCAATAATCGATTATGCAATATGATATGAATATGCTTTCAAGTGCAAGTAAATAAATATAAACATTCAAAGTAATCGAAAGAATATAAAGGTAAATGGATCACTTACTACGCTTATACATAAAATGAGAAATTAGGAACTTCTAATAAGGAAAAAAATAAATAGATCAAGCCAAATGGCCTTTAGTTAACTTGAATTACTAACTTAATCATAGAATCTCCAATTCAAATGATTCTATTGCTTCCAATAATTATTCGAAGTTCCATAATCAAGTTTTTTATTCACCCCATTATACTTGAAACGTTCAATTTCCGATAATCATTCTTAAACTCTGGAACGAATCTAAACTTAGAACTTCCAAGAGTTATTCGTTTCATTCGAAAAATCCATGAGTTCTCTCACTCAATTATAACTAACTCCAAGCCTAAGCATGTTAGTTCACTTACTTTAATCCTTTCGATTTAAACCTTAATCTCAACTTCTGATTCTACAAATCGTTCAACTTATTCGGTTTCTAAAGCTACTTTAAATTCTATTTATTCTCACCTCGAATGCTCGCGTGACAACTAAGTTCCCACGAACCAACAAACGAGCAATCGCACCTACAAATCATCAATTGCACAACATATTACAACTCATAACTAAGATGAGAACAAGTGTGAATTTTTGGGTGAATAGTGATTTCGGATGAATAGTGTTTTCGGGTGAATAGTGTTTTTCAAAAATCCGGGCTCAAAATCGTCAAATTCCTTGATAGAAATACGTGATTTCAACTTCAAAACTCATTTATAATAAAAAAAACGAACAAAACCATGTAAAAAATTTTGAAAACTCACTTTTTAAGACTTCCCTTAGAGAACGGGAAACATCGAAAGGCTAGGTTGGATAGATAGCCCTCGTCTAGAGCAATTCAACGCAACCGAAAACACGACGATCCACCGAGAAACGAAGAAAAGCCAAGAAAATTTTCTTCTCATCCATGGATGAGGAGCTCCACGGCTTGTCAGGAGAAGAAGAGAAGGAATTGTGGTCAATTAGTCAACTTTGATGTTTTTAAAGAAGAATGAATAGTGATTTTAGATATTTTAAGAATTTAGATATTACGGATACGTCCTTTTAATGATTTTAACTCATAAAACGAAACCCGAAGTTCTTAAACTAGCCAAATGGTGATTAATAATTATTAATTGGCCCGTTAATAATTATTAATACGACCAAAACTAATTTAAGCTAATAAAACGATTAAAAATGTTTAAAATGAAATAAACTCATAAATTCTAAATTCTAAATTAAATCTAAAATTTAAATTAATCAATTCTAAAATTAAATTAAGTGCTTTACATCAAATAATAATAATTAAAAAAAAAATCCTTGTAAAATAACGGGACGTTACACAAAATATTAAAATCATCTGTAGAATAGATGATTTTAATCCTTTAAATTGAACATCGTGTGTTGTACACACGATTTTCTGTGCCACCTCACCGCCAGCTCACCAATCTGTGCCTAGTCATAAAAAACTACAATATTTTTTAAAATACTTTTAGTTTTCCAATATTAATGTCATTAATTTAAAATTAAACAATTTTCCCAAAAAAAATCCTCTTAAATATACCTAAAATGCATACTAGTAAATGAAAAGAAGGTGGCTATACATATAGAAATCTCATAAATATTTGCAAGAGTGTAACTTTTATAGTTTGTACTCAGTTAAATAATACATGTCGTCTCTATCCTTTTGATTTTATATCAATTTCGTCTCAAAACTTTTAAAAGTGTCACCAACGTTCCTATCATTTGATATTGTGAGTCTGAATCATCCCGTCGTGAATGGTTTTATATCAATTTCGTCTCAAAACTTTTAATAGAAACCTTTATTACACTTTTGAAAGCATAAGAACGAAATTGACACAAATCCAAAAGGATAGGGATGACAAATATAAATAAACCTTTTTATTCTGATTATCTCAAGCCAAGATGAGCATAACTCAACTTGTTAGACATCTGCTCTTCCCTCCTATTTAGATTTAAGGTTCGAGTCTCACCTCTCCTAATCTGATGTAATATCTAAAAAAAATTCATCTCAAAAGTCTAAACAAAGTGAATGGCTCGAAAACAAAATTAATTATATTAAAATAAGAGTTAAATGCAAGAATGACCTCTGCACTTTCATGGTTTTTTTAATTTACACCCCTACACTTTTAACTTGAAAAAAAAATCACCACTACTCTTTCAAAAGCCAACATCTATTAAAAAAAACCATCGAAAACTAACTAACTATATTTTTTTTAATATTTTTTCTTAACCTAGTTTAAATTTGTCTCTTCTTTCATCTCTCTCCTCTCTGTCTTCTTCCTTTTCCCATCCCAAGTCTCAGCCACAATACAAAAGAAAAAATAAAGAATCAACGCAAAGAACAAAACAAAGTACAAAAAAGTAATCTTCCAACACCTTCCTATAATCCAATCTTCTTTCTTTCATATAATTTGAATTCAAAACAGACAAACAAAAAAGAAAAAAAAACAAGCAGACTATCTCCATTTCCACAATAGGACTTTGCCTACTCCTTCTCCTCCACTTCAGATTCAGGCTTCTACTACTCAATTTCAGGAAAATCCGACAGCGTAATTTTTTTTATTTGATAACAGAGTTATGTGTCAGAGGGAAATTTTTTGATCGGATTATAAGGAAGGAGAGTTAATCGGAAAGGGAAGCGACGACGATTGAACGTGGTTTATAAGTGTCATTTTTACAGGAGTGATACATCAAGATTTGAAACTCAATAATTTTTATGGCTCCACACCACCATTTCGAACTCATTGGGAAATTTCGCAACACCACCCCTTTGAACCCACGCCAAAATAATTTTTTGGCATTCAATTTTAGGCGTTTTCTGGCATTAGGTTTTCTTGATTCTGTATCGTAGCCAAGACATGAAAGGAGAGATAGGCCTAGGATGACAGAAGACAGAGGGGTGAGAGAGGAATTAACCCAGGTTAAGAAAAAATATTAAAAAAATATAATCCGTTAGTTTTGGATAGTTTTTTTAACAGATGTTGGCTTTTGAAAGTGTAGGGGTGATATTTTTGAAATTAAAAGTGTGCGGGTGTAAATTAAAAAATCATGAAAGTGCAGGGGTTATTCTTGCATTTAACCCTTAAAATAATTAGAAATTTCAATAGATGGCTCCACCAATCTCGTTTGAGAAATGTCAAATTTTCAAATTTTTTGTTATTTTTATAAATACCGACTCTTAAAATGTCATTTTTGAAAAAAAAATCTTAAAACTATACGTCTTTTAGTTTTTTTTTAACAGGTTAAATTATGGTAAAATTAATTCTTATTATTTATAAACCAAGATAGTTGTTTATTTTTAAATCATTTGCTTTATTAAGCCTAAAATATTTAACTCGAAGTAAATTACATAATAAATAAATTAACAATCATAGGAATTTAAAATTTAAATTCCAATTTAACAGTAAGAGTCGAATAAATATTTAATCTCATTAACATTAACCCAACATTTTACTCTTGGTTTTGGAATCTAATCATGCGGATCGGGATTGCTTCAATTTTTTGTTAGAGATAGCTTTCAGATCCCACTCTTGTAAAAGAAATTTTATTCAATGTATGACCACCATTTTTTTATATTACATCGAATAAAAATAGGGAAGACTCGAATCCTTTGGATATTGAGTATTGATACATAACCAGTTGAACTAATATAAATCAAATACTTAAAATATAAAAATAAAAGAATATTTTATTTAAAATAATTAAATAATAAAATCGTGTTGATTTTAAAATGATGAATAATTATTTATTTTTGTTCTACTAATTAATTTTTAAATTTTTTTTTATGTTGATTTCTTTTTAATTTTGTCAATTAATAAAAACTAATAATTTAATTATAATAAATTTTAATTATTCACTATTTTGATTATTAAAATTCAATTTTATCAATACATCTATCAACGCTATAAGAATTTATTGAGCGTCGTCTATGCCACTGTCATCTTATGTCTAAGACGACGGTTTTAAAAATCGTTGTCTTTTCTATAAGAGGACAATTTTTAGCCGTCGTCTTTTCTGAAAAATTAGCCATCATCTTTACTCTTATTAGATTTTTTTTTAAATATTTCTAATGCATATTAAGTAAAGATAACGGTTAAAACCCGTCATCTATACCTTTTTTTCCAAAAAAAAAAATCATATGATGCCATATTATACGTTTTTTCAAGTTTCTACAAAATCTATATAGATAATTCAGAAATCAAAAGTTGTTTCATCACATAAGGGCAAATACATTTGTCATTAATCAAAGGTCTACAATTAAGCAACTAACTTCCTTTCCTACCATCTAATCTTTGTCTAGCGTTCTTCTTTCTTATATGAAGGCTCGAAGTTACCAAAGTTGCTACCTACAAAATAAAATGGAAAATGTAACATATGAACATAAGAGCAATGAAAGATAATGATCTAAAAATGAAACAAAATATCAATCACAGTGATTTACAATAACCATACAACATTCATCAGCATAAAAGCAATAAAAAAAAACATGTCATGATATTATCTTGAAGTAACAAATGAAGAGTATATCCATATTGACATTCTTACTGTTTTTGTTAGGAACGGTATCCTAGAACTTGTAATTATTTAATAAAGATAATTTATTTCAAATAAATTTAATAAATAAACATAAGTTCTTTCTATTATCTGTATTGATTCAATGGATGATATTAGGAATATATATTAATATCTAACATACAAATATTAAAACCCTAAGTTACTCTTAAGAAATCACGACTAAATATGTGAGTCATACAAGAGGATTAAAGTCGAAATGAGTAACTCAAAATGTCTACAATAAATGGATAACATTTAGGAACGTTATCCTGGTAACATTGTTAATAGTTTTCCATTTTGCATATGGACAAATGATCTAATCCTGATCATTCATGTTCATGTGGGTGACATGAAATAAAAGTATCATATGCAATGTTGATTGTCTAAGACAGAACCATGATATTTGATCAGATTTCTCAATTATACAATTTATGATAAATGATCGAATATTAAACTAAGTTTATCAACCATGATAAATCTCAATCTTGAGTGAAATGTGAACTCCTATTCTTGGAGTTATGTTCTTTGATTCACATGGTTGAGAGCAATATGATATGAACGCTCAATACACACTTGTTTTGGGAACATAACGAGATAGTAGTTGGGAACACATTTACACGAGATGAAATTCATAACTTTCCTATAAATTAACGTTATCAGTGCGATACCTAAATATTTTAGGAACTTTAGCAAACTCCATTGATGTACTGATTCAAGACATGAACAAGTGGCGCCACGACTTCTATTGATCACAAAATTATTTTATCTCTAGTTCGACTACGAATAATGTTCATTGGAGAATCAGAGGGAACACAAGGATAAAACGGTAATTACAGGGGCAAAACGGAAAACATAATCCGTCTGTAATTATGAGGGTTTCATGTGAAGGATATATCACATATATAAATAAAAGATAAACTAAATGGACACAATTCATCTATAGTGACGGGAGTTCAGCTATGAATTTATAGTGGAATTATTCATAGTTAAATAATAAGTAATTAACTGATTATGAGTTAATCATTTAATTGACTAATTATTAAGCCCATGATCTATAGATCCATCGAGTCCATATGCTGGCTCGAATATCATAGTCGTGAAATCACATGAAGGAATGAATAAATTTAAGTAAGATAAGTTACTTAAATTGGCAATATTAATTGTTTAAATATTGAGCATATTTAAATGGTAATTAATATAAACATTATTAATTGTTTAAATGATGAGTTTATTTAAACAGGAAATAAATAATGAAATATTATTAATTGTTTAAATATTAAGTATATTTAAATGGTAATTAATAATTTAAAATTAATTGATAATTATTAATTGTTTAAATAATTAAAAATAAAATATTGTCAATTAGAATTATTAATTAATTAAATAATGAGTTTATTTAATGGAAATTAATTAATAATTAAATATCATTTGATAATATTTAGTCGAGAGAAAACATTAATATTATTAATTGTTTAAATAAAGTATTTTATTTAAATGGCAATTAATTAATTAATTAATTAATTAAATTGGACTTATTTAATTTAAGAGAGAGTTTATAACCCAATTGCATTAATGAACCCAATTGAAAATGACCCAAAATAATTAATTAATTAAATTAAATTTATTCATTAATTATTAAGCAATTTTTGGCCATATATGCTATTTTTAGGAAGATAATTATTTGAATTATGTCCTAAAATATTTATATAGATTTATTTACCCAAGATAAAGCAAATTAAAAAAAAAAAAAAAAAAAAATCCTATTTATCTATAGCAATTTTGGCTATACATAGATGAAGGGAAGGAAAATCTTTTTGCTTTTTATGTTTATCTCCATGGAGTATTCCTAATGAGATTAGATTTTCCATTTCCCCTTAGCCAATTTTTCCATTATAGATTGGGAAGAAAATGCTTTTTTCTTCTTCCTAATTTCTTTTAAAGTTTGATCCCACAATCGAGTTTTGCTTGTTCGATTGGGATATAACATAGAAGATCCGGTGTTGAAGGGTTTGATACTGTAAAGAAACCTCCAACCAAATCTCCATAACATTCTCAATGTAAGTAAAGTGTTTTAATTTTCGAAAAATAAGCATGAATTTACATGTTTTTTATTATTTTGCATGATATTAAAGTTGATACGTCTCTTCCATGTTAATTAATTAGATTAATTAAATCAAACTTCCGCTTAGTGAACCTGTAACATCCTTCAGTTTTAACATCATCAAAGCTATCTTCATACTGCCCTGCCGATTCATCAACAATCACAAGTCTTCATACTATTAAGTCCACTAATCATACTTACCAAACTCATTCATTTTCACAATTCCAACACAATTACACTAACTTCGAACTTAACAAACTCATTGTTAAACACAATCCAAATACAAACTTAACAAACACAGAATTAACGAACCAAACAAATCCCGCAAGCCCCTAAGATTTCAAGAATTTATAAAAAAAAAATCTTTATCAAATTTAAGTGCATTATACTTTGAAGCTAACAACGACTATTCAAAATTTGTTGCTTGAATTTTAAAAGACTTCAAATCATAATAGATTTAAAATAAGACATCAAAGTATAATTGGGGCCTATAAATGCAAACATAACATTGCTTAGAAATTATTCTACAAGATGGTAACATCACTAAATTCACAAACTTAATAGCTTTTAGATGACTGATGGTTTACACTAATCACTGAATTGATTATGATTGATATATTTTGCAAATGCTTTTAAAATAACATTACCCATTGAAATTTCCCTTAAAAATATACAAAACCTAACACAATCTCAATAATTTCATTTTCCCTCAACTGTTGAGATGGAAAACAAAATATCACGGCATATGTAATTTGAATGAAACAAATGAAACTGGAACTACTCAAGAAATCAGTAAATTTCCCACAACACAATATTTCAAATTGAATCCCGACTTGATAACAAACACAACAAAGACATAATAAAACAGGCAAAATGCTTCAAATTCGTATTGAAATAACAAATAAAAGCAAGACTTTTTTTTGTTTCTCTAAAAAAAAAAAGCAATCCATTCAACAATAATCCATCAGCAAAATTTTCAAACAAAATAGACAAGCAGAAAACACAAAACTTTGATCCCTGATAACAGAAAGCAAACAAGAAAACAACATGGATTTAAAAATAACAAAGGTATAGATCGTAATCAGAAACAAACTAGCACTAGAATGTGTTAAAAAGTTACAGAAAATATAATATAATATAATCAACAAAGTTATGATTCTACAATATGGTAACATTACTAAATTCACAGGCTACCATAACTGCAGGACAACCAATGACAGTCAGTCAAATGTAATACAAAAAACAAAGTAGACAAAGGCTAGTCAACTAAATTATGATTCTACAATATGGTAGCATCACTAAATTCACAGGCTACCATAATTGTAGGATAGTCAATGATACTCAATCAAATGTAATACAAAAAAAAGTAGACAAAAACTAGTTAGCAAAGTAATGATTCTACAAGATGGTAACATCACAAAATTCATCATAGTCAAGGCTACCATAAATGCAGGGTAGCCAATGACACTCAATTAAATAATAAAAAAACAAAGTAGACAAATATTAGAGTAGTTGAGCAAGAGTCCAAAATGAATAGAGCTAGCTTCACAAAGTTTGTTTCCTAATCTAACTGGGATGCCATGAATTCCGCCCACTCAACCCTTACTTCATCTAGGTCTACTTGAGTATAGGTAGAAGACGTATTCTTCATCTACACACTAATTTAACTACACTAACATAACTTAAAGGTAGTAATCTTGTTTACATCTAAAACCAAGTGTTGAAAAGAAAAAAAAAAGTCGAAAATACCAGTTCAACGATCTCTATGCTACGACTTCGAATGATCTCACAAATGAATTTCATAACATAATATCCACATTCAATACATCCCGGCTGACGAGGACATTGTATGACAAAATTTTACTATACTTGTGCTAATAAAGAATAATGATTAATAAATTTGGTCGATTCATTTACCTTCACGACTTTGAAAGTAAGTTTTTGTCTAGACATGCTCATTTGGTTCACTTGATATATCTTGTAAGCCCAAAAATCATTAGATATGGAAAGTTAATTTTATAATAAAAAAATATTAGGAATTGACGTCATGGTCCTAGTTACTTACATGTCAATCACCTTCTTTACATCATCCGTTAAACGGTTTTTTAACGAATCCATTGAATAGACTATATTTGAACTCATATCAATAATGACTAGAACATAGTAACCCCTACAAATCCAGTACGAAAAACATGTAAATTAGAACACTTGCATGCAATACCTTTTTATAAACACTAAATCACTTACCCAGTATTGTAAGGAACCAATAGGACTTGACCATCTACTAGTTTTTTAATATTTACAATAAATCGAGGATTAAAAAAAACTAATTTCAAAAGGTTATGTTTTCAACCCAGAAATAACCATATACCTACATTTTCAATAACTATGTTATTACTTATCATTTCTAAATGAATATCTAGATATTACAATAAAAAAAAGTTAAACCAAACACAATATCATTTCCCCTAAATTCTCTTTCAGGAAAAAAAAGAGTAAAAAGTAAAATAATTCACTCAATTATACTAATCAAGAATAAAAGTCTCTAATAATTAGAAGTGCTGTTAATAGATAATTTAAAATAATGAAGAATAAATTAAACCTTCCGGACCAAATACTTCAAACTTTGAACTCACTATTACATATTACATTGAAGCGTAAATAAACATAGTTGTTTCCCACCCTCTCTATTAGCACCTTCCTATTGTAAACATACCACACAATCGGTATTATAGAATTTTCCAAACCCACCTTAATTTATAGTAGAGAAAGAGGAGTTGGAGAGGCTAAACGAAGACGAAGTGATAATTGATAATAACGTGTAATTAACAATACCATTATTCTCATGTAGACTATTTTTAAGAGAGAGAAACGAAAGAGGAAGAAGAGAGAGGAGGGAGAAGTAGATGATTTGGAAGGGTCAAAATGTCTTTTCCTATACCCCTAAATATAAAAAAAATAAAATAAAGTCTTTTAAATTTGGATGATTTTTTTTATAGAAGTTGGACAATAGAAGGTATACGAGTGAAAAAAACTAAATTGATAGTGCAGAGGTCTAAATTGAAAAAGCTTGAAAGTACAAGGGTCATCGGTGCATTTAACCCCAAAAATGTACAGTAATTTCTCGATATTGAGACCATCAATTTGATACTCGATTATTTAAAAAGTTGGATCAACCAAGCCAAATGAAAATGTCCTATTAATAAAAAATATAGGGAAATTTCAATAGATTAACACTTCTTTTTAGGGTAAAATGTAAATAAGACCTCTGTGGTTTTTGTCAAATGCATGAACACGCTATGTGGTTTGTCGAAAATGACAAATCATACTCATGTGGTTTCATATTATTCCAATGAGACCCCTCCCTTCTAACGCCATTAATTTTCTTTTAGCCATAACGTTTTCGTTTGAATTTCGATTTGGATGATTCAAGATGTTTTGGAATCCTCATTTCAAGCACTACGTTATGGTTAACCAAAAAGATTCATGGTATGAATCATACCTCGTATTTTATTGATAATATAATCTATTCTATTTTTTAATGATTTCAAAGTTTTGAAGTGATCATAACGTATAACTCGAAATGAGAATTTCAAAACATCCTGAATCATCCAAATCGGAGTTCAAACGAAGAAGTTATGGTTAAAAAAATTAATGGCATTGGAGGGGAAGGGTCTCATTGGAATAATATGTAATCACATGGGTATGATTCGCCATTTTTAAATCATATGGGATTCATGCATTTGGCAAAAACTACAGAGGTCTTATTTATATTTTACCTTTATTTTTTATGAATAATTTTAAAAATATCAAATATTTTGAAATAATTCAAAAATGACATTTCTCAGACCAAAATTCCACCAATCTCAGTTTGAGATGGGTGGATCTAATCTAAGAAATGTGATTTTTTAAAATTTTTACTGTTTTTGAAAATATCAATTCTTAAAATACCATTTTTTGAAAAACTCCCAGAAATATACATATGTAATCTCTTGACATAATTAAAAACACGAAATCCTCCTTGAAATCCTCCTTGTAATATGTTTGTTTGAAAAAAAATGGTACCAAATGGAACATAATACAGTAAATTAAATTTTTATTTGATGGCTTTCTTTAGTTTGTAACAGCGCCCCTTAACACCCCATTCTTTTCCTCCCAAGTCCTACATTCATCCCCTTCCATAAACCCTTTCTATCATTATTGCATGAACATTAGTCTAAACGGCAACATTATTACTTAAGCTTCAATGAAATCAGGCTATGGAGATTTTGCACTTTGCAGGCTGTTCATGAACATGAAACCCGAGCATCCTAAGCTCTGCTCTTGCCCTTGCTCCCACCATACAAGCGGAAGAGACTGAAGGCAGAAATACATGAAAGAGCCACCATGCTGAGGCTTACTATAACAGCACATGCAATTCCCTCCCCAATTTGGTTACAGAACTTCTCATATAAATTGCATATCTTCATCCACTGCAACTCCCGTTGCCCCAACTTCCCAATCACCGACGATTGAGCAGCCGATGCGACTGCTGCTACCGTAAGATATGCCATTATCTGCACAAACAATCTATCCTCGTTAAAATACCACCGCATATGATCTATCTTTGTTCAAGAAGGAACTCCAATTGTTGATGTAGCACTTTATGGGCACAACATACGTGTGCATTTAAAATTTTGAACTCAATAATGTAAAATATTTTCAAAATTAAAAATCATTAGGGAAAATGTTTACTTCAAAGAGTTTTAATTTCATCAAATTAAACACTGAACTTGGATAATCAGTACCATTCATATCCTTTTTAAAAGAAAACTATAAATTTACACAAAGCAAACAAGACATTATAACTTCTTCATTCATCACAAAAAGTACTCCATCCTAATCCGATATAGCAAAAAACCAATACTAAAATACCCCAATCTAATCATTAAAAAATGTTCAAACAAATACATAAAAAAACAATGTTTACAACAATAATTTCATCTCTCTACAAAAATATCCCCACATCACTATAAATTTCAAAAAATAATAGTTATTTACCTAGCACAAGATACTGATCATTTGCCTACCTGAGCATAACTCAATTGGTCAGACACGTACTCACTTCTCATGAGACCAAAGGTTTGAGTGTCCCCACCCCAATTTAATGTAATATCTAAAAAAAAAAAATACTAATCCTAATTATTCCACTTATAAAGTTCATGTTTAATTAGATCAAAATAGAATTTCAAGGTAAAAATTGACCAACCAATTACAAGGGTTATAGATTTTTTTTCCAACTTATTTATTAACCATTTCCAAGTATATTTTATATCAAACAATTTTTTTTTAAACAATAACAATGAAAACCATTAAACTGAGAAATATCGTCTGTACATATAATTTATTTTTATATAAGGTAAATATGGATCCAATTTAAACTTGTAAGAAAGCATGAACTATTTAATCAAACGTAAAGTTTTTGCAACAACAAAAAATGTAAAATAAACTTTTAATGTAATATTTAAAAAAAATGTAAAAAAGGAAAAATGAACTTTTAGCTCTATAAATAAAAAATATTAAAATGAAAAAAAAAAATCATCTTAATATTTTTTTAAAGCGAGAGAGAGAAGGGGGCACGTGCCTCCCTTAGTCCCAAGCCAATTAATTTACAGAACACATGGCCATGAATCAGACAGGTAAATTGATTATAAAAATTGATCCCAATGAATTTATGACGGGCTATTTTATTATAAAAAACGATGGATAAAAGAGAGATAAGGAAATATTGAAGTTCACAATACTCGAAGTTGACCGAATAAAAAATAAATAAAATGGAGTCCTCGATCAATATTATCACTGTATTAAAATAATAATCTTACCACTCCACAACATTCAATGTCAAATAATATGACAATATTATAAGTGGTTGTCGGGAATACTCTCAACATTTTAAATTACCTTAAATTAATATTTTTTCTCGTATTGTTGAATGAATTTTTCAAGGATTTGTTTTTATAATTTTAAAATTTTCATCGAATTAATGAAAGTTCTTTATTATATAATAAATGTGCCATTTTTTAAAATTTCGAAAAACTTTTGCCATTTTCAAAATTTACTATTAAACAAAATATTATTTTTGAAAATACCTCATTAAAAATGGTCACATGGGTAAAAATTACTACTTTTTTTTTTCTCTTACAATTTTTATCTCTATGACATTTTTATTTATTGAGATTAGCCGTCTTGTAAAAAAATGTTTTTATTTAAATTCAAATACATAGGTGAAAAATACTATTGTGAAAACATGGTTAAATGTAAATTTAAAAATATTCATTATTTTACTTTTGTAAATAAAGACGTCTACTTACTATCTAATTTTTTTCAGAGTTTCTACATCCTCTGAATTTCTATGAGTCTCACTAATTTATATAATCTAATAAAAATAAAATATATATGAAAGTATGGATGAACTCCTCCAAATTAGTTTGGAGGTTTCCTACCCAGACCCATAAGTCATGCTTGGCTACTAAAGCACTGGATCATTGATCATGAACCTTTCATACTTTCTATGATCAAGGATCATTAATTACTATAATAATAATTAAAAAAAAGAAGTCAACAATCCATTACTCAGGATCAAGTTCACAAAATAAATGGAAAATAATCTCTCTGTATTTTCTAGATGGTCAGCTAGTTTATTCATGAAATGCATGTAAAAAATTGGGTAAAAAAAGAGAAAAAATTGCAAAGGGAAATTTGATACCTGATCGCCAGAGAAAATGATCCAAGCTAAGGGCTTGCAAAAGAGCACATTTCCCCTAACCATATTCACAACACAACGCAACCCTTGGACAAAAGAATAAGCAGCAACTATTCCATTTGCAATCACCAAAAACCTGTTTTTTTTATAATTGAAAAATCAAACCAATAGAAAAAAAAAACACCTCAAATATATCACAAACACAGAGAGCAGAGAAAGATTAAGAATTACACAAGAGATTTCATGTCTGTAAATGTAGCCTTCTTTTGAATGGTAAAGATTTCCTTAACCTCAGAATCAGTCACCACAAGAACAGCTGACACAACTCCAAGCCCACATATCACAAACCTCAATACCAATTCAATCACCCTCACCCTTTTATCCAAAGCCTTCAAATTTGAACTGTGATAAACAGGAACAGTCCCAGGACTAACACCCACACTCAAATAATTCATCTTTCTAAAAAAAAAACTCAGATCAACAAAAACCCTTCCCTCTCAGACAAAACATCAAACACTTGCGGCTCAAACACGAGATTTCCCAGTTCTAAAACCACCTCGAAGCAATTAATGAATCGACATTGACATGTCAAAAAATCTTTTTTTCTTTCTCTTTAATGGGTTCTGTTTTGTTATGATCAAAATTGTGAAAAATCAAGTGATGGGGGAAAAAGGAAAAGGCAAAAAAGAAAAAGCAGAGCATGCAATGAAAGACAAGTGGTCAAATACAGAGCTTATGGAAGCTGGTGAAGGCTTGCAGATAAAGGCACCTCATAGCAATGGCAAGCAAGGGGCCATTAATGGGTATGGGTATTGGTAAAATAATAATTAATAAAGATTTGAAATGGAAAAAAAAAAAAGGATTGTTTTTGGTTTTACAGAGAGAGTTTTAATAATTTTTCTTTTTTTCTTTTTTAAGGATGGGAAGATGTTTACTTGTCCCAAGAAAGTGATGTGTCAGATAAGGTGGGGACAGCAAACCCTCTTTTAATTTCCCAAATTAATTCATTGATTAATATTTTGTGGCTCCATTTATCACGATCACCGTTTTATTTATCGTATATAAATATTAGATATAGTAAGATGCCGGTAAGCGATTTTGTCGTCTTTCTACATGGTCTCATTATAACATATGTTCGATTAATCAGAAGACCTAAATATAATTCAATTCAAGTAATTAGATACTTATTTGAAGTCGTACGTTCGAATCTCTTCTCTATTATTTTGATATAATATGAAAAAAAATTGTTAAATTTATTGTAGAGGATTCATGATTAGTACTGGTATAATTATACCTACATTCGAGTTTTTCTTTTCTTTTCTTTTCTTTTTCTCTTGTTTTGTTTCATGTTTTCTATCTTACGTTTCATATAGAATTTCGATATCTACATAGATATGGTATTTGGAATTGTCTGGTTCCAAGATAAAACTTCCATAGCAACTCTTCAATAATATTTTATAATTTTATATTAGAACACAAATTAAAACAAAAATAAATTGAATTACAACCAACAAAATCAATTATAATACTAATATTAGAGTAATTAGTTAGTTTGTATTCTAGCTAAGTATAAATACTTGTATTGACTATTCATTTATTACATAACTCACTTTATTTACTCCGCTCTCTACTTTCTCACTTTAATTGGTATTAGATGTCTAATCTCTAAAACTCAGTGAGATTCTTGTCCAAATCCCTAGTTTTCGTTCAAATTTTCATCATTGAAACTTCAGATTTCTTCTATTTTTCATCACTTTTCTTGTGATTCTTATCAATCATGGCGATTGAAGCTCATCACGCTACTTGAACAGCTTCGCCTATCACTTCTCACCCTTCGATTTCAACTGAAAACAATCAGAATCATCCTTACTTCTTATATCATTCTGATAGTTCATCATCTGTTCTTGTTTCTCCTTCATGATAATTATCACTCTTGGAGTCAATCTATGCGCTTGGCGCTTTCTGTTAAGAACAAATTCAGATTTATTGATGTTAGTAATGCATTCTTAAATGGTGATCTCTTTGAAGAAGTCTACATGGAGCTTCCTCTAGGTTATAAAATTGTAGATAAGGTTTCACTTCAGGGGGAGAGATTAGTTTGCAAGTTGCACAAATTCTTGTATGGTTTAAAGCAGGCTTCAAGGCAATGGTTCACCAAATTTTCTCCATCTCTTCGCTCTTTTGGTTTCAAACAATCACAATCAGATTGCTCTCTTTTAACTCGAGGCCAGGCCACTTCTTTTGTTGCATTACTTGTTTATGTGGATGACATTGTCATCACCGGACCATCCTTAACAAACATTCAAGAGGTGAAGACATTCTTGCATAATCAGTTTCTTTAAAAAGATCTTGGAGATCTCAATTATTTTTTGGGACTTGAAATTTCAAGATCAAAGGCTGGTATCTTTTTATCTCAACGCAAGTATTGTTTCCAATTACTTGCTGATTCTGGTTTTTTTAGAGAGTAAATCCAATTTAATTCCTATAGATCCCAAAAAAAAAGCTTGATCCAAGGTTGATGATTTACTTCCTCTTGTTGAGGCTACTTCTTATCGCAGACTTATTAGACGTTTATTATATATGATCACATAACGCCCAGATATCACTTTCATTGTGCATAAATTGAGTCAGTTTATTTCTTCCCAACTACTCTTCATCTGCACATTATTTGTTACGATATCTTAAGGTCGGTTGTCTAGGTCAGGGTGTCATGTTTCCCAATTCCTCATCTCTCGCTTCTTCCTTACAAATTAAAGCATTTGTTGATGCTGATTGGGGTTCTTGTTTAGACATTTGTCGCTCCGTGATTGGTTTTTGTATTTTTCTTGGAGATTCCTTGGTTTCTTGGAAAGCAAAGAAGTAGGTGACTGTTTCCTGGTCTTCGGCCAAAGCAGAGTATTGAGCTCTTGCTCTTGTCACTAGTGAAATCGTTTGTTTATCTCATTTATTGATAGATCTTCAAATTGCTTTCCATTCTCATGCGATTGTTTTCTGTGACAACTTAGTTGCAATTCAGATCGCTCATAACCTAGCTTTTTACGAGCGTACGAAGCATATCGAGCTTGATTGCCATTTTGTCCGAGACTAGATTATTGATGGCCTTATCAAGCTTCTTCCAATTCGTTCTTCATTACAGCTTGTAGACATTTTTACCAAAGCTCTTCCATCCTCTCTTTTCTTTTCTCTTCTTAGCAAGATGGGTGTTATCAATATTTACACTTTATCTTGAGGGGGGAGAGTAATTAGTTAGTTTGAATTATAGCTAAGTATAAATATTTGTATGGACTATTCATTTATTACATAATTTTATTTACCTCTCTCTCTACTTTCTCACTCTATAACTAATAAGAGTTTGGTTCACTTTTATTATATATATATATATATATTTTTTTTTGTCAGCTCGTAAATTGTAAAATATATCAAATTAGACGTTGAATTCTTGATATGAGGTTCCAACTCAAAACCAATTGATAATAAGATAAGTAACTTATGTATATTATAAATATTGTGAGTTTTCTTCATTTTTATGTTGTTGGATTCTCAACACGAATGAATATTTTACACGGGTCTCTCATAATATAGACTTTTGTCCATCTTAAAACAATTTGCCCGGCTCACCACCGATAACAATCACGTAACATTAACTTATAAGAGGTTGTTTGTATTGGATTTGACTATGAGGTATAAGTTTCTAAATCCTATTCAACATTTGGTTCACGTGATGCTACTATACAAAAAAAATAATGGCATTTCAATTCCGGTGGGATTTTCCAAATCTTTGTATAGTTGCAACTCTATGCCGGATTAAATACGTTTTTCTCACTAATTTCTTCCTTGATTCTAGTTGCTTTGAGTCGAGTACTTTTTCTAGACTATGATTTATAAATTAAAAAAAAAAATCGACTAATTTCTCTATAGTATGGCTTTTTAAAAAAACAGTAAAAATATTGTTTTTAATATTCGGTCTCCAATCAAAACTTATACTCAAAATATAAAATTAAATTACTATTAGATATATTAAATCACCCACTATACTTAAAAGTTTAAACTAATGGGTAAATGTAAATTTAATCATATATCTTAACAATTATATATTCCATCCTTATATTTTGTCGTTGTATCAATTTGGTCTTTGTATCAACTAGTTAAGACTTGTTAATTTTTTTTTATTCAGGTTAAATTTTCAAAAGAATATTATCATTCACTAACGACAAAAGACAATTTATTAAGATTTTAATCTATATTTTTTTGAAAATGGGCCAAACTATTAACTATTTTACGGTGGGAGGGGCGTGTAATTTTATAATTTTGAAACCACGAGGGTATAAATATTCATTTTTTTATATTATAGAGGGTATGTTTAAAATGACCAATCACGTCAATTTTATTTACATTTTACCCTTAAAAAAGCATAATACAAAATTAGTAAGAATCTATTTGATATAAGGTTATTTGAGATGCCAATACTACCATTTTCTTTAAAACCAATAATACCATATTTGGTAGACGGTAATATAACATATTACCGAGTATTTGGAACATGGCTGATTCTAAAAAAAATAAGGGCCTATGTAAAAATATAGTTTGGGCCACCAACATATAATTTTTATATAAAAATGACAAATATTTTTTAAAAAAATTATAAATTTTTGTAAAACACAATAACAATAAAGTAATATAATTCAAACTTTTATTTTCAAACTAACATTATAATTGAATAATTGACATTTAACATAAACCTATATTAAAATTATGGATGTTTTAAAATCAAAATGAAATGATAAAGAAAGAAAAAGAACTAACTTGAAATTGAGTATAAACATACCTAATTGATTGTAGGGAACTTTAAATATAGAAGAAAATGAATTAAACCGAAGAGAACGAGAAGGTAGAGTCGGGATAGGATATTTTTTTTAACATATAATATTTCATTAATTTATTATTTAATAAAACCCATTGTTAAAAAAAAAGAGAAGAAGAAGAAGAAAAATCAATTTTGGAGCCCTAAAATTGGGGTCCTATTCAATCACACCAATTGAACCCCTAACGACGGCCCTGATTTGGAACATGATCTACGACGCATCGTTTAAGTCCTCATCCAACTAAATAAACAAATTCTTCAAAACAATTGTAGCTAGCAAATAATCTCACAAAAAAAACAAAACACATATATTTTTTATTCCCTTTCATTGAATTTTATTCATCCAATTTTTTTTCACCATTGATCGCAAGCATCTAGATTCCTTTTAGTACGGGTGAGTTTACGATGGCTTTTGAAGTATTTTAAAAATACTCTATTAATTTTTATATGATATTTGAGTACGTCATAAAAATATTTATGAAATTTCTAAAAATACTTAGAAATACTTTAAAATGTTTTTAGATTCGATTTTTTTCACCTAAAAGCGTGTGTATAAATTATTATTATTATTTTTTACCAAAAACAATTTTATCAAAATTCATCCCAAATTCTTCATAAACGTGCCTTAGAGGGCATTCTCTAGGATGTGGACTAAAAAAAACAAAAAAGTGAATTTCATATTGGATAAAATTAGATGTTGATTTGAAAGAAAATAAAAGAAAAGAAACCATTCAAAAGCATAATGATGACATTTGAATAGATTTAATGTTAAAGCCATTCACATGGTGTGGTGGAGGGAGGTCGTTGGGCACTAAGCGTAAGCGGCTGGCAAAGGACTCTATTGGCGCGTCATCATCATGTCATGCTATAGTCCGGACAGTTAGCCCGGAAAATTTCTCATTTAAATTAGAAATTGAATAAAATACTTTTATTCTTTTTCAATTTCATCTCACAGACTAAGATGTTTGATACGAGAAATTATTAAACCTGAATTTATATAATCTAGATTCGTGTAGCTTATATTTAAATGTATTCATATATATGATTTTTAAAAAACATAATTTATACAGTTGTATTTAATATAAAAGTTCCATTATGAGTTTTGTGTTTTTTGAATTTTTTCAAGGGTTTTAAAAAACTCTTACTTTTTACCACCATTTAAAACCTAACGAGTGTAATTATAAACTATTTAATAATTATAAGTTAGTAAAGTCGACCCTAAACAAATGCAAGTTGTGCACTGGACGGTGCCTCCAAATCTTTGAGTCACAGTGTTAGGGACACACCTAATAATTTAATATAAATTACAATGGACAAATATGTTAAACACGATCATAGTGGTTCAGTGGTTGAATGGCTCACCATAAACACTACCCGTATGGGTCCCTTTTTCTTTGATCCTTGTTAGATACTATTCCGAGGAAGCCCCTAGTACATTTCTAGATGTCTTTTTTTCTTCCTTTCTTTGTTATTTATAGGTTTCTTTTTAAAAAAAATATATAATTAAAGAATATACTCTCGCTTTATCTATTTAAAATTTATCATATATAAGTTGTATAACTTAAATTTAAGCTAAATTATACAAAATATCCCTAACCTATAATGTTAGTTTCAATTTTTCCCCTAACGTTTTAAAAGTTTCAATTCTACCCTTAACCTATTATTTTGTTTCAAAAATACCCTTTATTAAGAAAATCACCCTTTTAAAAATATAATTCGTGTGCGATTTCGGTTAAGTTTAACGAAAGTTAAAAGATATTGAAGGTATTTTTGAAAGAGTATATTGTAATAAAAAGATAATTTTCCGAAGAAAGGATATTTTGAAAGAGTAATTATTCCAACAAAGGGTATTTTTGAAATAAATTAAAAGGTTAGGGGTAGAATTGAAACTTTTAACATTAGGTGCAAAATTGAAACAATCGATTTTGATTTTTTTTCTTCCTCTTTTCTTGGTTCCATAATTCCCGACAAACAATTATTATAACTATTACAAAAAAAAAAAATCAACGCTTACAAGTAAAACGCTGACTGAAAGAAAAAAAGAAGACTAAACAGGAACACTTACTGGAGTCAAAAAATACGAATTCGTCCGAAGGAGCCCATAACTTGGCAAAGACGATCCAAGGTTCCTAGACGAACTTTTCCTAGTCAAAAGGGCTGAACTTTTCAAGAGACTTGCAGTGAATCAGCTCGGTCGGTGAGGTTTCCTTCGGGAGACACTCAAAAGCTGAAAAGAAACATCAATAGAGCCACATTGAGTCTCACAACACCTGCAACACAAAAGAAAGATTTAGTAAAGCAAATCATGCAAAGTAGGCTAACAGAAAAGAAGGGGCTCCCATCCCCTCACCAGTTTCCTGCCAAGAAGTAGGAGGGCACGATCCTCTGAAAAGATCGAACCACAGATGAAAAACCATTTGTCTTTCCATTCCTTGTCACTGGTGGTTTGTTCTTCAACCAAACAGCGACTGGAACGACTTTGAAGGACGAAGCACATCTTATCCTGAGAGTTCAGATGGATGCGTCAATAATGTGAGGCCATCATTATAGTGAGTTTTATGTTCAAACCAGAACACATGACTATGGTAGTGATTATGATTCGCAAGGTGTTCAACATGAACTGACCTAGGACAGTATTAAAGCCAGTGAAAAGCCTAACCAGGAAGGATGGAAGGGGTAAACGCACCTCGCACTTAAAGAATTTAGAATAGAAGGAGGTCCAACCATCCCCGGGAGAAATGTGGGCCCGTTCTGATGCAGTTAAGACTCTCATCTTGAACTCAGGAGGGATCACATGCTCTTCCCTCAAACTATCAAGACTCTCATCTCGAACAGAGGGGCAATCATTGGGATCATTTTTTTAGCTAACCCCGCTTCAGTCGATTTACCCTTCAAAGGAACTACCTCCTTCTTCCCCACCCCCTTTCATAAGGTCAGACTCTAGGGGAGAAGGGTCGGACGACCCTAAAACACCAACTGCACCCGTTGTAGCAGACCCTCCTCCAACCACCTGGGGAATAGCAGAGGAAACCACCTCTTCGGCATTCAACGTTGATTCAAACTCGGTAATATAACCTATCTCACTCACTGTAGGGAGAGAATCCCTATTCGGCAAAGGGAAGTTTTCTAGATTTGTTTCGCTTCCCTCAGGGTCCCCCTTGGATGAAAAATCAAAATCAGATCTTTGAGCAGAAGGATAAGGAGGACTCCCCCGAGTCATTTTCAATTCTCTCATCACCAAAACCCTAATAGTTCTATGACCTCTAACTAAGGGAACTTGTCCAGAATTATCCATGACGAATGCTATCAAATGGAGAATCAAAGCGAGAAAACTAACCTTGAATCGTGAATGGGAAAGTCCCAGCGGGCAAAGCGTTGAAGATGGGGTGGGAACTAGTGGTTTGAGAAATTCAAAGTGTAAACAAGCCTCTCGAATATAAAGAGGCACGCTATTTAAAGAAGATGACACGCAGTAGACCATCACGATGTGTGGTAAGTATCGCAACGATCTATAGTCGAGGAAATGGGCCGTTGAGAGTTTCGGAACCGCTTGTGAGGCCCAACCGTTTGCTTCTTCGAAGGGTCATGTCCTGCCGAACTAAAAATGATGATGATGTATCACAAGGGACGTCACGAATTAATCCTAACACAGTCGATTTCCCGCACCGAATTCTTTAGTATGGAAAATAGGGGGAACGTGTAAAGGGTAAAAATCGCCCTCTCACGGGCCGTGCAAACTGGATTAATTTGAAAGGGCTCAGGCCCTACAAAATCAATTCAAGGATGAGTCAACTGCAATTGGGCCGAAAAAAGCCTAATGAAGCCTAGTCCAATCTAGCAAGGCCAAACAAGCCCACGACTCAAAAGGTATATAAGAGCAGCCAAACCATCTAATCAAGTAAGTGCACAACTATCTAGACCCAATTTTCTAGGAGGCTCCTTATCCATCAACTAACTTGATAGTCGAAGGGTCCTTTTCCGGTACCACACCGGTGCCCTTTGACCTTTCGTTTCTCTTTCAATTAAGCGAAGCCACCGAAAATCAGCACGTGTCCTCACATGCTCAACTGTGCGAGATTCATCCCACACATACCCATAAATTTGGGTTTACAAATTTTATAATAAAGAAAATAAAACCCCAAGTGCCCAACAATACCTAAAAAGTCAATTTAGCAAACTTCTATAATTTACATAACAATTATATAAACATACATAAAAAACGAGTTTTAATGCACCCATCAAAATTTCAAAATTTTTCATTAATTTATGCATAATTAATAATGACCGCTCTGATACCAATTGAGGCGACACGGGAGAATTACGCCTTTGAACGTATGCCTATGTACAAAATTAAAAGGCTTATGCCCAGTCCCCAAATATGTGAGGCGTAAAATGTTGGAATAAATTCAATAATTAGGGACCACATGTGTAATTAATTAAATGTGTATTCTATTTATAATTAGCCAATTAAAGTGATCTAATAAAGTTTAGGTATTGGCATAATAGAGTTATAAGATATTCCCATGGACTTACATATATGCATAGATATCATTTGATATTTATAATTTATTGAGGTGCAAAATTATAAATATGTAAACTTTAAAACTGATTAAGCAGTTAGAAGGTGGGTTAAAGTCCCCATTCCCTGTAAACTTTCACGTAACTTCTTTCCCCCATCTGAGAAGTTTTATCTCAAGAGATCAGTGAGTTTATAGAGGAATTGGAAGGCCATAACTCCTAATTCTTGCCTTCATCCATGGATTCTCATTCAGGTACGCTTCCGCAATTAATCTCTTGAATCTGTCATGGATCTAATCTAACAAGTGGTATCAGAGCCTTTCCATTGGCTGATTCTTGAGAAATTTTGTTCATGATTCTCAATTTTGGTTTTGGATTTGAAAATCTCTCATTGAAAATTTAGATCTAGTAGTAATTTCGGCGTTTTGACGTTCTTCAGAGATTTTCTTATCTTTCGATTCAAAGAAAAGCGCTGCTGCTTTAAATTTGATGAAGAGAACTTTCAAATTGTGTTGCCATTTGGTTATTTTGTCATATATATGAAAAGGATTCTGCATCACACTTGGGATTGCAAATTGCAAGTGATGTTTTGGCCTTTACCTTTTGTTTTATGAAGTCAATGTCAATATAATTTGAATGCTGGCATAATATATAGTCTGCATTGTTTTGTGTAACAAATTATACATAGTAATTTGGGAAGAATTTTGTTTATATAAAATTCTTTGTGAACTGACAAAATATATATATATATATATAGGGTAAAATGCAAATAAGACCCCTGTGGTCTATTCAAAATGCATGAACACCCCCTGTACTTTGAAAATGACAAATCGCACCCCTGTGGTTCAAATTTTTTTCAATTAGAGCCCTCCCCTTCAATGTCAATAATTTTCTTTTAGCCACAACTTCTTCGTTTGAACTCCGATTTGGACGATTCAAGATGTTTTGGAATCCTCATTTTAGGCTCTACATAAATGTCACTTCGAAACTTTGAAATCATTAATAAATAAAAGATTTTATTAACATCGAAACACTAAGTATGATTGACATCATTAACTCTTTTGGTTATTGATGATTTCAAAGTTTCGAAGCGACGATTATGTAAAACCGGAAATGAAGATTCCAAAACATCTTGAGTCATCAAAATCGGAGTTCAAACGGAGAAGTTATGGCTAAAAGAAAATTATTGACATTGAAGGGAAGGGGTCTGATTGAAAAACATTGGAACCACATGGGTGCGATTTGCCATTTTCAAAGTACAGGGGGTGCTCATGCATTTTGAAAAGACCACAGGGGTCTTATTTGCATGTTACCCATATATATATATATATATATAATCAAATTAAGTCTGCATAATTGTTGCAATTTAAGTGCATCAATTTACGAAATTATTTGGCCTCATTTATGAATTTATAAATTCAGTCTGCATCAAAATGTGTTAGCTTGCAATTTGGTTATTGATTTAAGAGATATATACTAACAGTATCACACGCACGTTTTTTTCGGGGTTCATGATTTTGATGTAAGGCAATTGAATGCTGATATAAAATAAAATTCATTCAGATTTTAATTTTGTTTTGAATGTTTCCTTTGGAATTTAGTTTTGTTAAATTTTACCATGTAATATCTTAAGTATGTAAAATTCATGGTTAGTCAAAATTTGATTTATACCATTTATTATTTGGTGAATTTTAAACATGTGACATTCATTTGCCTCCATTTAAGTAATAAAGTAAATAAGGAAATTAAAAATTCAAACGTGGCATATAATTTTAAGGTTGTTTAACATTCAACTGGATTAATTAAAATAAGATGTTGCCAAAGTAACATCTCTTGTTTAAATTTATCCATGAGAGATGTTAAATATTTTAAGTGTATGTGTATTCATGTAAATATTAGTCGGCTCAAAGGAAGGTTAATGTTTAAAAGAATGGACACGTACACTTGTGGTAAATATGTGACGATTATAAAGTAAATTTGCATGTAAATAATAAATCGATCCAAAGATAGTTTTATTATTTGACATGAACTTATTGTCAATATATTATCATGATATCAAAATACCACATACAGTTAATATTACTGTCCAAAGACTTGATATTAATGTTGTACTCAGTATCTTGAGATGGGATTGCCATTATTTAAATTAATGATAATTGTGATAAATTATTGATGTGAGCATGTTTGTTTGTTTGTTTTGTTTTCTTAGCTAATATTTCTAATCTACCTTCTAATATCAACAATATTCCTGTCCTTAATAGAACTAACTTCAAGAATTAGAAGGAAAATATCCTTATTATCTTGGGATGCATGGATCTAGACCTTGCACTAAGGATTGACGAACCCACTCCTCTTTCGGATGAAAGTTCTCTTCTTGATAGGAGAATCTTTGAGAAGTGGGAACGCTTAAATCGCATGAGTCTTATGATCATTAAGCGTGGCATTCCAGAAGCATTTAGGGGTGCAGTATCTGAAGAGATTACCAACGCCAAAAATTTCCTGATCGAAATTGAGAAACGTTTTGTAAAAAACGATAAGGTAGAAACAATCACACTTTTACAAAGCTTGATTTCTATGAAGTATAAAGGAAAAGGAAATATGAGGGGAGTAGATTATGGAAATGTCTCGTATTGCTTCAAAACTTAAGGCATTGAAGCTTGACTTGTTGACGACTTGCTCGTGCATTTGATATTAATCTCTCTTCCTACATAGTTTAACCAATTTAAGGTTAGTTACAACTGCCAAACACTATAAGAATTTCGGTAATAGGTGACATCCTTTTGGCGTCACCTATTCGAATAGGTGATGCCAAAAGAGCGTCACCTATTGTCTAAAATTTAAGAAAAAAAATATTTTTTTATTAGTTGATTTCAAATAATATTTATAATGCACCTATCAAATTTAAATAAAATATTACAATAATTACAATAAAAATATCACTAAATGGCTACATGAATTACAATATTTTTAAGCAAAAAAAATAAACAAAAAACTCGCTCTCCTACGAGCTTCTCGCCTTATCTCGGAGATTGTGAACGTGGAATAGTGACACGACTTTGTAGCTCCCTGGACAATGCATCTACTTGCTCTTTACTTGGTACCTAAAATATGAAAGAATAAATGATCAAGTAATAAATAAATGATCAAGTAATAGTATACAGTAAAAAGTTGCAAACACAAAAAATTACACAATTAGTTACACTAAATAGTCTTAACAGTAAAATTAAAATTGTATATAATTATATAAATATGTTTCTTCTCAAGATTAAAAAAAAATAGTAATAGGAAGAAAAAGTATTATCTTGCACGAGATTTAAGCAGACTTCAATGCCTTCATAGCACTCTGAAACAAATTCTTAAAAGTCACATGTACACAACAAATACGTGCTTTTTAAGCAACTAACCTTTCCTTTGAAAAGAAGCCACAGAAGACCCTCGGGTAATGGTTCTCCATCAGGCTTTGCAACTGGCAGTAATTTTTGACATTCAGGAAGTGACAAACCCCTAAAATGAATACCCTGAAAATAGAACACACCACCCTTCAATTCCATCGCTAGTAATGTTGTTGGCATTCTTTTCAATTCTTATAGACTACAAATGAATATGTATCAAAAGCCCAATAAACTTAATAGGAGATATATCAGACAATTTCATTACAATTAACCAAGAGTATTGTATAATGTATACCTCATCTGGGTCGAGTAATGACGTTTCCCATAGAAGCCTTGTCATTCCTCTCAAGCAGTATATAGATAAGGGCAAGTACCTATGAAAGAGACAACACTCTTGAGAGCCACTATGGAAAATAAACATACATCAAAGAAACCATGAAAAACAAAAAACCAAAAATGGTGAAATATAAAAAATAGCAGCAAAAAGAAAGAAAAGAAAAGTAGTAAAGGAAATGAAGGCTATTGTTTATGTTCATTGAATGACTCCATGTTTTTAGTAGCAGTAGCAGACATACCTCTCGAGGCATGAGTGTCTTGGGAATCACTCTGTCAAGAAACAACAAGACAAAAAAAATATATCAAAACTAAAAAAACCAGGAACCCCATTTCAATAATTTCATTTCTTAATCTCTGTCTCTTACTTAATTTCCAGTGTTAGCTTTATTATGCTTACTTACACAATGACATGGCCACCACCATCATGAAGAGCTTGAGAAACCAAACCCATTAGGCCAATACTTCCTCCTCCATACACCAGATTTATGCTCCTTGATACCTTAAAAAAAAGACAACCAGAAAGCTCAAAACAAGAACAGAGAAAAAAACAGGAATTAGACAAAAGAAAAGTGAGAGAGGGAGATGAAAAGACACATTTACATTACTAAGCTTTAAAAAAAAATTCCAGAAAAGGAATACCAATTCCTTGCCTATGATGTTCTCCCATTCAACATTTGACGGTGCAGGACCCCCGCCATAGCCACCAGCTCCTCGACCAAAGCCAGGTCTTCCACCAGGGCCATACAATAATCGAAAAACCAACGTAATGGATATCAATTTAGCATCCCAAGTATGGAAAAAACTAACAGAAATACAATGCACATAATATCAAGAACAAGAATGCTATTTTTAAATGTTCACTGTTCTACATCTCCCAAGTATGCAAAAACTAACAGAAATAAAAACAAACAATATGAGTTTATATTAACGTTGAAATTGATTTTTTAATACTGTTATTATATTAATTAAATGAAAATGATGAAGGGAAGGAGAGGGTAAGAAAATATAAATATACCTCACCACCATCATCCTTAACAACAGGAGCAATATATCACTTCTTTAGGAGTCTTTATCAGTAAACTTTGACATATAAATAAGTCATGTTGCTTGATAATAAAAGAAAGATTAAAAGAATAATCCATATGATCTCATTGAAAAAGGTAGCAAAATAAGAAATCTTGATTCACAAACAAATATTTTAGTTATCTTGAAAATAGCGGCCATATAACATTTCAGAAAGTTCTACGGCATCTGTGTCACTTGGACAATTCTGCCAAAGCAATTTTTACATGTGATCCAACCAAAAGCTTCTCAAATTCAGTTTCAGCTTCGTCAGTTCGTCCTTGCTGCATTACAGAAGATGAGATGAGATTCCTAAGATTTTTTGAAACATAAAATTATAAATCATGACACAATTTCATTCTAACCATTTAAGAATTGCTGCTCATTAGTGATGGTCATTTCAATCATTCCCCTTTAAAAAAAGATGTGTGGTGGAGAAAATAAGAAAATGACAATAAAATCACCTTCTCTTTTTTGCCACCTGAACCAAAAAAGAGAGCATATTATGGCATGATAAATTGACAATTATATATTTGTAGGTGGATCTAGTATGTGTTTTGTACCAGCCTACTATCTCCTTAACCAGGATTCCTATTACAAGGGCTGCCATCAATCCAAGAATGTAGGAATCTGAATGAAGCTTCCATATTACCCCTCACAAATGCAGGAGAAACCTGCTCATGTTATAGGAAATTTTTTAACTCTGAAGTAAAAAGGCAACATCTACTTCAAAATCTTTTAAAGCATACACAATGACATATAAAGCGGAATATAACAATAGATATACCTCCTGGGTGACATAAAGAGCAACAAGATGGCCTAGACCTATTCCAGTTCCAAATCCAAATGCAACCAATTATGATAAAAAAGCCCATTCATGGATTGATGGGAGAGGTTTTGAAATTACCACTTAGCACACCATTAAATTAACTTGATTAAGTTGGCCAAGACCCGTCATGGTTAAGTATAGTAAATAAACTAAAGAAATTAAAATGTATTTTATAATTTATTTTTGCTAAAATAATTTCACTGATACTATGCTCTAATCTAACAATAAAATAAAAATGTATTCACAATTCAAGAGAAGAAGTAAACCCCTATAAAGAAAACATTAAAAATGAGGTATAAGTAGAACAACGATGAAAGAAGGATTATACTTAAACATATTTTGGGGCTTTTTCTATAAAACAAGGCGAAGTTGATGAGGTCCAATCGTTATCGCATGCTCTAAGAGTCAATGTCTATAGAGAGGGCTTTGTGGCTGGTATCTTAAACACAAAGTCATTCTCTAACATATTGAGTCCAACACAACATCATTCTCTAGATCGAAAAAAAAAAGTGAAAGGAAAGAGGAAATGATGAAATAGAAGTTACCAGAGACATAATTGATATTGAGAGGGAGAGAAACAAGAGAAGAAAAAAGAAAAAGAAAAACTACATAAGCTAACTAACGAGGCTTCTAAAAAATTGACTAATCAAGACAAAGAAGACTTCAGATTAAGTTAACTATCAAAACAAATTCAATTCATTTATAATATAACTAATCAGATCAAAGCTTCTATTAAAACATAAACCATAGCAATAATATCACTTGTGGTCTGTGCAAAAAGATAAAGAAAGCTTACAATTTGCCTTGCCAACAGAAGAAAGAGTAGAAAACTGAAGCTAAAAGAATGGTTTGCTGAGACCACTGTAAATCAACCGCACCGAGTTAGAAAACTAAATAAAACAAAGGGAAAAGGAGTCCTTGTCGTTTTAAGTATTAAGAAACCAAGATTCTTAATGTTTTAACAATGAAAGTTAACCAAAACAAATCATCTTATGTCTATCAAACTAAATAATTTAAGAAAAATGGAAATGGAGAGAGATTAAAAGTAAATAGTTAAATACAAAAGAAATAGGGGAAAGAGAATAAAAATATCCTCAAAAGAAGTGGAGATATGAACGACTAATACATACAAGATAAGAAGGAAGTTTTCTTATGCTCCTCCTGAAGTTTAACTCAATAGAGCAATGATCACACACATGAACAAAATCAAAAGGAAATATAGAAAGAAACAAACCTTGCCGGAGAATTTGGGTTTTTTGTGTGGCCTTCCCTTATCACCTGAAACATTGAATGAATGTCTTTAAATTAGCATTACATCTTTAAAAAAACATTAAATTATAATCCAGAAAGTGTTATGATTTTTACCATGTCCAATAGCTTCAAAATGATGCAAAAAAACAAAGCTTGTTTTTTGACCAGATGAGATTAAAGTTTAGAATCGGAGTAGCGAAAATGAAAAAAAGGTAACTGAGTTGATACAGTCTGCCTCAAGAGACGAAAAAATAGCAAATGTTATCAAAATACTTACGTGATGTGCAGTAATAACCTGCATTAGTATATCTGCCTCGTCCTTCAAATTCTGCATATCTGGAGGTCCCTTCACACAAACATCACACCTGTAAAAACTTTAATCAATAAATTTGGGAGAAATAAAGTTTGGTAAAGTTGCCTATCAATGAAAAACAGGAATTATAATTCCTATATTTTCAAAGATAATGTACTATAAATAAAGATAAAAGGATCAAACTTTAAACAATGGTATGCACACAAAAAAATTGGAGAGTGATTTGACTAGTGCCGAAAGAAAAATATACATACATGAGACACTTCTCCTGAATGAAAGTCTCATCAAAGTACTCCACTAGTTTTCTAGCCCGACAACATGAAGTGTTCATCCCATATCTTCAAGAATGTGAAAAGGAAAAACACTGATCAAATACCATATTTTGGGAAGGGGGGAAGGAGTATGTAAAACTGCAAAGAGAAGTACATACCTGAAGCAGTCAGATAACATTTTATATGCTTGTTTAGTTTGATGTTCACTTCTGCGACTTGGTAAAAGGGATGGTATTCTTATCAGATTTGCAAATAGAACTGCTTACAGAATGGGGAGAGTGGGGATAATTTTACAAGTTAAAATGGGAAAATATTAATCTTTAATCATCCCATAGAAAAGTAGTATTGCTTTACTGTGAAGTCCATCTAATTATGTGAAGTGAACGCTCATGACACCATAGACAGGCCCAGGCCACAACCAAATCAATCAACAATAGCAAGATAAAGTCAAATGAACAATGTCACAAAAAATTAAGTGATGTAAAAATGGAATTACTAAAAAGCCATGATAATTTCCACATAACTTGGCACACTTTAAAGAATGCTACCAATATATTAAACTTTAAAGTACCATAAGAGATTCAGATATGCATTTACATTAATTCTCACTATTCCCTTTTCACATCGGATCAAATTTTAATAAACTAGGATAGGATGAATTATATATGATAAAGTAGAAGGAACAGAACATGATACAGTAATGCAAATATTTAAACTAAGCTTCTTCAACTCTAATAGTAATATCATGTTATCAGTAGTACCACTAATCCCAAGGCAGCTAATAGATGAGGTTAATTATTTCTCACTCCAAATTTCTATATGATAAAAGTTTGTCCCTCAATTTGAACTACATATTCTTTGAACTGTTAAATAAAGTTCATCAATCAAATCTTTTGAAAAGGATATTTTGCAACAATGAATATTAAAGCAATATTGTAAGATGCTACTCCCGATTTCAGAAATTTCTTCACCGTATAAGGATATGGTGAAATCTGAATGGGGCTTTGGTTTTGAGAAATTGAAATCGACTAAGGTTTTAGAGAGTGCAGGAAATCGGAAGGGCAAGAGAGATGACATCAGAAGTTTCTTTTTCCTAGCGTTCTTCGATGGACCAAAATAGAAAACAATAAACATGATTTGAAAAAAAAAACAAATAGAATAGATCTATTCAGATCTGATATGCGACGAACTGTACCTCGAATGAAATCATCTCAACAAGCTCAGATGCTCTCCCAGCAAGCATTTAAAAGAAGAGAGACAAATTTGAAATCAGGGATTGAATCAAAAAATATAAATCAGGGCTTGCTTCAAAGTGAAATTAGGGCTTGCTTCCTTCGATTCGATTCACCAAAACCATTGTGCTTCCTTCCTTCCTTCCTTGATTTGACTCACCCTTTCTTCGATTTCTGAGAACGCGAGAGAGAAAGAGCTTTCGTGAGAAGAGAAAGCGAGAGAGAAGAGAGAACTTTCGTTTTGGCTTTCGTGAGAGAAGAGATTCGACTCACCCTTTCGTTTTGGCTTTCGTTTTTTTTTTTCTTTTTTTTTCCAAGTGTTTTAAGCGAGAGAAAAATATCAGGAGAATAGGTGATGATTTTTTTTAATTTTTTACTGTTCATCCGTGATTTTTAATAAAAGTGTAACCCTTTCTTTTGGCTAGTGTCACCTAAACCCAAAATTCTTATAGTGAAAAGGAGAAATGGACTCTTAATGAGCTCATTTCTTATTGTGTACAAGAGAAAGAGAGATTGAAACTATAAAGGACTGAAAGTGCTCATGTGGCTAGCACCTCTAAGAATAAGGGCATAAAGAGAAAGAATAATGAAGCTGCTAAAGGTCCAACTAATCCAAAGAAACAACAACATGAACCTAAGGGTTGTTTCTTTTGTGGAAAACCTGGACATGTGAAGAAGGACTGTACCAAGTATCACGCATGGCGTGCTAAGAAAGGTACAAATTTTACTTTGGTTTGTTCTGAAATTAATTTGGCTTTAGTACCTAGAAACACGTGGTGGTTAGATTCTGGTGCAACTGCTCACATTAATGTTTCTAAGTAGGGTTGTCTGAGCTACCGAAAGCCTGATGATGATGAAAGATACATCTATGTGGCTGATGGAAAAATGGTGGAAGTAAAGGCAATTGGCCATTTTAAGTTATTTTTCAAAACTGGTTATTATTTGAATTTGAAAGACACTTTTGTTGTACCGACTTTTCAGAGGAACTTAGTTTCTATTTCCTTATTGGACAAATCTGGTTATTATTGTTTATTTGGAAACAATATGGTTATTTTGTCTTTAAATTCAATTTTTATTGGAACCGGTTTTCGTCATAATCATGATGAATTGTATTTACTTGACACAAATGGATCTTACAATGAATCATTGAATTTAGAATCACAATGTGTTAAAAGTAAAAGAAGTAGAGAAAATTCATCAATTTTATGGCACAAGCGATTAGGGCATATCTCTAAATCAAGAGTTGAACGACTTGTATCGAATAAAATTTTGGATTCTCTTGACTTTACAGACTTCGAAGTCTGTATTGATTTTATTAAAGGCAAACAGACCAAAATAAAGAAAATATGTGCCAATAGAGCTAAAGACGTCTTAGAATTGATTCATACTGATATCTGTGGTCCATTCCCTACGACATCTTGGAATGGACAACGATATTTCATATCATTCATAGACCACTATTCAAGGTATGGCTACCTATATTTAATTCATGAGAAATCACAATCTTTGGACGTATTCAAAACATTTAAAGTTGAAGTTGAGAACCAACTCAACAAAACTATTAAAAGTGTCAAATCTGACCGTGGAGGTGAATTTTACGGTAGATATGATGGTTCAGGTGAACAACGTCCAGGACCATTAGCTAAATTCTTAGAGGAATGTGAAATCGTCCCACAGTACACCATGCAGGGTTCACCTAGCATGGTGGTGTAATTGTAAGGCGAAATCGGACTCTTAAGGATATGGTAAGAAGTATGATTAGTCATTCTTCCTTACCATAGTCACTATGGGGAGAAGCACTTAAGACAGCAACTTATATTCTAAATAGAGTGCCATCTAAAGTAACTACTAAAACGCCTTATGAACTTTGGACAGGCAAAAAGCCGAGTCTAAAACATTTTCATATTTGGGGTTGTCCAGCTGAAGCTAGGCCTTACAAGCCACATGAAAATAAATTAGACTCTAAAACAGTAAGTAGTTACTTTATTGGCTATGCTGAACGATCCAGGGGGTATAAATTTTATGATCCCAAGAATAGGAAATTTTTTGAGATGGGAACTGCAACACTTTTTGAAGATGTTGAGTTTGGGGGGAGAAATAAGGTTAGAGATATTATCTTTGAGGAACAAGAATTAATTTCTATTCCCATAATTTCTTCTGATGATATGCAGGTTTCCTTACCTGTTATTGATCAGGAAGTTGATCAAGATCCCCAATTAGATAATATTGAAATTTTCCCCATGAATAATGAAATAATTATTCCCGAGGTGCAAACTCAACAACCTCAAGAAATAGTGCCTTTAAGACGATCCACTAGAGAAAGAAGAAATGCTATTTCAAAGGATTATATAGTATTTCTCCTAGAACATGAGGATATTGGAGTGATGGAAGATGATCCAATCAACTTTCATCAAGTCATACAAGGTTCTAATTCTCAAAAGTGGATTGAGGCTATGAATGAAGAGTATAAGTCTATGCAAGATAATAAAGTTTGGGAACTTGTCCCATTACCAGAAGGAGCAAAACCTATTGGTTGTAAATGGATATTAAAATCAAAAGGGATGCAAGATATAAAACTCGTCTTGTAGCTAAGGGCTTTACTCAAAAGGAAGGGATTGACTATAAAGAGACATTCTCTCCAGTTTCAACGAAAGACTCTTTTAGGACAATCATGGCACTAGTTGCACATTTTGATCTTGAGCTTCATCAAATGGATGTCAAAACGGCGTTTCTCAATGGAGACATTGATGAAACTGTTTATATGGTGCAACCAGAAAATTTTGTATTGGGAGACCCAAAGAATATGGTTTGCAAATTGACAAAATCTATTTATGGGCTAAAATAAGCTTCTCGTCAATGGTACTATAAGTTTCATCAAGTGATTATCTCATTTGGTTTTGAGATAAATGCAGTCGATGATTGTGTGTATCATAAGTTCAGTGGGAGTAAATACATATTTTTGGTTTTATATGTGGATGACATTCTGTTTGCCACAAATGATATAGATATTTTGCACGACACCAAAAGATTTCTACCAAATAATTTTGAGATGAAAGATCTTGGTAAAGCTTCTTTTGTATTAGGAATCCAGATACATTGAGATCGCTCTCAAGGTATTCTTGGGTTATCACAAAGAAGCTATATTGGTAAGGTACTAAAAAGATTTGGTATGCAAGACTGTAAACCAAGTGACACCCCTGTTTCTAAGGGAGACAAATTCAGTCTCAATCAATGCCCAAAAAGTAATCTTGAAGTTAAAGAAATGCAAAAGATTCCTTATTCATCAGCTTGTTGGGAGTCTAATGTATGCTCAGGTATGTACGCGTCCGAATATTGCGTACATTGTTGGCATGTTATGTAGATACTTAAGTAACCCTGGTATGGATCATTGGATAGCAGCCAAACGGGTTATGAGGTATTTACAGAGAACTAAAGATTATATGCTCACATATAAGAGATCTGATCAGTTAGAGATCATTGGGTATTCCGACTCTGATTTTACTGGATGCCAAGACAGTAGAAGATCCACTTCAAGCTATATTTATCTGTTAGCTGGTGGAGCTATTTCTTGGAGAAGTGCCAAACAGCACTCATAACTTCTTCCACTATGACAGCAGAATTTGTAGCATGTTATGAGGCATCTAATCATGGTTGCAAAATTTTTTCACAAGGCTGCTATTTTAGATGGTGTTGGAAGATCACTTAAGATCTATTGTGATAATAAGTCAGCAGTACTATATTCTAACAACAATAGGAGCTCTTCTAAGTCTAAACATCTAGACATCAAGTTCCTAGTTGTGAAGGAAAGAGTGCAGAGTGGATAGTTATCCATAGAGTACCTTGGGACAAACTCCATGATAGCGGATCCGCTTACAAAAGGTTTACCACCCAAGGTCTTTCATGAGCATACTGCTCATATGGGTGTTATCTTACATCAGGATATTTAATTCAAGTGGGAGTTTGGATAATATTTTTATTGCTCTATGTTTGATCAAATATATATGTTTGTATGTAATTGGATATTTTCTGATAAGAAGTAAAGAATTTTAGTTAATGACACTCTGTTACATTTAAGTTAAAGTTTTGATCTCAGTAAAGTAAGGTAGGACTAGTTGGAATAGATATGTACAGATCATACTGCATATAATTTCTATGCTATGCATCCATGGTTGATCTATGTCATTTAGTTGTATTGGTATTTGTGACCATTGATGGGTTTAGTTACGATAAATGTGACGAAACCGCTTTGATCCAATATTGATATAGTTAATGGACGAGATTGTTTAGGTACTCTATTTATGATAGCAATTTTTAGAGCTCATAAGCTTTAACACATTTGTAGAATTACATATGTGGTCCAGTGGGAGATTGTTGGAATAAATTCAATAATTAGGGACCACACGTGTAATTAATTAAATGTGTATGCTAGTTATAATTAGCCAATTAAAGTGATCTAATAAAGTTTAGGTATTGGCATAATAGAGTTATAAGATATTCCCATGGACTTACATATATGCATACATATCATTTGATATTTATAATTTATTGAGGGGCTAAATTATAAATATGTAAACTTTGAAACTGCTTAAGCAGTTGCAGGGTGGGTTATAGTCCCCATTCCCTGTAAACTTTCACGTAACTTCTTTCCCCCATCTGAGAAGTTTTCTCTCAAGAGATCAGTGAGTTTACAGGGGAATTGGAAGGCCATAACTCCTAATTATTGCTTTCATCCATGCATTCTCATTCAGGTACGCTTTTGCAATTAATCTCTTGAATCTGTCATGGATCTAATCTAACATAAAAGGCAAACAACGCAGCTAAAACTTGACAAATTAAGATTTTAATGGGCTGTGAGTCTTATAAAATAAGACAGACTCCACTGAAATTTATTTCCCTGCACTATTGGGCTTTTATTTAATTTAAAAAATAAATTAATTTATTAGTTTGATTAGTGGTGGGTTAGCTAGGATTATGATCACATAAAAAGACAAACAGTTTGTCTTCACCTTCATGTCACAATTAAGAGAGGACAACGGTGATTGTGAGACCTTTTGGTAGAAATCTCTTTCCAGATCAGTGGTCCTCCATTGATTCACAATCTTTTTTTCCTTTGGTTACATGTTACTAATGTTAGGTTTATAATTTTTATTAGCTTATTTAATTTAAAATGAGGCATACGCCTCAAACCGCTTCGAGGCTTACGCCTCGTCCTATGAAAAAACGCTCGAGGCTACCTTAAAACATTGATTAATACAAATAAGTAGCTGTCAATCTAGTTGGTGGGGTGAAAGAAAAAACTGAAAAATTAAACTGAACCAGATCATAAACCACAGAACCGTTCCGATTTCCATTCATAAAAAAATCAAACCAGTTAAACCGGAACTAAACCGGCTTCTAAAAACCAAATAAAAATCTCATATCCCCTCCCTATTTACCCCTAGTTTTTATTTATTTTATTTTATATATTTATTTATCACTTTATTTTAATTTATATTTTGTATATTTATTAATCTAATTTTTTTCAACAAAGTTTTTGATTATGTTTGATTTTGTTTTGTTTCATTCTTCAATATAGGATGATTTTATCTTTAAACTAAATGCAAATGTTCGTACTAGAAAAACCAGAAAACAAACGAAAACCAAACAGACAAAAATCTTTCAAAACCAAACTGGTTCCTAATGTAAAACGAGCTGGTCTGATTTTTAAAATTAATTGAAAAACCGAACCAGTTTCACCCTGGTGCACTCACATTGCAATGATGTAAATTATTTCTCAAACTAACTTACAAGAATAATAAATAAAGGTAATTTAAAGTTTAATAAATATTTTTAAATAAATATTTAAAAATAATAATATAGGATAATAGTTAAGTTTGATGTTTAAAAAATTTAATTAAATAATCAAAAAAACTTGAGAGGAATGGGCAAGCCCGTGTAAATGAGTCATCCCCCGACCCGACCGATGTTTTTATCTCTTTGGCTGAAGCCCGTGGACTGAGCTTGGACATACCATTTTAAGTCAAGTCAGGGCCTAGGCCAAACGCGCTCATCAATCAGGCCTTATGGGCACGACCTGGACCAGCTCATTTAAGGACTAGGCCGAGCCATTGATGAGGGCGTAGATCAAAGAGTTCTTGTACAATAACTTTTTATGGTCTAATTTTAAAATTTGAGAAGCTAATTTGTCAAATTAATTTTTTAAGGTCTAATTTGAAACTTTACAAAGTTTATATGGTTAATTGGTCAAATTAAAAGTTTGAGGGTGTAATTGTTACATCCCATATAGTTTAGAGGTGGTTTGTGTAATTAAAAAAAAAAAGAAATTGATTGGCATGAATATATTTAATTGAAGTTTGAATTATCCATCAATGATAAAATAAAGGAAAAAATCATTTTTACCCTTGAAATTTAAGTTTTATTTTTAATTTTTTTTATCAACTTTAACCTTAAACTTTAAATATGATCAACTTTAACCCTAAACTATATAAATAGTTATAAGTTTAACTTTCGATTAACTAGCTGTTACCGATTTCACGTGTGAACTGTAAATAAAGTTTTTAATATAAAGGGTAACAATAAATTCTAACAATTTGAAAAGAAATATATAAAATTGAAGCCTATGGTGATATATTTTATGAAAACGAGTTGCAATTAGTAAGATATTAATGTGACTTGGTAATTCATCGAGTTTATTTCTTCTATTAGATGGTTGTTTATATAGTTTTTATGGCCTAATATTTCTTAAATTTTAGAAAACTAATGTAATTAATTTGGTGCAAATAATCAAAGAGATGTTAACACAAGGTTAAACTCACAACTACTTATATAGTTTAGGTTGGTTAAAATTGATAAACATATAAAATTTAAGGTTAAAGTTGATAATACCCCTAAAATTCAAGGTATGTTTTTTTCCCTAAAATAAAATCATTTTCTTAAATACTAATAAAGCTATGTTATTCTCTCAACAGACCATCTTAAAAAACTACATATCACAAATTCCACTCAATTATGCATTTAATGTTTTTTAAGGTCTTAAAAAAGAATTAAAGGAACTCTAAATTTAATTTACCAACTAAAGAAAGGTTGGACAACACGAGTAAAGTTTAAGTGACCAGACATTTATTACCCTTCTCATAAGGTTGAAGGTTCGAGTCCCCTCCCCTAATTTTCTGTAATATGTTAAAAGGAAAAGAGAATAACCCAAAAAAATGTGAGAAGGAAAGTTTGGAAGTATTTGAAAATTGAAATGTAACATACTTCATACCCAATACAAAATCATCTACGGAATGTGTATGAGTTGAGAACTCGAATTAGAGAGGCTATAGTGATAAACCATCATGTTTCTTTCTCAAGGTACATACTCAAACTTGCATGAACCATGACCTGCCATATATACAAAGAAGGGAGGATTAGTATTAGTGCCTATGTGAAATAGTTTTAAGAGTGTTTTGAACCAAAAGTTTGACTTTTTTAACCCATTTTTAAACCTTCCTAAAAGTCATTCCAAACGGGTCATTTGAAATATTTTTTTCATTTTATATCTGTTGTTTATTATTATTATTTGTTTTTATTTTAAAAAATGATAATTACAAACCAATACCTTTATGTGGCTTGTCCAATTTTCAAATCACAACTATGTGATTTAAAAATGATTTTAAATATCTCCGTGGTTTACAAAATTACAAATTACCCCCCTCTACTAATTTGATTTAACGAATTTAGAACATGTATTTATATTAAGTGTATTCTAATTCTAGTAAAAATAATTGAAATTTTTTGACAGATAAATGCAATTTATTGAATTAATCATTGTTAACAAGGTGCAAAATTTACAATTTACACCCATTATAAAAAAATTCAGTTATTTTTAATTAAATTAGAACACATACACACATAAAATAAGTACGTGCCCCAAATTTCTTAAAACCAAACCCATAGAAGTTGTGATTTATACTTTTCAAAACCACAAATAACAAAAATAAGTGAACATTAAAAAATATGAAAAAATAAATAGAAAGTGGTAGTTGTAAAAAAACTTACTAGGATCAAGAGAAGTGATCATGGCAGCTGCATTGAAGTAGCAAGTGGCTCCTTTATGCTTGAATTTTTGGTAGTAACTGTTGAAGGCATAAGAAGCATGATCTTTAACAGTGTTTGGGTAAAAGCAAGGCTTCTTGAGTTGGATCATGCTGCAATCAGCTCCTCCTTTTTTTCCACAAGCCCAATCAAGTGCCATTTGCAATTCATTATCTGGAGTTTGCTCATCTGCTATGCACCACTCCTCAAATTGCCCATCTATTTTTCCCACATTACAAAAATAACACACCACACATTATTACTTATTACATTGTTGATAAAGGAACATTAGTACTAAAGTGATAAGAGAAAACGCACATAATTTAGACCCGTTTGATAATAATTTTATTTTCTTTCTAAAGATATTGTTCCGTCAATAGTTTTCATCGCCTTGTTTTTCCATTTTTTAAACTCGTAGTAAAATTTCTTGTTTTTTGAAAACTATATATATTTTTTTAGTTTTAAAATTTGACTAGGATTTTAAAGAGAAATTTTTTATGAATAGTATAATTTTTAAAAAATTATTAATAATACTCTTTTCAAATAAGTTTTTCATCGATTCACTATAGTAATTGATTGATTGTGATTAAATGGTAATCACTTCATGCTATAAATAAAATTATTAATTTATATAATTCAGTTATTGACTGACAATAATTAATGATCGACGTGTTCAATAATTTGTTATGTTTATAATTATCTTTAAGAAAATAATGTTTTTTTTTATAAAATTTATACTCAACCCTTTAAATAACAAAAAATTGACTACGACACGTGTAGTTTTTTCGCAGAGTAAAAATCAATATATTTTCAAAATTAATTAACTATTTTATTTATAATAAAAATAAAATTTTAATTCCTAAATACTTATTTAATTATAATTATTCTAACATAAAATAAAATTATAATAAAAATATTAAAAATCAACAAGTTAATAATTTTTTTTGCCACACACTGATTTATTGACAGTTAAAAAAATTTAAAATCTGTTATTTCAAGAATTGTTTAAAAGTTATGTTATTTGAGGAATTACTTTTTTTTTTCCCTCCTATATTTATTAATAATACTCAAAGTAGATAAATAGCTAATAATAAAAAAATTATTTTCAAAATCGTGCCAAATAATTGGTAAATTTTTAATAAGGAAGTTTCAATTTTGAGAAATTTCACTAGATAGTAGATTTTGATACAATATGAGCGGTTAGTTTGTGTATGAATTACTAATTACCTAATAATTATTATTGATTACCTTATTAATTATTACTGATTTATTTGATTTAAATGAATCTGATTAGTTTAACTGTTATATTTATAAATACTTTTTAAAAATACTATATTTATAAATAAAATATTGTATAAAATTCTACTACGTAATGAAATTTCCTTAATTTTTAAAAACAGAAAATGAAAACTAAAATCTCAGTTGCAAATTACCTGATCTTTGTGGAGTAAGGGCCAAAATGAGGAGTAAAAATAGCTGCAGAATGAAAAGCAAAGCAGAAGAAAACGAAGGCATTTTCTCCCAACAATAGAGAGCCACCAAACTAAACAAATTTAAATTTCTATATATAATAGATCTCTCTGGAAAATGAAACCAATACTTTACCGAATTTAACAGTGCTTTGGCTTTTGCTTAATAAATAACTCTTTGATTTTACAGCTTTCGAGAAAGTTGAGATTCTCATATTCAAACTCAACATTCCTTCAATCTTACGTTACAAAATTCTCTGCTGATTTTTTTTTTCTTTCGTAGTGGGCGTATGGTTTACTCTAGAAAACAGTACAAAACTTTTGGAATATTTTATGGAAAACAGTCGCTATGGATATATAACAAAATAAAAAAAATATACGATATTGAGAGAATTTGTTAGGTGTTAATATTTTTTTCCATTAGATTTAAGGTTCAAGGTCTCCCTTTTTTAATTTAGTGTAATATTAAAAAAAAAATACAAGTATAATTTATTTTAGAAAATAGGAGTTCGAATCAAAATATGTTAATTCTTTCTTATGAATATCATATATTGATCAATTTCTATTGATTTTCTTATGTGAAAGACAATTTCATTATTTTTTCGGTTAAATTATGTATGATTTTAATAGTTTATCATTTGTTTCAATTTGCTAAGGTACCTTTTTTTAATCATTATAGTATTTATTATCTCTAAATTATACTAATTTTAACTAGAAAACTGATCTACAGTGAATTGCAACTTCTTAGACTTATTAACATTTTCATAACACATTAAACTTTTGCATTGAAATTGAAAACATTCCTTAATAACCAGAAATCGATAAAATTTAATAAAATTATAGGGATTAAAAATACTAAATTGATACAAAGTAGCAATAACAAAATGAAAGAGAAATAGCATGACTTTTTTTTTTTAACTACTCAATATTAATTGCTTAAATAATTAGGAAATGATGGGTAGTGGGCGATCAAATTAACCACACATGCTTCACAGTTTACGATAAGATAGCTTTGAATCGAATGGAAAATGGTCAGAAAGATGTATATTGCCGAATCAAGTCATTAGTCTTAAAAGTAATAGTAAATTTGAAAAAAAAGGTTGATTAGTGGGAGGCATCCCGATGGCTCAATAGCCAAGCTAACTAAATGCTGACAAAGCCAAACATGTCTTCTCTAACTCTAACATTACTTTATTTTTATATGTTTTTAGAATAAGTTTGTGGCTCGCAGGCATGCTTTGTATTTGAGTTGCCTTTTGTCTTTTAAAAATTCTAATTATTAATAAATTTGTTATCCATAATAATGAGTTTAGGATTTACATAATTTATTTTCTTTTTTTTTTATCATTGTGAAGGTAAAAATCATCCAAAGATTTTGACCTCATAGTTGATTATGCCGGGATGTATGTTAGTTTGTGGGGACATGCATTAGTCTTGAAAGCCAAATTCGGGTCGTTACAGCATATGTCAACTAGGGGTGTTCATGGGTTAGGTTGAGGTACCTTTTGAATCCAACCGAATTGTTCGGGTTGTAAATTAGTACAACCCAAATGACCCTTATTAAGTATTGAACCCAACCCTATAAATTTGGGTTGGGTTGGTTCGGGTGATTAACTTTAAAATTTTGTAAAATAAAAAGTGAAATAATGGTAATTTAAGGATCTAGTTACCTACTTTTATACATTAAATTAATAATAATTGCTCAATATTACACTTTATTTAATAAAAAATAGTACTTCAATTTAATTATTTTAAAGGGGTAATTAGCATAAATGGTATTAACAAAGACATATAGGAGTATTTAGATTATAAATAAATGAGTGATTTTTTAAATTAATAAATTCAAGTTGGTTCGATTCAACCCAAACTAAGTTTAAGATAACCCCGAATTTTAAATTGTTTGAATCTAACTAACCCATATAAGTTACTAACCCAACACAAACTATATGGGTTGAGTTTGGGTTGATCGGGTTTTTTGAACACCCCTAATGTCAATTGACTTTAGCCCCCATGAACTCAGCTAGAAAATGATTTGTTCCTCTCTTGCCTTTCAAAGTTAAATTCACAAATCTTCACCTAAACCATTGATAGGTAATATATTCATAAACCTCTCTTAAACATCTTCAGTTATGACCATATATTCGGACTCAGTTGTTTCTAAGCCTACTACCGATGGACACTACAAGAAACTGCCGTAATAGCGACGGATTGATAGCGACGAAAAGTAAATACGTCCCACACTAACGACGGAATGCCTCGCCCCTGTGAAAAGTTGACTTTCAGCGATCCATTCCGTCGCCTAGTTAATCGAATATATTTAATGGAAAAAATAATTTGGTATTAACGATGATTGGCGTCGGTAATAATGGCGCCAAAATTTCCCGCGTTAATAGGGAACGATGCAGTGCGTCGTATACGATGGCGCGAAACATTCCCGCGCTAATGGAAGGCCGATTGCGTCGCCCAACGTTATGGAGGGAATGTTTCCCGCCATTACAACGACGAAATCGATCGTTGTTTTAGATATTAACGATGGATTTCGTCGTTATCTCACAGTATATATATGCCTCAAGAATGGAAAGAACTCATCATCAGAAACATTTTGTTTTTTCTTTTCGTTTTTTTTTTACTGCAAAAAAAAAAGCGTGAATGGATGTATGTTCGTCTCTTAGAAGGCTATTTGAACTATGAGTTCGTAGCAGGGGTTGAAGAATTCGTTGAGTTTTGTGAAAGTACAGATGATTTTGATCGTAATAGAAAAATGATACGATGTCCGTGCAGAAAATGTAAAAATAAGAAATTATATTCTTCATTTGATGTGAAGAAACACCTGTATAGTCGTGGGTTTGTGGAGAATTATTTCAAGTGGGTTTATCAGGGGGAATATGAAGATCAATATAATGCGGCGTTGGAGCGAGCCGTGTTGTACCAAGGAAGCAGCTCAAATGTTATACCGAATTTGGAAGAAGATCGTGATGAAAGACAGCAAGAGTAGGGACAAATGCAGCATATGATATACGAAGGTACGTTTAATCATACTCAAGACGATAATCAAACTATTCTAGAGGAGGAGGAGGAAATGAATCTGGAAGCGTAACGAATGTACCATATGCTCGAATCAGCAAGTATGCCGTTATACCCGGGTTGTGATGTCAGTCAACTGGCTGCAGCGACGAGCTTCTAAATATAAAATCGGCATATCATATTCCAGAGAGAGGTTTTAATTCGATTGCACAATGGTTTCATCGTTGCGCTCCTGCGAACAACACGCTGCCAGAAAGTTTATACGACACGAAAAAATTAGTGGAGGGTCTTGGGTTGCCTGTTGAGAAGATTGATTGTTGCCCGAACGGATGCATGATATTCTGGGGTGATGGAGATTCGAGTCTCCATAATTGTAAATTTTGTTTCCATCCGAGATATAAACAAGGTAAACACACTCTCATTCCACATACTTGTATGTTTTATTTACCGATCACTTATCGACTTCAACGACTGTATGCATCGGAAGTCACGGCATCTCATATGAGATGGCATTACGAGCATTCGCAAGAGGATGGTCATATGAAACATCCATCTGATGCTGACGCGTGGAAGCATTTGGATCGTTGTCATCCAGAATTTGCAATTGAGATTAGAAATGTGAGATTGGGGTTATGTACTGACGGTTTTAACCCGTACGGCGCTTCTGGTGCACAATACTCTGTATGGCCTGTTATGTTGACACCTTATAATCTCCCTCCATCGATGTGTATGAAAGATCCTGTGATATTCTTAATGGTTATCGTACCGGGTCCAAAGAGTCCAAAACAAAGGTTAGATATCTACCTCCAACCTGTTATTGTTGAGCTAACTAATTTGTGGAATAATAGAGCGTTGACTTACGATGTATCGAGAAAACAAAATTTCTGTATGAAAATCGCAGTAATTTGGACGATAAGTGACTTCCCGGCATATTCAATGTTATCTGGTAAGCACTATAGCTTATTAATTATAAATTATTTTCATTGCATAATACTATGTATAATTAATTTAAACTTATCATAGGTTGGAGCACATCCGGAAAGTTTGCTTGTCCTCATTGCATGATTGACACTAGAGCTTTCTCTTTGAAACATGGACGGAAAACGTGTTGGTTTGATTGTCATAGAAGATTTTTACCGAGCGACCATTTGTTTCGATCAAACAAGACAGATTGGTATAAGGGTCGTAATGCATGCAACCAAGGGCCGCCCCGAGTTTATAGCGGAATCGAAATATTACACAGGTTAGATTCTATTGGCATGAAAAAAATTACTGAAATAGGTGCTGAGGTTGCAAACAAGGCCGCTGGTAAGAACAGTGGATGGAAGAAACGAAGTATATTTTGGGATTTACTGTATTGGGGAGATTTACTAATCAGGCACAACTTGGACGAAATGCACATCGAAAAGAACGTGTTCGACAATGTCTTCAATACAGTTTTAAATGTGCCAAATAAGACGAAAGATAACCTGAAGGCACGGTATGACATCCAAGAAATATGTCGTCGCCCCGAGTTAGAGCTGGATGAAGATGGCACTACGCTAAGGCCAAATACATGTTAAGTATAGAAGAGAAGAAATTACTGTTTGAATGGATGCGATCGATTAAGTTCCCCGATGGTTATGTTTCTAATCTCTCGAGATGCATTGACGTGCAGAGTCATACTGTTTTCGGAATGAAAAGTCACGATTGTCACGTTTTTAGCAACGATTGATGCCTGTTGCGTTCAGACCGTTCCTCGAACAGAAACATTGGGAACCGTTGGCGCAGTTAAGTGTGTTCTTCAGAGATTTGACATGTGCAGATTTAACAAGAGAGACAATCGAATCATTAAACCGAGAGATTCCAGTTATAATATTCAAACTGGAGCGAATGTTTCCACCCAGATTTTTCGATTCGATGGAGCATCTTCCTGTTCATCTACCGTATGAGGCACTACTTGGTGGCCCTGTTCAGTACAGATGGATGTACCCGTTTGAAAGGTAAAATATTATTATGTCAATTGCCTTTTTTAGTATATTTAAATACACATGATGCTAAATTTTAGATTTATTTTACTGCACGAATTCTAGATATTTGCATAGATTGAAGAAAACTGTTGGAAATAAAGCACGAGTGGAAGGATCGATTTGTAATGCGTACCTGGTACACGAGACAACTACGTTCTGTTCGTATTACTTCGACCAGCATATCTCCTACCACTTTCGTCTAGTGAATCGTAACGTGGTTGACACTCTTCCAGAAGGTGTAGACTTGAATGACTTGGATATGTTTATCGTACCAGGAAAAGGTTTAGGAAAATCTATGCGGAGAAACTTAAGTGATGAGGAGTACCATGTCGTCCAGACTTACTTATTATGCAACTGTGCGGAAGTAGAGCCATATATTGAGTAAGTTTTTCTAATTCATGGAGTTTTGTTTTATTTAACATGAATAATTTTGTTTAAATTTTCATTAATTAATAAATTTTATGTAGATTATTTGTGAATTCATGTGTACGTGTAACGTCCCGTTATTTTGTGTTAAAAAAAAAACTTTTATTTATTTTATTTTAATTGAGTAATTAGAATTCATTTATTTATTATTAAATTAGAATTTAGTAATTTATTTCATTTTAATTCTTTTTAATGGCTTTATTTATTTAAATACGTTTAAATGGTATTAATAATTATTAACGGGCCAATTAATAATTATTAATCACCATTGGGATAGTTTGAGATGTTCGGGATTCGTTTTTAAGCCAAAAGTCATAAAAGGGCAAAGTCGTAATTACCCAATTTGCAAAATATCTAAAAACACTATTCAATTGTCTTTAAAAACTCACCATTGACTCAAATTTGACAAAAAATGCTCATTCTTTCTTCCTCCAAACCGTGAGCATCAAGAGCAAAAAGGGAATTTTTGGCTTTTGTTCGTTTCTTGCCGGATCGACTTGATTCTCGTTCCATTGGAAAGGTATCGGTCCTACGATCCTTTTCCACCTAGCCTTCGTACTTGCCACTCGTGTTTTGCGGAGTTCTCGGTAAGCAAAGTTTCAAACCCTAACTGCAAATTGTGTTTTAATGGAGTTTTACTTGTTTTCTTTCGATTTCTTGCCGTGGAACTCAGTGTTTGTCAATTCGGGAGTAGTTTTAAGTGTTTTTGGAAACTATTCCATAACCCTAAAACCGAGTTTCAGTCGAAACCCTTCCCGTTTGAAATTTACCCTTTTGGGATTGAAAATGGGTTAGAAATTAATGAATGAATGTTTATTTAAATTCAATTCGGGAAAGGGATTAATGTTCAAAAACCCTAATTATCGATACCCATTGAAATCGGGATTATCGAATTTGATTAAAACCAACTCGAAATGTATTTAAAATGCCAAAAAGCCGAAAAACCAAACCCGAGACCCAATTTTGATGTTAGGGCCGTGGGCCTCTTTGTGGGATTTGTTGGGTTTTTCGTTGCTTTGTATGTTTAGTAGTTGTTTGATCGATAGTTGGTACAGATTATTGATTGTTACGATATAATTCGTTTGTAGGTGTTTTTGAACCTCGTGGTTGATCGCTCCTTCGGACTTAGGAGCAAAGTCATCTTTTAACTAAGGTGAGAATAGTTAGTATTTAAAGTAACTATAGAAAGCGGACAAGTATGACGGTTTGAAGAGTTTGAAACTAAGATTAGAATCCGAACCTAAGATTAGAGGGTTGTGAGTTAGTGCCCTTAGGATTAAGAGTTAATCCTTTAAGTGAGAACGTAGAAATTCTCAAGGAAAGACTTGAATCTTAGAAGATTCTAAGTTAGGTTCGATGTGAAACTAAGTTTGGATCATTGGAAGTTAAAGATCCAACTTGTAATTAAAACGGTTAATAGAACCTCGGATTATTTGGAAGTTTAGAATCCGGAGGGCATAGGTTAATCGTTTAAGTTATGTTTCTAATTTTATTATTTGATACCGGAGTTCGATCGATTTATCGTTCATCCGAGATGCTTATCTACTTTTATCTTATGTTATTTACATTTTGTCCTTTACTTTACACCTTTACTTTATGCTTGTTTACGATTACTTTAATTTCGCACTTTACTTATTTACTTTTATAAGGATATGCAAGCATATGCATATCATATTGCATCATACCATTCTCGCAACATTCATGAAAAAGAATGAAAGTGAAAAAGAATGAAAGTGAAAAAGAATGAAAGTGAAAAAGAGTGAAAGTGAAAAGAAAAGAAAGTGAATGAGAAAAGAAGGAAGATGGATGAACCCTACGTGGAGTTCACATCACCTTCAGAGAAAAGAAAGAATGTGAAAGAAAAGAAGTTAAATGGTAACCTACGGGCTGTACGCATTACTTCCTCATGCATAAGGTTGAATGGTAATCCTACGGGATGTACTCATTACCTTCATTCACGCATAAAAAGGGCAATTGCGAATCCTACGGGATGCTCTCATGCATTCATGGTTATGATAGATGCAGGAGAGAATTGAGAAGTTGTATGTTGTGCAAAGTGTGTTTATTTTACTTATTTACATTATAATGATGTTAATGGATGAGTATTGGCTACGATTATTAGCAATATCATCCTTAGAAAGTAAAAAAATACTTTTACCTAGAGTTTAGAGGACTTTAGGAGTGAGTTGTGTCGATTTATTGGGACACAAATCAAAATGCGAGTTTGAGGTTTATCTTTACTTTTTATACTTATTATTCTCACTGGGCTTAGTTTGTTAGCTCATGATATTACAACCAATTTCAGGTAATGCCTTGGCTAGAGGTCGAGGAGGAGGAGGTGGTGTTGCGTGATCGAGGGATGCTGACCTCGAGATGGACTAATGGATTTGTAAAGTTTATGTCTTATTTTGATGAACTTTAAGAAATTGTATTTTGTATTTGGCTCCTAAGAGCCTAATGTTGATGTTTTATGATATTATATACTTGAACTCCTGATTTGGACTTAAAGTCCATGAGATTTTGTTAGATTTGAAAATTAGGATGTAAACAGGTTTTCGGCATGCCAATTTTCAAACAAAACCACGCCAATTTTTCGTAAATTAAAAGACTTCCGCTGTTTTCTCTGAATTTAATTTATTTAAAAGTGACGGGTCGTCACAGTACGACCATCGCATCCCGGTATTACTGAATCAGAAGAAGGGAACATCATCGATAAACATTTTCGTTCCTGGTTTTACAATTACATTGACAATCCCACAATTCCGATCGCTGATCAACGTATAATATGGATCGCAAAAGGTCCATCCAGAATTGCAAGATCTTACACCGGTTATCTGTTGCAAGGTTAAAGATTTCAAACAAAAGCTCATTCAGTGAACCGGGCAACAAACAACAATAGCGTATGTATAAAGGGTCAAGTGTTCGGGAACAATGTAGAAGATTTCTATGGAATCATTGATGAGATTATTGAGCTTCAATTTGCAGGTCCGAGTCTTAAACGTACAATCATTTTTAACTGCACATGGTTTTAAACAACGCGACGAGGTGGAGTTCGCAATAATATCAATCTTAAAATTGTTGAGGTGAACCGGAGAAAACACATGCACACCCAAGATCGTTTTGTTTTGGCACAACAAGCAATTCAGGTTTTACTACTTAAACTATCCTGCTCGTCGAGATTTATCTCGATTGGTTAGTTGTCTGTAAAGTAAGACCGATGATAATAGATGACAGCCTCCCTGATAAAAATAGTGAGAACTACGTTGCATTCCAGGAGGATGAAGTGCAAAATCGTGAAATCGATGAAGGTATTAATTCTGTCACTACGAGTCCGTTGAATGACACATCAGAGACACTTTTTGATGAAGGGAATGTATATGTTCCACCTGAAAATGACAAAGATTGTTCTTCAGATGAAACAAACGAAGAAGACACTGAAGAAGACAGCATTGATTCAAAAAAGATGAATAATTCTGATTACGATGATTGAGGTATTTATGTGTAACAGGGGAAATAATTCAAAAAAAAAAAACATACACATAACGACGGAAGGCATCGTTATATTGAGATATACATTGAATATAACGATGCCATGTGTCGTTAATGTTCACAGAACACAATGATGGGATGATTTTTTTCTAAGTATGGAATGATATTAACGAAGGAAGGCATCGTTATATTGAGATATACATTGAATATAACGATGCCATGTGTCGTTAATGTTCACAGAACACAATGATGAGATGATTTTTTTCTAAGTATGGAATGATATTAACGACGGAAGACATCGTTATATTGAGATATACTGATGTGAATCATAATAGGTTAAATAGTTTAGGTTTATTTATGAGTTGTTATTAGAGAATTAGTTTAGTTTAATATAATTAATTAGTATAATTAATTAGTATTAGTTCTAGTTACTTTAGGTTAAATTTAGGGTTTTCATTGTAAGGCTATATATAGCCATCTTAGGTTCATTTGTAGACATATCTTATCTTTTTATCCAATATCAAATATATTAGAGAGAGTTTTCTCCTCTTCTTCTTGGGTTTAAACCCTTTGTTCTTTGGGATGGATTTCCCAATCAAGCATGGATTTGCTTGTTGAGGCCGTGGACTCGGCCTCGCCCCTACATCAATTGGTATCAAAGCCTCGCCGTTCTGGGAGGTCCGATTCATTGAGGTGGTCGGAGTTGAAGAATCAGAATCGGAGGTGGATTCAGCCGGTTTGTTCTTTGTTCTAAGTGCTCATTCTATTTATTCTATCATCTAGTCGATCCCCATCGTTTTTCTTCTCTAGTCTATAGAGTTCCATTAAAGTTCAAAAAAAAAAATAGTAACCCAGTCAACAAATCATCCCTACCCATTTCTCATCTCTTTGTTACTGTTCCATTTAATTCCAAAAAAAAAAAAGACAGAAACAACCATTCTTTTCTTCCACCCAATTATGGCAGAAGTTTATTTTAGTTCAAAAAAATATACTCAAACCTATCCCAAACTCAGAATTCCTAGCTTCGATGGATTCCTTAATTTGGAGGCATTCTTGTATTGGATTCAAACGGTTGATGATTTTTTTGATTTTACAGAGGTTCAAAGAGATGAACAAGAATTTTTAGTTGCTAGAAAACTTAGGGGTTTTGCAAAGTATTGGTGGGAGAGATTTCAAAACCAAAGACTTTATCAAGGCAAGAAAGAAATTATGAGCTGGAAAAAAAATGAGAGTCATATTGTTTGATAGGTTCTATCAATTTGAAGAAGATGAAGATGATGAAATCTGGGCAGATTATTCAAGAGATGGTGACTTTTATCTTCAATCGGCAGCGCAAGATATTGACGATGAGAATGAAGAAAATGAAATCGAAGTTTATGGCACTGGTGAAGCAATCGATGAAGAAGAAAAGCGGGTTTCAGATGAAGAAATTACCAAAGAAGAAGCCGTCGATGATGGCGCCAACTTTTTCGATCTCGAAACGACGGTGGCAGAAACGAACACCACAGAAGAAGCAACAATTGACTTAGCCGATGATAGTGATAATGCTGGAGGAGCCGTCAGTACCGAGGAAAATGGATTGGAATGTGATCAGATCAAAAAAGAAAAAAAATGGATGTTCAAGGATACACGGCGGCGCTGTCTTCTCCAATTCTCTATCCCTTTGCTCAACGTGACCTAATTCCAAATGCCTTAATTTCATTGTTAAATCCAAGCCATTCATCTCCCATCTTAGAAAATGTGGGCCCTCACCTTTCTTGTTCCTTTCAGCCCAATCTTATCCCACTACATAATCCATTATCAACACTTATCTTAGACAAAGTGGGCAATAATTTTTCTTTCACCATGAAGCCCCACTTTTTAACTTCTTGTTCAGAACAACCATTTTCATACATATTCCCTTCACCAAGTCCAAACTTATTTTCACATGATATGGGCCTACGACATTTCTCCTTACCAACACCTAATTGGACTCAATTTCAACCCATAATCTGTATGGACCCATTTCTTATTCACCCAATTCAACAAAATTCCAATTTAACCATTCCATTCTTACCACCTATTCCCAAGCCCAATTTCTTTCTTGGCCCACCAACTCCAATTCCACCAAAGCCCAATTTCACATTTAATTTTTATGACCCATTTCTTGTTGACCCAATTAAGAAAAATGAAAAATTTTCCATTTACTTCCCCGATTTTAATTTCAAGAGGCGGGTTCAACGACATCCGAGTCCATGGATTTTATTATTTGCATCTTTCTTGTGGTCCATTACTTTGGTGCCACTTTGGATTTGGGAAGAAGTACGTCGTGCATTCTCAATTGGAGTCTTCTTCTCTTCGCCGGGACCGAACTCGAGGTCGAGTTCATTTTTTTTGGTGTGGTAGTATGATGTGAATCATAATAGGTTAAATAGTTTAGGTTTATTTATGAGTTGTTATTAGAGAATTAGTTTAGTTTAATGTAATTAATTAGTATAATTAATTAGTATTAGTTCTAGTTACTTTAGGTTAAATTTAGGGTTTTCATTGTAAGGCTATATATAGCCATCTTAGGTTCATTTGTAGACATATCTTATCTTTTTATCCAATATCAAATATATTAGAGAGAGTTTTCTCCTCTTCTTCTTGGGTTTAAACCCTTTGTTCTTTAGGATGGATTTCCCAATCAAGCATGGATTTGCTTGTTGAGGCCGTGGACTCGGCCTCACCCCTACATCATATACATTGAATATAACGATGCCATGTGTCGTTAATGTTCACAGAACACAATGATGGGATGATTTTTTTCTAAGTGTGGGAATGATATTAATGACGGAAGGTATCGTTATATTCAATGTATATCTTAATATAACCTTTAACGACGGAAGGCATCGTAAGCAACTCAAACGGATAGTTTATGGGAAACTGTTCAAATTCCAAGCCGACCTATTGCGTCGTTATATGTAATAAATAAGGCGCGAATATAAAAAATTTCACGAAAATCGTGGAGCGAATGAGCGATGCATTTCGTCGCCCATGAATACGAACAGTCACATTGACTTTGTTTGAAAATTGGATTGAACGACGCAATACGTCGTGTACTTTACTATCAGCGATGCATTTCGTCATGTTGTTCATCGTCATAAGAACGTAGACGACGAACTGCATAGCTAGAACGAGGTATTCCGTCGTTACGAAAACACGCACGACGAGTTTTTAAGTGATTAACGACGGAAGACGTCGTTAAATCTCTTTTAAAACAGACCCGTTTCTTCCATTTTCACCATCCTTCCTCGTTTTTCTTCTTTTCCTCTAAACCAAAATTCTTCCTCCTTCGATTCTCTCAACCAATTCCTTCCCATTTCTCTGAAAACCCTTTCCCTTTTCTAAAAAACCTCAATCATTGGAACGAATCCGAGTAAGTTTCTTCAAATTTAATATTTGTTTTTATGTAATTAGTTTAAAATTTCTAATTAGCATGTTATTAGTTAATTTAGTTTAAAATTAGTTGATTTTAGTTTAATTTTGTGTAATTTAGATAATGTATGTAATATGTATTTAGTTTTATGTAATTAGTTATGTTTTAATTAATTATATGTTAATTAGTTAATTTAGTTTGAAATTATTATGTACGTTTTCATTTAATTATATGTATTTAGTTAGTTTTAATTAATTATATGTTAATTAGTTAATTTAGTTTGAAATGCGTATGTATGTTTTAATTAATTATATGTTAATTAGTTAATTTAGTTTTAAATTATTATGTACGTTTTCATTTAATTATATGTATTTAGTTAGTTTTAATTAAGTATATGTTAATTAGTTAATTTAGTTTGAAATACGTATGTATGTTTTCATTTAATTATATGTTAATTGGTTAATTTAGTTTTGAAATTAATATAGTTTATAGGTTAGAATTTTAATTACTTAATAATTGTATTGTAGGTCATGTCTTCCCGTAGACGCCCTCCAGCACCTTCTGGCACACCTGGTGCCAGCAGTTCAGGGAGTCAGCCCCCTAGTGAGGAGGATGATGTCCGTCTTGGGGATACCCCTGACACGATCGTTCAGGACGAGGCTATCGACCCGGCGCAGGAGCCTGTCCAGATGTTTATTTCCAGGAGGGTTCGCCTGTCGATTGAGGGCGGCCAGTAAGTTTTGTTTAGTTTGTATTCTTATTTCATTAATTATTTATTATTTACAAATTCTAACTTTTAAATGTTTCATTTTCATTTCAATAGGTTACATCCATCACGAAACGTTTCAAGGAGATTTATGGAGGTATTGAAGATGCTTCCTGTACGGGGACACCCTCGTTGGCAGAGCGTCTCTGCTGCGCACAAGCTGCGGATGTTTGAGGCATGGAAGGTAAACATATTCAAAATATTATATTTAATTATATATATATAATATTTCGAAAACTAACAGTTAATTTTTTTCAGCAATATGTTGATGTTCCAGAGGAGCTGACCGACGAGGTCATATACGCTCCCTGGCATCATCAGAGCGACATTCGGTACAGGGACACTGGCTACAATATTCGCCGCGCCCCTGCCGAAAAACGACCGGCCCACATTTTTGCGAAGGACTTGGCGGAGATCTTGGCGCGTACTCAGACGCCGGATGCCCAGCGCATTTCGACGATCAATAGCACCAACCGGAACGCCAACCCGTCGAAGCACACTAGAGGATCACGCTCCACATACGAGCACAAGAAACAACTCGTAAGTTATTTTCTGTATTAATTAACTTTTACTTTATTTTCGTAAGTTATTCATTATTCGTTAATTATTTTTAACATTCACAAGAGCAAAATTTGGGTAGTCCGGTTCATGCTGCTGAGCTGTTTATCCGTCTCCACACCAAAGGTGGAGATACACAGACTTTTGTAGACGATAGGGCGAGAGAGAAAGCGGTAAGTGTTAATTATTGTTTATTCTTTTTCAAATTTATTCATTATTAGTATGTTAGTTAATGAAATGATTTGTTTTTTTTCAGGCTCGTTACGAAGCGATTCTCGCTGATCGTTTACCAAGCTCCGACACCCTGCCGACACAGGAGGATATCGAGTCAGCTTTTCTCGAGGCAGCAGGAGGGAGACGTCCGACGGTACTGTTCCTGGACTCGGCAACCTCGGCCCTGTCATTTACGCCTATCAGCCTCGGTCTTCCCAGGCAGCTCGTTCGACCGAGGCTGCCGAGCTTCGCGCGAGCAACAATACTTTGAGGGCTGAGACTGCAGATCTTCGAGAAAGCAACGAACGGCTCAAGGCGGAGGTGACAGGGATTACGGCTCGTCTCGATGAGTCCGAGCGGTCCAGGCAAGAGTTAGAGAGGTCGGTGAAGGGAACGATGGACATGTTCATGGCACGGATGCGCGGCGAGGGTTCTTCGACTTCCGTTTTTTGTTTCCCTCCTCCCGATCCTCCATCTGATCCTCATCTCGATTAGGCTTTAGGAAAAAAATATTATTTTGTATTATTTTGGGATTTTTAATATTATTTATCTAATATTATTTTTTCCTACATTTAATTTAATTTTTATTTTGTAATTAAATTTAATTTTCAAATCACAATAATTTGTAATTAAAACCTTAAACCCTAATTAAATTTTTAAAAAAATGAAAATTAATTTACCGACTCATTCCGTCGTTAATGTCAAATATAACAATGACTTATATTACGACACATATTGTATCGTTATAGTGCAAAATAACGACGAAATGAGTCGTTAATGTCAACATGAGTCTTTGACTATTAACGACGTATTCTATCGGTATAGTGAAACCTGACTTTGACTTAAATAACGACTAATGGAGTCGTTATTGTGTCTTTGACTATCTTAACGACGAACACCATCGCTCTATTCTAGTCAACGAAACACAGCGATGTAATAGTTTTCCCTCGTTAAGGAACGAGGCATTCCGTCGGTATATTCGTCTAACGATGGCAAATTTAACGTCAGGCCATATCGTCGTTAATTGCGTCGTTAATCCCTTGTAACGACGCACTATTTCCTCAATTCGTCGCTAATTTCCGTCGTTAAATCGCATTTTTCTTGTAGTGGGAAGACATGATTTTTAACTTACAGTTAAGCCAAATAAGGTGAAGACACAACCAGACAGAGGTCTACGCTTATCCAATTCTGCTGCATAGTTTGCATCCACACACGTAACCACCTATAAACATGTTTTTGGCTTTGATACTATATACCAATAATATATCTTAGTATCCATTTTATAGCATTTCAATGGACTTTTATAATTTTTTTACATGAAATGAATGACATGACTCATTGCATTTGCACACTTGCCAAAAGCACACCATAACGTACATCAAGCTCCCTACAACCTTAACATACTGTAGGCCACATGAACGAGTATTGTAGCAGGAATTAACAGCTCCTAGTCTTGTTAACAACAGCTAGCGAGAAAAATATCTTTAGATCTTTTCAGTGACTTGCCTTAGCTACGGCTCTCTTTGCTCTAGATAGACAGATCTTTTTCAACAAAGGCTGGTTACCAAGGGCAAGCTTTGGACAAGTCTTGCTGCCTGGGAACTTCATTTAGAACTTAGCAAAAGTGGGTTAAAAAGAGAGAAAACTAATCTTCAAGAGAGAAGAAAATATGTAAAACACAAATATAATCAAAAAACGTTAGTTTAGCTCAAATTCAAGTTATTTATGTACATTTTACATTCTACTTGCTAAATTAAACCTAATTCTTCTTGAAATGTTAACAAACTAAGGGCTTTGGAGCTTAACTTTTGTGCAGTTATCACACCCCCAAACTTGATGTAACAACCCGTTACCAAGTAAGACTATAAATAAAATAAGTTTGGAAATTTATTTTATTTTCTCAAATGATATTAATGAGATTGGATCATAAATTGAATGAGAAATATCTCGTTATCTCGTAAGGGTATTTTGGTAATTTTCTAAAACCTCAAAATTAAGACCACATGTTTAATTTAATATATTTATATGATGTTGATTGACTCATTATTACGATTCCAACACAACTGACGGCTCGTCATTTTGAGTCCCGATGAATGAGTTATGATCGTTTTTCAATAGTGTTATTTTCATAAATAATGGAAATCGGGATTGAACCTTAAAAATCCTTCTTCTTCTTCTTCCTTTAGCCAAAAATCAGCCTCTCCAAAATAAGTTTTCTCCCATTTTCGCCCAAAGCAATTTTTGTGGAGTATTTTCATCATAACTTTCTCATTCGAACTCCGATTTACGCAAGTAAGTAGTCCATTCTGATAATTTTTCCGTTATCTTTCCATTGATGTTAATTTTGTAATAAGATAATCTCTTTATAAAAATTTAGGGCCTAAAGTGGATTTACAATCCTCCACATTAAAGGTTTCCAAGAAGAATAAATCATATTTACCTTCTTTGCCCTTTTTCTTCTCTTCTAGGAACTTGGGACAGTTCCTTTTCCAGTGCCCTTCACCATTACAGTGATAGCACTTTCCTTTGGGAACTTTTCCTCTCTTGGATTTCTTGTTTGCTCCTTTACCCTTCTTTTTCCAGAACTTTGGCTTCTTATTCTTAGAGCCCGAGCTAGATGCATCATGAGCAGAAGCAACATTTGCTTCCACAGCTTTCGTCTTCTTGCCTTTCAGCAACATAGACTCGAAAGTCTGCAGCTCATTTAGAATTTGAGACATATTCATGCCCACCTTGTTCAGAATATAATTACTCTTGAACGATAAGAAGCTATCTGGAAGGGTTTCAAGAATCATGTTGATCTGGCTAGTCTCGTCTATAGTTCCACCATTCATCTCAGCCACATTTAGATGGACCATCATGTTAAGGACATGTTCCCTAACCGAAGTTCCTTCTTTCATGCGAGCATTCATGATGTACTTGAGAGCCTCATGTTTGGCTTGCTTGGATGGCTTGCCAAACATCTCTTGTGCCGATTGCAGCATCTCATATGCTGTAGGCAGAGGTTCAAGTTTCTTAGATACGACTTCAGTAAGTCCAGCCAATATATAGACACGAGCTTTCTCGTTAGCCTTGATCCAGTGATCATATGCCTCTCGAACCGGTCGAGTGGCATTAGCGGCGATTCTGGAGGACATTCCTCCAGGAAGGGTGAATTTGAGATCTTCAATAACTATAATGGTATTGATGTTGTTTTTCCAAGTGGCGAAATTTTCACCATTCAATTTTTCAGTAGCAAGAATTGCAATAAGAGAATTCGACATAATTGCTGTAAATAAATAAACACATGCTTAGTAATACAATTTTACATATCCATTCATTCATACTTTTGGCATCTATTAAACGTGATGCATGAATGCACATTTAATGAAATTCTAAAACCTTAAAAACACAATTTCAATGCCATGGTATATTAGTGAAACAGGAACGATGCCTACGTAGGCAGGTCAAGGTTCCCTCCCACTAAAATAAGACTCCTCTCAACTAATGAACATCCCCAGGCTATCTCATATCCTATAGTTCTATTAGTTACCATGTGTTTGGTCAGGCGAAACATCTAGATCACTTAAATATTATTCTTGATGAGTGTCACCGAAGGGAGAGTCAAACATCAAGAGTCTTAAGTATCTTTCTAAATGGATCCCTTTGAGTGTAACCCAAGTTTTAGATCGCTTAAAGTTATCTTGACGAGTGTCACCGAAGGGAGAGTCAAACATCAAGAGCTTTAAAAAATCCTATCTCAAAGAGAATCACCCGGGTATTGATTCATACGGTTACTTTCCGGAGGGAATGAGTGAAGAGTTACCAACACCACAGAAGCCCTATATGAATCTCACACATTGATTCCAACTTGGAAACCGCAGGACACGTTGTCACTTGTCCTTCTCCCACTCAATATAGCTAGCTAAGGCTTTTAACTTAGATATACCCAGGCTACCTCTAATATCTAAGTTCAATCTAACTTATAATAGCTCTTATAGATTGGTTAGATTGATTTTAATGTGAAAGCCAAGTGATTAATCTCTATTAATCCTAACACATTATGCACCGTCTCAATGAAGATAATTATTAATAAAATATGACTCCCAGATCGCTCCCAGTTAGAGGGGTCCCGTGTTAATGGAACGATTAAATAACCTCTTATCTTGGGCAGAGCTTTCTCGCCAGAGTTATATTTAAATTAATAAACTCAACTTCATTAATTTTTAATTAACTCTTTAATTAAAAATAGTGACACCTCATCTTTTAGGTTTTAGTTTCAAATCCTATTTAAAACTAAACAATTAATTAAAATATTGGTTACTAAACTCTTTTAGACCATTTTAATTAAAACCTAAAACATGCTGCTAGTAATTACTAATTAACCCCTTAATTAAAATTCTAGCACAATAAATATATCAATTATATTTATACAAGGCATGAGCATAATATCAATAATCTCTATTAATGATGCATGATGTTGTGTGAAATCGTGATACGCAAGTGCACGCAGTCAAACAAGTAATAAAGTGATAAGAAAGGTATCGTTCCCACGAGGATTAGTAGATTAAGTAGGTGTTTAACAATTAATTTAAAGAAAATAAAAACAATGATAAATTTTGGGTGATATGATTTATGAAACTAAACAACTAAAATTGTGAAATTATGAGAAACTAAATGACGAAATTCTAAATTAATTAAGGAAAATAAATACGATGGTCTAAGGTGGCTTAAATTACTCCTAAAATATGCAAGAATAATAAAGTGATGAAACTATGTAGAGATGAATGGTTGGAAAATCAAGAATCCCCCTAAAAAGTCTTAGAATTCACAAATGCTGCAGCAGTGCTGTGGCTGTGCTGCAGCAGTGCTGTGGCTGTGCTGCAGCATTCTGCAATAATAAACACACTTTATATGCAAGCAAACCTTATTATTCACGTGACTTTGTCAAGCCTAGCATGATTCTAATTCATAATCCAATTTAAATCCTATGTCTAGGTAAAATTAGATTAAGGAATATGTTTTAGTGTTCCGGTTTAGGCCTTAAGGTGTAATTACATATGTCTATGCATTACCAAAAACAATTTCAAGAATCGTTAACCCCTATCAATCAATGTTCTTCCATTCAATTTTAACCTTTTCAGAATTAAAATTAAACTAAGCAATTTACTTAGGTTGATCAAGCATAAGCAAAGAGATAAGAAATATCAAACTATTGATTGAGCATAAAAAATTGAATTCATTAAAGCTTGTGAAAAACTAATTCCTTTTAGGGTTCATCTATCAATTCCAACCTAAGAAATTTAGTTCATAATGAAATTCAAATAAACAAAAGTGTTCTTCAAAAATAAACCTAAACCTAACATAATCTAACAATGGATAATGGAATTCTAAAGAATGAAGAAGAAGAAGAGTAATCTAAATAAGAAGGAGAAGGAAATTCAAACGAATCTCCATGAAGAATGCTCTTTTTTCCCTCTCCAAAAGCTGTTGCGTTTTTGCCTCTCTTCCTCTTTTCACGTTCAGCCACTCCTATCTCACGTTGAAGTCTGTCTCCTCAAATCTGTCTCCACAAATCTGACTTTTGATCTAGGTTAATCTTCTCTTTTCTTTTGTTTTGGGCTTGGGCTTCCTTCTAATCTCCTCCAAATTGCTCCTAAGTTGGACCCTAAGTAGTGGGCTTATGTTATCTCAAGTGGATCTGCTGAAACGGGCCCAAAAATATGGCTTTTTGGGCCAAAAATCGTGATCTGCACTGCTGTCCAGATTCTGCCCAGTGTGCTGTCGCACTGCTGCAGCATTGCCACAACACTTTTCAAAAATCTGCATTTTTTCCTATTTCCTGCATGAAATTTGCAATTCTTTTAGGACTTTCTTTCATTCAAATTGACAAAATTAAATACCAAAAGCCAAGAACAATCCTAAATATACTTTAAAGTGCTAAAAATCCGAGTTTTTCCCAAAATAAGCTTTAATAAAGAATGATTCTAAATGAGTTCAAAGTGCACATAATATGAGCAAAGTTCAATCAAATAATTATCACTTAGGCATTAAAATATGACCAAATAACTCTATTTTGTAGAGTTATCACATGATCATGGCATTTATGCATTTATTATGGGAATAATTATTTATGGCATACATTATGCATGAATAATTAATATTTATATATATCACATATATAATAAATAAATAAGCAATTTTGGTTGGGATACTATTGGCCAAATCTATGAAAATTAAACCTATATCTAATATAGAAATAATCTTCATCACGAACATCTCCAGGATCTCCAGAAAAACGAAAACCGAAAAACCGAGGGGAGGCACCTAGGGCATTAACCCTAAGCGCCGCCGCCCCATCTTCTTCAATTTTTTTTTTTCGTTGTGCTATAGCTGCGGCAGCAGCCTCGGCTGCTGCTGCAGCAGTGCCACCGCAGCGGCGGGTAGCGCCGCCGCCGTGGTGGTCTTCTCCACTTGCAGCTCGCGATACTGACTCCTTCGGTACCGGCCGGGATCCGGTTCATCTTTTCTTTCCTCCATCGTTTCGATCGATATCCCATATGACTAAAATGATTACAAAATTTTCCTATACCCAATGAAGGGTTTACAAAATTTCTAGGAAAGAAAACCCTAGGCCAATAAATCCTAATTCAACCAAAACGCAAAACCACAATTTTAAAACCGTTTTTAAAATCGTTTTCAATTCCCATCATATAATTTTGAAAATATTATATTAACAAGACTGCTCTGATACCAGTTGTTGGGATTGAGGCCTCTAAAAGAGTTCTTAAACGGAAGTCCCAACGGATCTTTCCTTGCAGTATAATAAATTCAAAATTCTAAATGCATAAAAGAAAAACTAACCCTTGTCGAGAAGTGTCTGACTCTTCCTCGTTCTTCGATGATTATGATCCTGGGACCACCAAAAAGATCTTACTCACTAAGCACAAAAGAGAATCGGTGCGTGGGCACTATCTCCTTTGGGAAAAGGAAAAATTGAGAAGAAGAATTTTCTTCCCAATCACCCTATGGGCGGCGCAAGAAAGAGGGAGGAGAGGAATTTCCTGAGCCTTTACTTTAACTCTCTTGGTTGTATGTTTTGGGGTCACCCCAAAGGTTCTATTTATAGGAAAACCAAGGCATCAAAAAATCTTCTGAATATCTTTTAATTAATAAATAATTAATTAAGATATTCTAAAATATATTTGAATAATAAAGATATTATATTTTATTCCATAATAAAACATTCCATATCTTTTATTTAAATTAATCAATATTAATTTAAATATATTATTCCATATCTTCCATTTAAATTAATCCCATTAATTTAAAATAAGATATACATATATTTTAAATAAAATAAAAATGCAAACTTTTTGGTCAACCATTTGACCAATGGGGCGTGTGACCCCACCCCGAGTCACACGCCCATGTCATCCTCATATGACAATATTGGGCATTTTTATTTTCCTCATTATTTAATGGAACAATTCCGTTAAATAATTAAATAAATAAAACTCCTTTTATTTATTCCAATAAATAAAACTCCTTTTATTTATTTCCTCATTTAATTGGATAATTTCAAATTAAATATTTAAATAGACTCTTCTATTTAAATCCCCATTAATTTTGGACAACACAAAATTAATTTAATTAAATAGACTCCTCTATTTAATCTCTTATAATTAAATAGACTCTTCTATTTAATAATTAAATAGACTCCTCTATTTAATTCCACCATTAATTAAATAATTAATCAGACTCCTCTATTTAATTTCCTTTAATTAATTGAATAGACTCCTCTATTCATTTCCAATTTTCCAAAGAGAAATTAATCATATTAATTTATGTTCTCGATTACATGCGTTAGCTCAGAGGACTTAATGGACCTATAGGACTAAGCTCCAATGATCCAGAATTACCTTTGATTAAAACTCCTTTTAATCAATTAATTCTCATTCATTAATTCCTAGATAACTCCACTAAATATCTAGAGTTGCACTCTTAGTACTATAGACATAGTTATGTCCATTGGCTATAATCATTAACTACACTTTGATCCTTCACAAGTTAGTTCGTATCCATGGCTAGGTATTTACACCGTATTAACCTCCATGATACATCTTGTTCCTTAAGCCCAACTGATTCTCCAATGAACAACCTTACATAATCTCCATTATGCGTCTTTAACCTTTTCCTTGATCGAGGAATATGGGGCCCCATTGTTCAAGACCGAATCATCCCATAAGGGAACTACTTATCTATTTTCCTATATGGAAAAGAGTGAATTCCAATTCTTGTGTAATTACGTTCCCAGCTATAAGCAAGATGCAATCCCTAAAGTGGGAGGCATATTGAGCGAACTATACGAGTCACTCTCACCTATGCAAATCAAAGACTTGTCTCTTGCGAACAGGAGTTCGTAATCCACTCAGGATTAAGATCAATTGTACATGATCAACTGGTTGATAAACGAAGTGTCTTTCTGTAACGTCTTTCCCAGAAGACAGTAAGTTTATCTTAGTCCAGTCTACTACAATCTCTATTGCAGCAACACCCCCACTCACATGTCTCTACATGAGCGATCCAGATGAGATCACTTGTGCCAATTCACAAGTGGGCCGTGTTAGTGGTGTTACCAGAAATAAGGCACCCAACCTTTATTCATGTACCACCACTATAAGAATTTCGGGAATAGGTGACATCCTTTTGGCGTCACCTATTCGAATAGGTGACGGTTTTTTGACCGTCACCTATGGCAGTGTCACCTATTTAAATAGGTGACGTCCAAAAAAAACCGTCACCTATTCGAATAGGTGACGGGCAAAAACCGTCACCTATTCGAATAGGTGACCGGTAAAAAACATCACCTATTTGAATAGGTGACGGGTAAAACGGGTCACCTATTTGAATAGGTGACGCCAAAAAAACGTCACCTATTCGAATAGGTGACCCGTTTTACCCGTCACCTATTGGAATAGGTGACGGTTTTTACCCGTCACCTATTTAAATAGGTGACACTGCCATAGGTGACGGTCACAAAATGACCGTCACCTATTCAAATAGGTGATGCCAAAAGAGCGTCACCTATTGTCTAAAATTTGAGAAAAAAAATATTTTTTTAAAATTAATTATAAATCAAATTTATATAATATACCTGTCAAATTTAATTAAATATTACAATCTCAAAATTTAAATATTACTCCATGCCTAGATGAATTACATTCTATAAACAAAAAATTAAATCATATCAATACAAAAAAAACCAAATAACTATGACAAATTAATGTTCTTGACGTCAAGATCATCAAGCACCTCATCACCTATCCGATATGGCATAAAGGGCGATTGCTAGATCAGCTACGAATATTCGAGATAGAAGGTGCTTGCAATCCAAGGAAACTCTAACGTAGTGTGGTATTGAGTAGTGGACACTGAGAATCCTCTGCTTGAAATAAATTAAAATATGCTTGTTAAGACATTATGCAGCAAAGCAATTGGAAATCAACAAAAAAAAAATTGCAAAATAACAAAATTAGCAATGACAAACTTGCAGTGTTTTCCTAAAGTTTTTGAGACGGGGTGCTGGGCTTCCATCTAAAAGTGTAATGACTAACTTTTTGTTGGGCAAAAGTTATTAATCCCTCTTCTTTTTGTCTTCTTGTACATTCTATGTATTATAAATAGAATTCTTTCCTTTAATTAGTCTTTTATTTTCCGCTTTATTTTTTGTTTTGAGGATTTCTCATCCTCTACATTTTTTCCCTTGATCAATGAAAGTAAGTTTATCTTTCTATCAAAAAAAAAAAAAAAAGAAGCTAAACCCATTAAATTTTTCCATGAGCATTACATCAGAGATGAGGACCAAAGATTCTTTTGTAATTTTACAAAGAAAATCCCGCCAATTTTTTTGCAATTGTGAATTTTTTAACAAATGCCAATAGAGTAATTATCACTGAACTTCCTTCACTTTCAGTTGTATATCCCCTTCCTCTTGTACTTTCCACTTACTAATGAAAAATCTATTTCTTATTTATTTTTTTTAAATAATAATAAAAACTATTACTTATTAAAGAATGAAAGAAAAATTAAAGTTTTTTTTTAATAGAAAGATTAACTTTTATTGATAAAGATAAAATTGTACAAATTAGAGGATGAGGAATCCTCAAAGACAGACCATAATTCATCCAAAACAGCTTAACAGAGTGTTACTAAAAATTCTTACCTCGTCATAATTTGACGGGTCAAAACCATATTGCACTTTAACAGTTGCTTTACCAGCCTCCTTGGCCTGGACAACTCCAGAAGCAGATACAGTGACAACACTCATGTCTGAGGAAAACCATTTGTAGTCGCTTGATGTTTTAGCACAGCCTACATTTTATAAGATCGTTAAAAAATGTGCACGAGTAATTTTGTTAGGGAATGATTAAAAGATTAAGCATTAAGAAAGCTACCAACCACTAGTAGCTTTTAATAACGCCTCCTGATAAACAGAAGGGATCCATGGGAGAAAAATACTTCCAGATAAGCCACTTCTATTGTTCAGACTAAATCTTACTTATTCACATATCACAACTACTTGAGTAATCTTGAGAACCTAAATGAGGATGAAACCAGTCAGACCAGAACAACTTATCTGGACAATATGAATTATGAGTACAATAATAAAGATGGCCTCCTTCAAACTCACTAGGCAAAGATTTTTTTTTTTTAGAAGTTTAAAAGATTTTCATGTATGATTAAAGTGAAGAAAGTCACAGTGAAGAATAAAAGATAAACTAAATTGATGATCACCTCTTTCGTTTCATAAGTGCTACCGTAGTAGGTCAGTGAAGTAGTCAACTTTCCCTTTCCCTTTGAAGTTGCTTGCAAAATTCTTGAAGTCCGCAATTCACGTTTGGGTACAATATCATTGGGTACAAAATAAGTTCTCATGTACTCTGTTTGGTTATCATGCAATTTGACATCATCACTCTGCATTTGAGAGAAGGAAATTCAGAGTAGAAGATGGCCAAGAAGTGAATGCAAAAATATAAAAAGAAGAGGAGCAGGGAAAAATCCCCAAATAGAGAGAAAAAAAAACTGTACAGACGAACTTAATTTTGCAGCAAAAGCAGAAGTCCAAGTTATTCAGCAATAAATTCACTAAGCTAAAAAATAAAACTCAAGAAACTGAGAGAAGAAGATATAGAAAGCAAAAGACACGTAGAAATGAGAGTAGAAGGTCAAAAGTTACCCGATTTAAACATGAAAAATATATCTTTTTTATGATAGAAGCCGGTTTAATTAGAGAATATGAAAATCATGAAATTGCCATTTCAAGTAGCAGAATTAAAAAAACTAAACTATATGTATGTTTAGCTGCAATAGTACTATATTAAAAAAAATTATATTCAAGAGTTTCTTGAGCATTATGCAGAAAAAAAAATATTCATGTCTATAATTTTTAAAGTGAAGCAGGTAAATGTTGATAAAGTTGCATTACGCCTGTCAAAACATCTCCAAGTTACAATTTGCACATCGCCATGAATGGTTAGAAAACATAGAGTCTTGGAGCTACATTCAATGTATGCAACAACACCAATATGCTTCCTTAGTTCTTCTCCCTGTATAAAAACGATTCCATTAAGATGAAATAGAAGAGACTATACTAGGTTCCGTAGTCCTGGTACAGCCTCTTCAAATACAATAACATTTTCCTGAGGCAAATCATAAACAATACTAAAGAGTTTGTTAAATACCCTACTTTACCAACAAATTTTTTTTCAAATTATAGAGTTGACAATGGGACAAGAACAATGAACTTAGAACTACAACATAGTTTTTTTTTTGTCCTTTTTGAGTAATAAGGACATCCTGACATGTAAGGGAAAGGAAGAATAAGTGTTTAACATAAAAGAGCAATCACATATTTCCCCGTAAACACGAGAAACTCAAGAAAACAAAACAAAACATTATAAGCATTTTCATTTTCAGATTGATATAACAAGGGGAAAAACACATGCTAAAGACTACCATTCTAAATCATTACTTATGTTAAAAAAAAGCTTTTAGTTTCTTAATAGAGGTGTAGAATAAAAATACGCAATCAGCCCAACAATCAATGATAAATAAGAACAGATTAATTAAAATGGTAAAAAAAAAATAGAGCAAAAAGAAAAAGCCCAATACCTTGTTTTCATTGTCGTTATGAGTTTTAAAAATTAATCAAAGGTGAGTTTGAGGCAAGAACCTGCCAAAAATATTCCAAAAAATAACAAAGGTGAGTTTGAGGCAAAACATATGTTCATATAAAGTAGCAGTAAATTAAAGATACCAAAAAGGAAAGAAGTAGAAATCAAGTTCCAACTTTTTTCCCTTTTTAGATACCATAAAGATCACAAGGATCCACCCTCACAAATAAAATGGTTGTCATTATCATTTACCTCCTTTTTGGGATTCTTACTTACTATTCTACTTAATCTTGTAAGGAGTATAAACACACAGACCTCTTAAACGTATTATCAGTTAAAGGCTTATTTAATTGTAAAGACTACTTAAACATAGAAACCACCATCAATTCTATTAACAAAAGGTGACTCGATAGAGCCAATCAAAGCAACAGAAAAGTCCATAGATAACAGACGAGAAATTAATAGCCCATGGCTCCAAAAGTGGTAAAAACTAAAAATAAGAAATATCTGATCAGTGTCAAGTACAATACATGAAATTCTTGATCATATATTTTATCCATGAATCCATCAATTCATGAGTTTGAGACTAGATATAACCAGGCAAGTTAACTTGTGAGATAATGTACGGAACTTCATACAATTCTATTACTAACCATCTGATTAACATCCCGTTCCAGATATTCAAATTCCTCAATGTCAACACTCAATCTACACAGACGCATAACTAGAATTTCATAAACTATTAAATTCCTTTTGCATTCAGAACAATTCTCAACTCTACCAGTAAAACCATAGCAAAGTTTTCAAAAAAACAGAGTTGTTTAAATTTAGTGTACAATCTTCATTAAAATTAATATATCAACATATATCCTGTCTCAAATATCAAAACCACTAAATCATGAGTAAGCAACACATGAAAAATCATATAAAAATACAAGTTTTAAGGAAATTGAGCACAAATTAAGCATTGGAATTACAAATTTCTCATAAAATTTTCCAGAAAATTAACTCACAAGCTTAATCGCAGCTTCTTCATTCGTCTGAATATTAGTACCTAAAATCAAAGCAGAAATTAAATTGAAATAACATAACCAATTAAATTTGTATGTGAAAATTGAAATCAGTAATTGTGCTTCGCAAAAAGTTACCTGAGAAAGGGTGACAATCTCACTACGAACAACATACTAAAGTTTCAAAATCATTATGAAAACTAAACATTTGGAACTAAGGAAATATAGAATGAAAGAAGCAACCTCAAGAAACAAGGAGAAAATATTTAGCAATAGACTAAACAACAAACCAATAAATTTCAAATAACAAAAGAAAAACTAAAACAAATGTCCATATATCACATTTTCCACTCTAAAAAAGGTCAATCGGTCACCAAATAGGAAAGTACCTTAGCATGGTAGTATGGCAACTTCTCTAGGCGTGCCCATTTCCCACTCTAAAAAGTTTAACACCTGCTTCATCATTAGCTGAAGTTGATCTTACTTCAAAAGTTTCAAAAAATTATACATGATAGAAAGCATAACCTACTAAAGTGAACATAAGAAATCTATCATCTTACAGATCAATAAAAAGAGATAGTAAAGAGTTAGGCAAAACACAATCAAAGGGAATTTATGGGTTGGGGTGGGTGGGGAAAAACAAAATATTGGTTCATGATATGTGCATAATTTATAAAACAGCTGTTATATCAATATCATTAGTACTTGACCACACTATTCGAACATAAGGTAAGTATGAAAAATTGAAAACTCTTACAGTTAGATTACCAAGATTTAAGATAAAGAAAAAGGAAAGAATGAAGCTTACTTGCTTACAATAAGTTCAAGCTTACTTGTTTACAATAAGTTCATTCAATTAACAGCTCATAAGGAACGACATTGCATAAACATTGATAAATAGATTACGATCAGTACGAATAAATTATATTTCATGCATTCATATCAAAAACGAAAATGAATAAAAACACAAAAAAATCAAAAGAGTTTAACCATACAAAAACTGCAACATGAGAAAATCTTTGTTACTAGTGATTGAGATGGGGGGAGATAAACATCATGCAAGAGAAATAAAATAAACAAAAAAAATGATTTAAATGTGAATTTAAGAATTAATAAATCATAAAACTTAGAAAGTTGAATAATATTAGCTAGAACTTCATAAGAGGGGAGAGAAACAAAACGGCAGCAAGAATAATAACAGAAGTTGAAATGAATTAAATAAAACATTTGATGCTGAAATGGAGACATTAAGCCATTGACTCTTTCATAGATTATATACATGGATACTAGGTGGACTTTTCCCCTTTTTTTCTACCAGAAGATAAACTTTCATTAGATAAATACTAGGTAAATAGCAGCACACTCACATAATCAAGAAATAAAAACATTTCCATCTATTCAATAATTAAAAAAAAGTATCGCGCAAACAATTACATTGATTTTGTGAGATCGAGAGTGACTTGCAAATCCTTCAGACAATCACGAACATTTAGGTTATCCCATTGGAAAGTGCTCGAATATATCTAAGAAAAAAAACAAACAAAATAAAACAACTCAACTCAACTAACCATCAATTTAACCTACATGAATACATCTTAAAAGAAGAAGCAAACTCAACACAAAAGGGCAAAAGCAAATGACCACCAAAATCAATAAATCAAGCATAAAATTTAAACTTAAAGTCATCTGCATATTTTTGAAATACTGCTAAGGTAAAATCTGGACCAGGATCAAACCCCAATATTTCTGCCTCATAAGTTCCAGCATCTCCTATTTTTCCATTTAAAGTGGTACCATCTGCCTCCTTTCGGTTACATATCCTCCTTTTCCTCTTCATTTGATTATGAGCCTTAGACATCTTTCTTATTGAACCCCTGTTCTGAATCTTACCAATCCTTTGAACACGAGTAATAAATTTAGAACTCTCCCAAATATGTTTCTGCTTTAAGGGACATGGAGGTTTCCAAGAAGAAGGGGAGACAATTCGACAAATCCCATATGGTTCTGCTCTTTCTCGTATGTTTGCTATATATGTCAGAGTATCTTCAAACTCCTACCACAATTTGCAACAAATTTGGATGTAAAAAAAATATCCACAACAATATACTCTAAACCCATTTAATAGGAAAATTAGGACACGATGATGATGATACAATCTCAAATTCTAGAAGCATTGATGAGCACCTTCTCAGTTGGGTAAAACACAGGAGCATCTACAACATCCGGGCCAAAAGTTAACCTCTTCTTCTATTGGCTGGTCAAGCTACTGATTCAAAACTCATAACTATCTTTATGATCCGTATCTTCACCCATCTTCAATCTTTACTCCATTTTTCAGAATAATTTTTTTTAGCTTATTAAATCGGTCAGATATCCCTTTTCAAAATAGCTCACCAGTATTTCCAAGATGCTCTGAAAGAGATATGTAATGAAAAAATATCAAAAGAACAAAACTTGTTCAACAAACAGGATCAAGCTTAGGTAGAGCTGACTAACTCAACAAAACAATCAAATTTCCAGTAAAATCTTAACAAAAAAAATGACACTATAAACATTTGATTCGCTAGAGAAAAAGTAAGAAAAATTATCTCAAAAAATACAAACAGATCTAAGCATAAAAACCTCCAAATACACAGATCTAAGCAAATCCATAACAGATCGAGAGAAAACAATACCTGAATACCATGCTCGAGACAATAAAGCTCCCAGCAGGAATTTCCGACCTAGATACCGCTGACCAATGTGGATCGAAGAAAGAAATGGTAGAAAGAAAGCGAATCACGAAAGAAAGAAGGAGGGACGTTTGTAAAGACGCTTCAATTTTAGGGCTTTGTTCACTTGAATGAGATCCAAATTGACATTGATAAGATTTAAGATTTAAGAATAGATCGATTCAAATTGGATGAGGATGATCAATAGTGGAGGCGATTTGGATGAGGGATTCGGGAACAATCGAAGAAGACTAAGAGCTAAGCGAGAGAAAGGGAAAAGAGATTTCGTCTGAGAGGGAAAATAGATTTTTCTGAGAGTTTTCATCTGAGAGGGAAAAGGGATTTTGACAAATATGATGGCTATTTTACTGTTCATCCGAGTTTTTAGAATGGGTGACGTCTTTTTTTTTTTTTTTTTTTTAAACTTTACTGTTCATCCGTTTTTTTTAAAATGGGTCACCTATTAAAATAGTGAGTGTGTTCTATTCCTATTTTTCTTATAGTGCACAGACTATTTGAGTTACACTTAAGTGAATCTTCCCGCATCATATGCTCACTTTAAGTTATCATACGTAACTCTGGATCTTATGATGGATTACATTTATTAAACTAATAATAAATGACAATGTAAATATTACTAATTAATAATTCCTTTATTTATTTATAGTTTAATTGGATTACATAAGATTTAGGGCAGAAACCCTAGCAGAAATAACATTTTTCCCAATTCAAAATCAAGTTGGTAGCTTGGCATAGTTCAAGAACTCGTTCTAGGTGCTGGAAACATTGAGCAAAAGTTTTGCCATATACTGAAAAATCATCCATGAATATTTCCAAAGAAACTTCAACCATGTCACTGAAAAGTGTCATCATGCATCGCTGAAAGGTTGTTGGGGCATTACACAGCCTAAAAAGCATTCTTCTAAAAGCAAATGTACCATAAGGACACGTAAAAGTGGTTTTCTCTTGGTATTCTGGGGAAATTGTGATTTGGCTGTATCCAGAATATCCATCAAGAAAACAATAGAATTCCTTGCCTGCTAATCTGTCTAACATCTGATCTAAGAAGGACAAAGGAAAATGGTCCTTGCGTGTTGTTTTGTTGAGTTTTCTGTAATCTATATACACTTTCCATCCAGTAACTGTGCGTTGAGGTATCAAATCGTTGTTAGCATTGGTTTTCACAGTCATTCCACATATTTTGGGACACATTGGACTGAACTAACCCATCTGCTGTCAGAGATTGGATATATGATGCCAACATCCAACCATTTGATGATTTCTTTCTTCACAACTTCTTTCATAGCAGGATTGAGTCGCCTCTGCTGCTCCACTGTATGAAATACATTATCTTCCAAAAGAATTTTGTGCATACAGATCGTTAGAATAATCCATTTGGCATTTAGATTCTTCATGAAAATGTTTGCCATTTGTTCTGTCAAAGCATTGAGATCTACCCCTGAAATTCATTTTGATAGTTTAAGTGTTGCACTAGGCCACAGGTAACTGTTGTAAATAATACCTTCCAGGATATCTTGAGCTTCATCATAAGATTTAGACATGATAGTTCCATTTGACCAAAGTTTTAATTTGAAGCCACCCTGGTATTCCATGTTGTGGATAGTGCCTGATCATCTCCTTCCATCGCTCTCATGCATCAGCAAGTGTTTCGTTCCCTGTACAAAGTTTGCATGTTTGTTCTGATTTGGGAAGCTTTACTCGGTGGAAAGTATTTAGTCAAAAACCTATCAACTAGGTCAGCCTAACAATGGATTGAATCAGCGTCCATTGATTGCAACTATGAGCTGACTTTGCCTTTCAAAGAATAAGGAAAAAATGATAGATGAAGGGTTTCATCTGATACTCCTGGCATCTTGAAAAAGTGGAAAACTTGCAAGAATAGTCTGATATGGTTGTGTGGGCCTTCATGGTTTCCTCCTCCAAACTGGCCAATTGAATTAAGCGTAGAAAACATGACTTGCTTAAACTCAAAATGCTTTACTTCCAATTCTGGTTGTGCAATGGTAGGACCTAATCTTCTAAATTTGGTCTGGCAAAATCTTTCATAACTCTGTGCCTGTCTTCGACATATTGGAGAACTGCTCTTTGATAGCCTTGATGATGGTGATTTCCCATCCCTGCAGCTGGTTGTTGTGGAAGTATATTATCTTCCATTGGAAGTGGTTATATTCTTCTTTGGTTATTCAGTTTTCTTCTACGAAAAGTACGTTCAATTTTTGGATCTTACGGATATTGCGCTGCCTCTTCTTCTGATTGGTTTCCTTCAATACTCATAAAAAAAAGGTTATCCAAACAAAAAATATAGATAAGAACCAGACTAATAAACCACTCTTAAACACTTAAGATACACCAGTTGCGAGCTATCCTCGACAACGGCGCCAAAAAATTGTTGGTGAAAATGGTGATTAAACTAGATGGTCAAGGGTGTCATGCAAGTGCACATGGTCAACAAGCAATAAAGTGATAAGAGGATGTCAATCCCACGAGGATAGCTAACTAGATGCTTAAAAGCTTCAGAGTTGTTTATATCAAGCAATTAAATGTTAATCGCATGGACCCAACAATGAGTGTAGACGAAGAGGAGTTGTGGGTGTTGTGTTGAGATACAAGAATGGTGATGTTTTCTCAAGAAGAATCTTGCTTTAATGATCACTAAATTCATATTTCAACTAATAAAGATTGATAGCATGACTTAAAGCAAGGAATTGACTTCATTTTCCCAAATGTCATCAAGCACTTTTAATGCAACCTTTATCTCTAAATGCCTACATGAAATTCATGCATTCTCCTTTACTTTTCATCCACTCATCAACCATGCAGCTCACACTTTTATTTATTTCTAAAATCAAATGTCAAGTTACAACTGTTCTTTTTCTTTTTGAATTGTTAATCTAAATGTTTCTCAATACAAGATTAAACTCCTCTAACTCAGTTCTCACGAAGCTTAACATAGGATGAAGATTAAGAAAGTTAATAAGTTATCATAAAAAATACTCATTAAATGTCTTATTACACTTGAAGTTCTTACCATCCTTGATCCTTTCACAACACCACGAAGGTTTAGCAACTCATAGCTAAAGTCGTTACAGTGGAAAGATTGAAAATAGAAATAGAGCACATTCCAAACTATATAAAATAAAAGTGTTTAAAGACAGTAAATGAAAAGATAACTTTTGATTCCAACAAGTCTAGATCTCCTCCTTCTTTGCTCCACACTTTCTTCTCTTTTTGTTCTTTTTCTTCTACTGCTGCTTTTTCTACTCTCTTCTTGAAGCTTATATATCACGTCTTCTTGCTTCTCTTTTTCTTTTTCTTTTTCCCGCCTAAAATCAGAGTTGGTGAACTACCGGGTGAATCACTGTAGGCCACACGAACATGTATTGTAGCAAGAATTGACAGCTCCTAGTCTTGTCAACAACAGCTGGCGAGAAAAATATCTTCGAATCTTTTTAGCGACTTGTCTCAACTACCACTTTACTTGCTTCAGATAGACAGATCTTTTTCAACAAAGGCTGGTTCCCAAGGGAAAGCTTTAGACAAGTCATGCTGCCTGGGAAATTTATTTAGAACTTAGAAAAAGTGGATTAAAAGAGAGAAGAAAATATGTAAAACACAAATATAATCACAAAACGTGAGTTTAGCTCAAATTCAAGCTATTTATGTACAATTTACATTTTACTTGCTAAATTAAACCTAATTTTTCTTGAAATGTTAACGAACTAAGGGCTTTGGAGCTTAACTTTTGTGCACTTATCAATAACTCAAGCTAGTTACTGCCATCCATCATAATCAGCTTCTGTTTAGCCAATTCAAGTAAGCCTTTCTCAATGATAATCTTCTATGTCACAAATTCATGTGTTGCTTACTAAATGCCTCAATTTTCAAGGCACTGCTAGTAGTTGATACGTTCTTTATCTGGTATACACCATTCTCTTTCTTTCTTCTTAGCACAGTTCTTAATTCTTTCTGAACATCAAGAAACTCATTTTTTCCACTAAAATTGTAGCCTAGTGAGTCCAATGTACTTAGAGAGATCAAATTTCTTTCCAATTCTGGTACATGTCTCACTTATGTTAAAAGAACCATATAGTCTCATTATAACTTCAAGAAAATATCACAAATGCCAACTACACTACATACCTTATTGTTTTCCAAGTAAACAACCCCTCCATCCCATGATTTATAGGTCACAAACCATTTTTTATCAGAAGTCCTGTGGTATGTGGATCTAGAGTCAAAAATCCATTCTGATTTCAAGTCACCATATTTGTCCCTTGATCTTTCATCTAATGCTGCAAGTGCATCAGAATATGCCATTATGTTCTCTCCAATTGATGTTTCGCCAGTGGTTTGGTCTATTACTTCGTATTTTTCTTCTTTTCAAATCAGGAAAATCGGTCCTGAAGTGTCCTTCTTTATGACATTCATAACACATATCAAATTTCCTTTATCTTTATTCTTGCTATTCTAATCACTACAACAAATTTATCTTTTAATCGTTTTCTTCCGATTCTTATTTCCTTTCGTGAACAAATCCTCTGCACCACCATTGCATCTTCCTTCAATCTTCATTTCAAGTTCTTTCGTTCTGGCAGCAGCAAGAACTCCCTTAACTATCAATGCTTGATTGGAAAATTTCAAGATTGTTTTAACATCTTTGTAACTTTCAGGTAGTGAATTCAAGAGTAGGATTGCCTCTTATTCTTCTCCAAGATTTTCACCGTGACTTTATAATCATTTGATAGTATCTTAAAATCATTTAAGTTCTCTTCTAGACTCTTTGAAGGATTCATTTGAAAGGTAAACATTATTTCTTTCGTCAAGATCTTATTAGGAAGATCTACTTTCAAATAGATTGAATCCAACTTGTTCAAGATATTGTAGGCATTATCAAGATATGTTATTTGCCTCAAGATGTTGTTTGTTACATTTAGGATTATTACACTATAACCCATATCTTGAATCATCTGTTTACTTTCATTAGTGAGGGTTACAGGCAAGGAATTCAGATCTTCAAGGGCAAAACAGCTTTCTGTTGAATCAAGATTGATCTCAGTTTTGTCTTCCATAACTTGTAATCACTTGTGCCATTGAACTTTTCTACATCAAATTTTAAGGAAGCCATGAATATGAAAATTAAGCTCTGATACCAATTTTATTAAGAAAATACCCTCAATGAACACTCAATTCTCACAAGATTAAGAACAACTTAAGCAATGCATAAACAAGAATAGAAAAGACATGAGGAATTATAGAGGTTCGACCAAATTGCTACTTCCTCTTTGCCTCTTTATAGTCAATCTTATTGAAGAATTTCTCAGGAAAAATGGATTACAAGTTATAATACGAATCGATCTGTCAAAAACCAGAGCTTGAATACTTCATGAAAGTCATTTTTTTGTTGCAAGAAGATGAAGCTTGCTCTGCTATACTCAAGTTTATGACAGAGTTTGTGAAGATTTTTCCTTCTCTTGCCAAGTGTTAGTCTTTAGTTAGCTCAAACAATTACAGAATCATCGGGTACATAAGGATTTAGAGATAATTACAGGGGTAAAACAGTAATTTTTACCCAGTTGTAATTATGAGATTACCACGTGAAAAATATGTCACAAATTAAATTGACAGCAGATGGATGTAACTCATCTTTAGTGAAGGGAGTTCAATTATTGATTTTTAGTCGAATAATTTTTAGTTAATAATGGTGAGAAATTAATTAATCAGTTTAATTAATTAATTAATATTTAATGGAGCCTATGACCTATAAGTCCATCAGGTTCCTATGCTAGCCCAAATATTGTTGTAAAAAATCAAGTTATTTATTAACTACGAAGAACACAATAAAAATTAATAAATTTCAAAATACTCAATTTATAAATCCATGAAAAATATTATATTAAAAATTAGTTTATTTTGTAAATTAAGAAGTGTATTTTCAAGCGCTTATCAGTAGACAACAAAAAATTAAAAAAAAAATCAAATACGATTATACTTGTTGATGTCTCGAGACCGTAATTATTCTTAATTCTCCTTACAACTTGAAATTATTGAATGTTCTCTCACTCATAAATTATTAGATTTATGTTAAAAAAAATATCTCTTACTAAAATTACAAAATTTTATGATTTCCTTACCAAAACATATTTTTTTTTAAAAAAAAGCTGTGGAATATTATATTTATGTCCCAATTTGAATTTGAACATACTATGATTACCAAAATGTCAAGTTTCCCCCACAATCTCCTTGTGTGTAACCTACCATCTAACAAATATTGTCCCAAAAAAACATTCAAGAACAATTCCATGAAAACCAACCCCATGCATATGCAATATCTTTACACTTTACAAATTAATAACCTCAAAACTTCATCATCTATATTCTCCATTTTCTCAAAAAAAAAAACAATCTAACAAACCTCTCCCTTTCTCCTTCTCTTCAAATGGGCTTTAGTAGTTTTCTAGTTTTCCTCTTTCTCTTGAGTCTTTCATCAACACTTCCATCGACTTCCAACGCCGCATCGAACCACACCGATCTCCAATTAGCTGTCGAAGACATGAGATCGAAATCGTTCTATGGATTTGCAATCCTTCTCCAAATGCTCAACAGCACTTCTCAACAAGCCCTACAAGACATCACTTTCTTCATCCCTGAAGACCCTCAATTATCAAACATCTCAATCTCTGTAAACCATTTGGAAGACTTTATTCTTCGACATTCGATTCCGATGCCGTTGCAGTTTGGAGATTTGGTTCATTTCCCAACTGGATCTCTTGTCCCTTCTGAATCTCATAATAGGATGATGAAAATACGTAACCATGGAAGAGGCCATTTTGTTGTTAACAATGCTGAAGTCTCTGTTCCAAATGTTTGTGCAAGTTCTGATTCCATCAAATGCCATGGAATTGATGCTGTCCTTGACTATGGTAATATGCCTTTTTCTCTCATGACTTACCTTTCTTTTGTTTTCTTTTTTAATAATTCATTTAAGATCCGAGAAATTATTCAACGAGACTACCACAATGTCAGACAAAAACATAATGGAACAAAAGTAATTATTGAATAAAGTTTGATGAAATGTTAAAATAATTTTAAGGAGATTTTAATAGGTAAAACTTTATTTACTAAATTCTCTGGAAATTAAAATCATTTCACTTATTAAAGGATGGATATGTATTGTTTATTATAATAAAAATTAATGTTTAGTTTGATAACAATTTTTTCAAATTTAGTTTATTTACTAATTGTTTCGTATTTTTATTTTTTCACCTTTAAAAGCTATTTTGAGTTCTAAGCCAAATCTTAAAAACAACAAGCAGATTTTTCAAAATAAAATTTCTTGTTTTTAAAATTTGATTAGTGGTTTAAAAATGTTCTTAAAAAGACTACTAAGAAATAAAAAAAAGGTTAATTAACAAACTTAATTTTAAAAACTTAAGCCAAAAAACAGACGTGTGGTAAAAAAAAAACATAATTAAATTGTTTAGTATTCTAATTTTTTTAGTCGTTTCAATAATTTTGTGTAGAAGTCGTTCGCATTGGTAAATTTCAATAGTATTTATAAAAGTGATTTGGCTAAATTTTAATACGGTATATATAACCTTAAACGTCAATATTGAAATATGAGATCTTTAATTAGCTCAGTTGAAGAATTTATAATTTTAACTAAATTCAATAGTTTTAAATTTTAATTATGATATAAAAAAAATCAGTACTTCTTTAAAATTGATGATTATGATTTTAATTAAGGTCACACGTTTTAGAAGTGGTGCAAAATGTGTATGGTGTAGCGATAGAGCCACTTCTTAATAACCTAGGGTAGAGATTTGAGCCTCACACTCTTCATTTCTCAACTACTAATATGCAAAGCTCAACCGCTTCCATATCGATGTTTATAGCCAATTATTAGCTATATTTTTAAAGTTGGAGAATTCAAGTATTTGGAAGTCTATAAACCAATTCCTTAACATGGTTTCAGGTACTGATGATTAGTGGTCATGGTGCATGATGAGGAGGTATCTGCGAGTAGCCCTTGGTATAAAATCATGTCTTGTCTAGCATGTTTTGGCATTAGGCCAATTATGTTATGTTGAAACTCATGTTTGTTCTGGATCAACCTCTATTTTATAAGATAGAAAACAATTTGATTTCATATTTAAAACAAATTATTAGTTTATTACTATCATATCTTTTACATTTATGTATGATACATTTAAATACTATATAAATAACTAACACGTATCAAGATTCTTCTAATTTGTATCGTAATAAGACTTTAAAACATGTAAAACTAAGAACTGTATATACCGATGCGAGACATGAACATAATGGTGGTTTAAGATTGAACATTATTTTTCAGTATCATAATTTGATATGCTGATATCGGAATAGTATTATTGAGAAATTGATGCTAAGGAGTGAATAGTATGAGAATAAGATGGAAGTGATTCCCAATAACTGTGTTTGGAGTGTATTTGTAAGGAATATGACTTGATAAAATATTTATCTAAAATATATAACTATTCAAGAAAGTTTAATTATGTCTTATAAATTTTCAAATTTATATAGTTTATTATAAATTAACTCATACCTAACTTGAGAAAATTTAATAATAAAATAACTCATATATATTAATTATGTATAACTATGCTATTAATTTAGAATAATATAGATTAATAAATAAATTATTCTAAATATTTTCACAACTAAATAAAGAAATTGAATTAAATAATGAGGGTTTTGCTATAATTGCAGTGATTTGTTCAATTGGAATACACAAATTAAAAGAAATATTACTCTTTAGGTCCCTAAGTTTTCGCTAAACTATCTATCGTAAGTCTCAAATTCAACAGTTTAGCCTCGGATATTTTCTTTGCTACCAAGTTTGCCCTTATCATCAAAATTTTGTCAAATATAATTATTTTATTAATTTTAAAGTTGACATGTCACTAAGATATTAATTTTATATAGATAATTCTTACCTCGTAACCAGGAAGTCCTCCTGACTAATCAGGAGGCAGGTATTTTCCATTTTACATTGGAAAAAATCAATTTACACCCTTGAACTTTTTATGGTGTGTCAATTTAAACCCTAAACTTTCAATTGAATCAATTTACACCCTGAACTTTAATAAATGAATCAATTTACACCCATTGTTAATAAACTTACTATTATTTTTGAATTTTTTTAATTAGACATAGGCGTTTTTATATCGAAATAAAGTTAATTTTTTGAAAATTAATTTTAAGTTTATGTTAAATATTTTTTATGGTTAAATTTGACCGTTTTGGTGTCGAGTTTGAACATTTTTGTACCGTTTAAATTGATAACTAGGATTTGAGTTTTTTCATAGTTGAGGTTGGGCGTTTTTATGATGTGGTCATAGACGTTTTGTTATTTTTATCTTTCGGTGATTTGGTAATTGAATTTTGATTAATTTTATAGTTTTAGTATTACGTGGGTTTAAATTGATTCACTTAAAAAAGTTCAGGGTGTAAATTGATTCAATTGAAAGTTTAGGGTTTAAATTGACACAACATATAAAGTTCAGGGGTGTAAATTGATTTTTTCCCTTTTACATTTGATAGGTTGTTTAGGGTGTTATATTTTACATGATGTGGAAAATTTATCATTTTTTTATACTTTTTTTATTTAGATGGAATTTCTCTCTCCCCACTCCCTCTTTGATGGGTGTTGAAACCCAACAAAAATAAAATACTAATTCTTGCAAATTAGAAAATTATGGTAGTGATGAGTAAGGTCGTATTCACGGGAATTGGGTTAATTAAGTTAAAATTAAAACAATATATAAAAGAGGTTTTGAGTTTTGAAAATGATTATATGCGATAAATAAATAAAAATAAATATGAAAAATGTTACAACCAAAGGTTTAATCTCAGTAATGGTTTAGTTATGGTTATCAACCTTAACAACCTATTCTTCCTTAATTGTTAATTACTTCTCTGATCAATAAGCAACCCTAAAATACACGTAATAGGATTTAATCTATCGAAAGCATTAAGTAAAGAAGAACCACCAATTCTAACCAATACACATGAAAATTTCGGCTAACATAAGTTGTGCTCATTATGGGATTTTTAATGTGTAGTCAATTGAACAATAAGGAGATAAGAACATAATACGCAAACAGAAAAATAAGAAGACAAGATTTACATGGAAAACCCCCTCAGTGTGAGTTAAAAACCATAGGACCGGTTCAAAAACTCTACTTTCGAAATAATGGGAATACACCAAGGTCTTCTCTAGATAATAATAAAGGAAATCAAAACAACAATAATCACATCAGAAATTAATCTAGCTATCAAATCCGTATATGAATACCTTTGACCAATAATAGATGGAATACAAGAAAACATGAGCAATCTCAGCAAAGTGAAGTAGGAATGATATAGCTTAATTTTTTGTTTTTCTTCGTCAACTCTATTCTGTCAAACCAGCTATGCCACACGAAGAAAAATCCATATTGTTTTTCTTTTTTTTATCGGTTGCAGCAGACTCACTAATATATCACACACATTTGCACATTTATTTCTTTTGTTTTTGGTTGCCTACAGTTCACCATCCCTTCTACACACTGCACCTTTCTTTTTAGTTCAATTAGCTCAACTGGGCTTTAATGGTTGGGCCAATAGAATAAAATAGGTAGGACCAAACAAACTCCCCCACCCGACTACGCAGAAAGGTCCATCATACCCGCTATTTGTCTGCATATTACATGATTCCCATTGGGTAAGGTCTTAGTCATCATGTTAGAACCATTATCATTTGTGTGAATTTTCTAAATCTTTAGCGACTTCTCATTCAACATATATCGAATCGAATGATACCTCATATCGATGTGTTTTGACTTCGAGTGGAATGTAGGATTCTTACTAAGATGGATAGGACTCTTGCTATCGCAATATAACACATATTTCTGTTGTTCAAAACCCAACTCTTGAAAGAATTTCTTCATCCAAAACATTTCTTTGCAAGCTTCAGTAGTGGGTATAAGCTTAGCTTCAGTTGTCGAAAAAGCAACACACTTTTGTAACCTTAATTGACATGAAACAACTCCCCCTTGCAAAAGTAATTAGATAACCTGATGTGAATTTTCTGGAGTCAACATCACCTGCCATGTCTGCATCTGTGAACCCACTAAGCACTAGCATTTTAATACTTTCTTTTTATAATTTTTTAAAATGCTTTACAAATTAGACTAGGTTTTATTTTTTGTTATGTTTAAGATAAATTTTAGGGGAAAATAAATAAGGAGCCACTTTTGGGTCACTAATGATGAATGGTCATGGTGTGGAAAATAGAACTAAATAGCGAAGTGAAGAGATAAAATTACTTAAAAAAAACCCTCATCACATCACACACGTCAAATCATTTTTTTAAACAAATCTCTCTTTCTTCTTTATTTCCATTCTTTTTCTCACTTTCTCATTCTTCTCACGTCCATCTCTCTCTCTCTCTCTCTCTCTCTCTCTCTCTCTCACACATTTTCTTTTCCTTTTTTTCCCTCTCATTTCCTTTTCTCTATCTCTCTCTTTTTTTCTTTTTCTCTCTCTCATTTTTCAAAAAACCTCAATTTTCACCATTGTTGCATACGAAAAGCTCTCTACTCTCATAATTTTTTTAATATTTAGAATCCTCTCTCACGGTGATTCGTTTTCCTCCAATTTTTTTCCATAGATCTCAAATCTATGCTTTTTATAAATATCTAAAGCAAGAAAAACCATAGATCTAGGGAGAAAAATGGTTTTTTCCTTTTCCTCCATTTTTTTTATAAATCTTAGATCTAAAGCTCAAACTCGAAAATCTGACACATAAAGTTTTTTTTTTTTTTGTTAATCTTTAATCCATTTTTCTGAGTTTTTTTTATTGTTTTTCTGGATTTTCTCGTTCTTTGATATTTTCATAATTTCTAATTGTCTATTATGTAATATATATATAATGTACTTTTTGTAATGTACATTTCTACCTATTTTTCTAAATATACAGTATTGTACATATGTGACAACCCGACTCAAAATAACCATAAATAATAAATGACTCATTTAAAATAAAAATAAATCAGAGTAAACCAAATAGTTGCATAAGCGTTTATTTGATAACCAAAAAGATGTTCAAAACAAAACATTTATTTCTAGCGCCAAAGTTAAAACAATAAATAAAATATAATTTAATGAAAATGTTTGATATACTGAACATCTAAAATTCAAATAATAAAGGAAATCATAAAATAAAAATAGATGAAAATAAATAATAAATAAAATGACAACTCTTAAGGACCATCATGTGTAGCTCCATCCTTGTCACGCGGCTAGCTAACCATTAACATGAAATTTCGTGAGTTTTTAGCTCAGTAGATTAAACCATTACATAAAAAAATTAAATCAGATAGTACGCAACTCCTAACAACAATGTGTGGATACACATCCACTTCCAATCCTCAACATTAACTAAGTAGGTACTTAGCCTACAACATCACAAAATAATACATAATTCAGTCCAGATAGATCATAACCAAAGTTTTCAGCATTATAATATAGTATCATAGTGGCCACTATGATACGTGCCACACTATCCATCGTGGTAATCACATATCTGAACATAACCATTCAAGTTCTTCTCAACTACTTAGATATATCATAATCACAGTGTTCAGCTTTATAGTATAGTATCATAGTGGCCACTATGATACGTGCCACACTATCCAACGTGATTATCAAATATCTTAGTATAATCAACCAAACTATTCATATCCAAGTATCAACTATAATAATATGGCCTAACAAATATATACCAACAAATATTTATAAATAACACCCAAAACATAACTCACATATAATAAAATAGCAATAAAGAGAAAATATCCAAAACACCTCGGCATTCATATCACAAATAACTAAAAGAAAAGAAACTCACACTATGAAGCCACAACAAGAAAACCGATGGGTTATTATTTACATTTAATAGTTAACTAAGTTGATCATATCATAATCGTCTCTAAAATATAATCTTAAGTTCAAATATATCATTTAAAACTATTTATTAAACGATTATTAATTATTAGCGATAAATAATTTAAATCATCAAATTTTATTAATAAACATTCAAACATCGATTTATAATATTTAATGTTTAATATGTCTAATTTTATTAATAACATCAAACTAACTAACAAGACGAACCAATAATAATAATACAATAAATCAATTAATAAACGAATCACAAAATATCTAATTAAAATCTTTAAGTAGGGCTTTAACCTACCTTAACTTTGAATCGAGCTAACAAACGATCACGAAATAAATCTAAAAAAGACTCTTAACGGTGCTCAAGACCTGTAATAACATTAATCTAAAGTTAATTACACGAACACCGAACTAACAGGATAAAAATTGACTCAAATTGAGCCAAAATTGACCCTGAACCGATTTGGACCAGTTGAACCGGTTCAATTGAACTCATCCAGCTGGACCGGTTCTTCCCCTACAGTAATGTAGCGTTAAAAAAATCGTAGAAAGAGGCAGCCTTTACCTCCAGCGATGATGAAGCTTTAGATGACGAGGGTTTTGGGTTCGCGGCAGAAGGGAACAAAAGAAAATGTCTTAAGATCGAATTTGAAAGGCACCCAACGTAACACAACTCAAAACCTTTGTACTCCGGTGAGTAAAAACCCAGAAAACGACGAAGTGAGTTCCAGAATCCGGCAAGGCTGTTAATACGACGAAACCAACGAAAACAACCTCCATTTAGCTTGAACTTAGCTTGAAAGCAATAATGAAACTAAAAGAAAACGAATCCAAAGAAAAAGAAGATAGTTGATTACTTTTCTCTTGATTTTACGGTGATGCTCACGCGAATCCGACGAGGCTGTTTCTTGTGAAAAAGATAATGAATTAGCACTGTTTCGGCTTAAATCTTTGTTAAAACGAAAGGGAAGGTTATCCAACCAATTTCCTTAACATAAAACGAAGAAGAATACGACTCCAAATTCGACAGTGAATAGTTATTTCGACGCTGGCTTGTAGAGAAAGAAAAAGAATGGACATATACTTTAAACTTGGTTTTAGTGCCACTTAAATACAAAAGATTGGCTGGAAAAAGACTTAAATACCCTTAAGAATAAATATAAAGAATAAGGGCACATCCAGTAATTAGGCTACAATTTTTACTAGAAGCTCAGATTAACGAACCATTCGTTGTGTTGAAATTAAAACATCACAATGGTTAAATGAACTAAAAATAAAGTTGTTTATATCAAAATTGGTGAAAAGACTAAAATGTCCTTAGGTGAAAAAACCAGGTTGTTACAACATAACTGACGAGAGGGTCAACCTACACCCCTTTTACATTCTATTTGTTATTTTAAATGTATATTTTGTATACATAATACAGAACTGAGGAAATGGTCAACTTACGCCCCTCTTCATTTTGTTCTATTTTTTTGTTAAATGTACATTCTGCAATATTCGTAATATACTTTATATGGTTTGTTTGCATGCTAAATGTGTATTTTATAAAATATATAATGTATATTTTGTAATATATGAATTGTACGTTTCTCTACCTGTTTCTCTAAATATGTATACCATAATATATGTCTTATACATAACTGACGAGAGGGTAAACGTGCACCCCTTTTACATTATATCTGTTATTTTAAATGTATATTTTGCAATATCGTAATATACAAAATGAAAAAAGAATGGTCAACTTACACCCCTCTTCATTTTGTTCTAATTTTTACTAAATGTACATTCTGCAATATACGTAATATACATTTTGTGGTCTGTTTGCATATGAATTATTATTTTGTATATCAAGCATTGTGTAATTATATACTGATTATAAAGTTTGTTAACACTTTTGTTTTCAATTCCAGATTAAATGACATGTATATTACATAGATTAAGTATATCTCCTTTTTTCTCAAATACCATTATAAAGCGAAAGACGATCACCTAATGTACAAATTCCATGAGAGGGAAAACTAGAAATAATATACTAAAACGAATCTACAAAATTGAATTAAAAAATGAAATATGATAAAGAATCATCAAAACATAAAAATAATGAAATGTACAAAATATACTGAATATACTAAACAAGCTAGAAACAATATACTAAAATGCAATAGGGAAAGAAAAATACACTAGGAAAGACAATTTACATTGGGAAAGAAAAATGTCAAAAGTGTTAGACTGTACATTATGTACGAAAAATGCCAGATGTGGCAGAATCATCAGACTATACCTAATATACGGAAAGGGTAATGTTGGTATATTATGTTGACTTTCTAAGCCAATTAATCTTATTCTTATTTTGATGATAACAAACGTGTCTTTATTATTAATCAATTTTCTGTGTTTTGATAGTCCTATGTGTAGAGAAAATTACAACGAGTCCAACGCAATTGGAATCGACTCAATCGGACTTCAAACGAGCGAGATATTAATTTTAGAAGATTGGAATTAAATTAATTATTTCTTCCGGATCGTATATGGCAAGCTTCATTATATTTATTCTGCGCTCAAATTCTCATCCGTCAGATTAGATTGGTAGTTGAGATGGAAGGCTCAGATTATTCAGCTTTATGATTTAAAGAAAAAGAAATATTCATAATTTATGCCATCCGTCAGATCTGTTTGTATTTGAAATCAGTGGCTCAGATTTATTCATAAATTCAAATTAAAGAAAAAGGAAATGTCAGAATTATTATCAACCGTTCGATCGTCAAAGAAGCCATCATCCAATGGTCTTCAAAATTCAAAGCAGAAAATAAATGAAAAATAAAAAGAAAATCAGAATCGATTCTCAGCCGCACGATCGCACTATCTCTCTCATCCAACGGCTGCCACTCGTCCACGCTAGCGCGTGTCTTCAACCGGCTGACGCGCCTGGGAGCTGCTGCACGCGTGGGTCCCACTGGGTGACTTCTTCAACCATTCCTCGACCGTGGCTACGCCGGTTCCCAACGCCAGCTGCCCCATTTTCTTATGCAGCGAATTGTCCTTTCTGCCCCTTCCTTTTGGTCTAATTCCCTCCATATCCTGACCAGCCTTTTATCATCTCCTGACCGAATTTCAAATTTCCTTCTCAACGGTCATCTGCCCAATTTGCCCCTGCTGCCCGGATTTTTATTAATAATTTTATTATTATTAATTTCAAAATCAGAAATGGCTCACCCAATGACGTTTTGACAAGTGGACTTCTCATTGACTTTTCTGGAAGCAATTATTACACTATTTTGGGAGATTACTCTTATGCCCTTCCCGATTTGAATTTATATGAAGACTTCAAAGGATAGAAACGTCATTTCACGCCCTTCTTCCTCAACCTCATTTCTGGAATTTTTACAGCTCTGAAAATGGCAGTTGCTGCCCATCTTTCTTCTCTAATTTGTCAACAATGGAGCCTATTTCTTCTTCCATTCACACAATTGAAGTAAAAAATTATTTATGAAGGTGGATGAAATAGTAACATTTCATTGGCTATAAATTGAGCTCGAAAATGACAGATTCAAAATACCAAAAATTCATAAGCTAATTTTCATTGCTAAGATCAAAAGTTCTCTATTTTTAGTCATTCTTTGTGAGCCTTATTGTGAGCTAAATTTGTGATTTACTAGACATTCTTAAGGGCTAATTTGTTAAGAGTATTATCTCTTATTGTGAGCAAAATTCTTGTAATATCTATCCTTTGTGAGGATTTACCATTGTAAAAGGTTTATTCTTAAACCTTAGTAAAAAAAGTGATAGATAACGGTTGTCCTTGCTCCGTGGAAAGGGTCATTGTTTGGGTTTGATCTTGATCCCGCTAAAAGGATTGGGTTGCACTTGCTCCCGCAAAAAGTGAATACAAATTCCCGAGAGGCGCTTGGGGAGTGGACTAGGCCGCATTTTTTGCCGAACCACTATAAATATTGGTGTCACTTTCTCTAACTCTTACTCTTTAATTATTGCTTTACATATTCATTCCTATAATTTATCCAAGCATAATTAAATGGTTAGAAATTAATTGTGATAAAATACTTTCTATCATCATATCATTTTTGCTTACTTTGCTAAAAAGAAATTTAGTGTAAATTTCATTTATATTGTTTGAGATTAAAAAGTCCAATTAATTTGTTAATCTTAATTTTTTTTAATTGATTGAAAAAGTTTTATAATTTTTTTTTAAAACCCTATTCACCCCCCCCCCCTCTAGGGTTGCCTTAGATCCTAACATATTAAAACTTTGAATAGTAAAAAAATGCTATATACTAACATATTAGACAATGTGGCTAGCCAAGCTTATTTCACCCCACTTGTAGCTATTGCTTTACTTATCCCTAAATTTTATGTAATGCCATTTTATTTAGAATTTTGATTCAACATTGTTCAAGTAAGCCATAATTTTAAGTAATTTCAATTTCTTCATTTTTTTTAATTTTATTGTTAATATTACTGTAGTGTTGAATTTCATGTAAATCTAGTCATGCTCATTTTATGTGATATTTTTACAATATAATTTTATTGATAATTTGTTTATTTAAAAATAAAAAATTTTACTGCATTATAACTTGTTATATTGTCGATCTTGGATTTCTTATAAAATAAAACTCATGTTCCTAATTTGAGAAATTGATTTACTTAAATATATTTTTGAAATAATTTTGTGCTTTAATTCTAAATTTTTCAATTGATTATTTGGATGTGAAATTTTCAATTGATTTATATGAATCAAAATTCTATTTAATTTTTTAAAGCATAAAAGTATTCGTACAGCTAACCAATTCCATTATTAATTTATTTTTTTAATAATTTTCATCATTTATTTGCACAGTTTCCAAGACCCAAATTTCTAACTCTTCTATCTTTTTCACAATTTATTTCACTTAATTCTTTCTTGAGATCTTCATCTCTCTGTGGATACGACCGCCAAATCTACACTACAATAGAGTGTTTAGCGTTTGCACATTTTAGACGTATATCCCATTAAAAGCTTATCATTTTTAAATGTGTGTGTTATAGTTATTATATATGTATCCTACATCGTTGATAATTTCTCAAAAGAGAGTATTCGTATGCCTAACATTGGATAAAAACAAGTGAACGAGCCAAGTAATCTATTAGGATAGTTTTAAAGTGAATATAACTATGTTAGTTTTGTAGAAAACTTCTTCTTAAATGCACTTCGTATGCTTTTTTTGTTTTTGTTAAGGATCCCCCCCCCCCCTTTTTCCTTACTTTTGCTTTCTGATTCTAGTGCTAATGAATTGACCTAAGTTCAAAGACTGTATAAGTTGCCTCTAGGTTTATTTTTCTTTGTTGCGGGTTATTTTCTTTCTACAGCAAGCTGTGTTGTTGCTAAGGCAACTCCTTAGAAGAAGCAAGAGATATTTTCTGTCCCAGGCAGCTGTGCTTGAGGTGACAGGATGATGTCTCTTTCGGCTACAGTGTTGTGGACATGTGAGCAGTAGTATTTTGGTAGCCCGATTCGAGTTCTTAGCCTTTTTTATCAGGAAAAAGTGTAAGGAAACTGGATATAAAAGTTTTCTAGCAATGAGATGGAGAAGAGAGCAGAAAAAAATAAAAGAAGGCAACAAAGAGCAAGGAATTTGTAATCTTTAATTTCCATTTGTTAGTTCTTCATTTAACTAGCTATAGTGTAGATCATTCATTTTACCATGACTTGGACTCAAGGTTTATTTTATTCTGTGTTGTTACATTTGGCCATGTGAGGCTAAAAACCTTGTGGTGTTATGTAAAGGTGAAAGGGATGGGTTGAACTTCATGAGTTAAACCTTAAGTTTATACAACATTTTGTGACGTTGAAATTTTCATATTTTTATCCCTCTTTAAAGTTTTTTGAAAATAAAGTAGGAGGAGTCCAAGCTTATATTGAGAGATATAACACATGGCATTTTAGGGAGAATCAACAAGTAAATCTTTGTTTCACATTTAGAGATAAATGGAAAACTAAATTAACTAATGAATGCATGTTAACAGGATAAAGGAGCAGTATTGACTTGTCTAATGTTTTTAGGGATAAAGGCCAAGACTAAGTAATTGTACCAGATGATATTTGAGAAAATATGATCACTCCTTGCCCAAAGCATTCATTCATCTCATAAGCATGATGTATTGATTATGGTTTTCAGTAGCAAGATTTCCACTTGATTTAACAAACCCCATCCTAGTACCCTAGCACACACCTCAACATTCTCCCTTGATCTACATTCTGTGTTGGATCTACTTATTTTATTTGCCTAAGTAGTTCATTATAAGCATCAATCAAAACTACTTGACACATAAAAATAATTTAACTTTAACTATCCTCGTGGGACACGATACTCACTTACCACTTTATTACTTGTTGACCATGTGCACTTGCATGTCATCTACCCACCACTTTTAATCACCACCATTTTCCCCCAACAATCGTCCATCACTTCCCCTTGAACCTAAAACTTAGATTAATCAATGCCTAAAATTGGATTTTGCTAAATGAATTATGACGCTAGTCGGCGTCGGTAGAACCCAAAGTTTTCATAGTGATATGATAATTTATTACTTAATTGGGCTATTATAAAAATTTCATTTCATAAAATCCAAAAATTCACCTATGTTTCCATCATTTCAGTAATTTTTCTGGGAATGTCCTTTGAACCTCGACATTCCCGTTGACATCGACATTTTACTCCATGGTCATAACCCATTGAAATATACAAAATTGTTTTTTTTTTCATTTTTTAAAATATATTGATCATTATAGAAATACGAGTTGTAAAGTGGGTACGAATAACGATGAGAAATCATCACTAATACCCATTTTTCAACTCCTATTTTAAAAAATAACGAAAGTGTTTCAAAATTCCAAAAATACCCAAAATTATTGTAAGGACCTGAGAACTTTTGCAGGATAATTGAGAATTTTCCTTATTTTGACTTGTTTTATTTGATTATTATAAGTATTTTTGTTAATTAGTATTTAACCATGGTTAGTTTAACTATGGGTGGGAGTTTATTTGAAGGGAAAAGTTAACCATAGTTAATTTCTTTGAGTGAGGGCTAGTTAGCAAAAGAAAGAAGAGGAGGGGTATGAAATAAATTTAGGAGGTGGAAGGGCTTGGTGCTAAATGGAAGAGGTGGAGGGACTTGGAAATAAATTGATTTTAGTTGTCATTTTTTAATTAAGAAAAACAAAATTTTAAAAGGAAAACAAGAAAAGAAAAGACAAAAAAATACAAAAATTCCATCATTTTCTTCTTCCTCAAAACCGTAGACCACCCCCCCCCCCCTCTCAATTCTCTTCAACCATTTTCACTCACTTTGCTCTTGGATCTTGGATCAATTTGAAGGGTTTTTGTGTGATTCATGTAAGAATCACCATCTTAGGAAGATCCAAACAAGTTTTGGAAGAAGATTTGAGCAAAAACTCAAGGTATTGACTAACCTAGATTTCATTTTTTGGCTAGTTTTCTTTGGATTTGATTGGAATGTCTTCAAGGATGTTTATTGAAGGTTCCTTTTTATTTTTAAATTCTGGACATGGTAGTGTAATTGATGTATATAAACTTTAAGTTCACCTCTTAAGCTTCTTTAAAAGGTAAAAGACATGAGTGAGTTCAAGCTTTTACAAAACTCCATTAATGGAGGTTTTTGAAGCCTTTTGTGTTCTTTGAATTTTAGGAATTCTTGACCATCACTTTAAGTTTCTCAATTCTGGTATTTAAGAGTTTTCATATGATTATAAGATGTATGAAAAACAACTTGGAAAGGAAGGGAAATGAATTTCGATAGAATCTCAAAATTGGCCAAAATGCTAGTTTTAAATTTAGCTAGTTTTGGGTGTTTCTTTGTTGAATCTTAAAGGTTATCAATTCTGGAAAGTTTGAATGTTTGTATGTATATTTTATACATGGAAAACACTTTGGAATATCAATTTAGTGAATTTTTGGTAAATTTCCATTTTTGATCAAAAATTGCACTTTTGTTGGACTAGTTTCTTATTTTTGGGTATTCCTTGACTTTTAGTGAAAGATTATCAATTCTGGAGCATTTGGTGTTTAAATGGATATATTTAAATAAGGAAACCACCTTAGAGCATCAATCCATTGAATATTCATAAGTACTCCTTGTTTGACCGAAATTTGCATCCCGAATCAACTAGTTTTGACACTTGTGTCACTAACCGGGTAAGTTCGGGGTTATTTGTGGTTGTTATGGATGATTTGTAATGTTTATATTAGCCTAAACATATATGGATTAACTTATTGTAGGCTAAAGGCGAGCGATTACAAACGGAGCTAACGTTGAAGGTGAGAACAAAAAGAATCGTAAAGGTAATTGGTGTGGCGTCCCCGTTCCTCTTGGAACTAATTCGGGAATGGAATATGTGGATATGAGTAAATATGAATTGTGATGTGGGTGGTAAAGTTTGGAATCAAGTGAAGTTACGGGAAGAAATATTGATTTCGGGCATTGGTTAAAACCTTAATGCTAAAATAGCCAAAAAAATAAGATTATTGTTTTGACTAGTTGATCATTGAAGCATGCCTAAATTGCTTTGTTATTATGTTCATAGTCTATGAACGAGTCATATACTGAATTTGGGAATATGATTATCCATATTTGATACTTTTTGATTAAGCTCGAAAACTAGTTGTGATCACGAACAATGTGAATATGTGAAACATGAACACTTTATGAGTAAAGATTGAGTCATATGCCTATTTTGGAAAAGTTGATCTAATTACATTTGTTGATTCGATATCCCGTTATATAATCTTGTTTTGAAGAAGCATGTTAATCCATTTCATGACATACATTCCACTCATACATATCATGTGATCGTTATGTGGCCATGGGGTTGTAACCCGTGTAACGGTGTATGGGTGTTGGACGTTATACGTGGTTACCGTGGCAGAGAAGTGATGGAGCCCCGGTGTGCTATGTTAGAATGACCCGGGTGCTAGTGAATTGAAATAGTTTGAAACTGAGATGAGCTACGGCTCGAAGGTTGATTGGTTTTGTAATATGGGCGTAGTGAGACGCCGGGTTTGTATTGGTAATGTTTGTAGTATCAAAGAGTTATGACTAGTTGTCATCATCCAAACACAAAGCATTTGTACTTCATTCATATTTTTAGCATTTTGTTATGTACTTTCGTATTATGTCATGGTCATTCCGCATCACTGTTCATATTCTTTTGTTTTCACTGAGTGTCATGCTCAAAGGTGCTCTACATCACCTTTCAGGTAACGCTCAGGGACGAGAACGTGGAGCGGCAGGTGGTGCTCGTTGATCATGTCGAGATGGAGCTTTTGGATTGGTCTCCGGTCACGCGAGCCGTATATTTTGGGAGTATAGGAGTCTTGTTTTGACTTATATGTTTTCTTTTAATTTTGAGTCAACCATCTATATATATTATGTTTGTATAAGACTTTTAAACTGGTGCGCCAAACTTTATTTTGATTATGGTTTTTATGAAACTCTGAACCGGCCGACGTGCCGATGATTCTGGAAATAAAACAGGTTTACTTTATTTTGTATGTGAGGCATGAACTTTACGAATACTACATGCCGAAATTTCCGTTTATTTTTAATGAAAGTAATTGTTTTGAGTTCAAAATTCCTTGCTTCCACTTGCGTAACCACGACCGGCTTTTTAAATATGTCGGGTCGTCACAATTACATTTATATAGCCCCAATTTTCATTGGAATCTATAAAACTTCTATTTCATTTTACTTTTCTACCCTTCAAATATTTAATTAAAAAAACTTATATTATAAAAAACTATCTTTCCAGATATTTAATTTAAACTTTTTATCTCCCAATTTTTCTCTCTTTAGTAAATATTTCTTAATTGTCTGTCTTCTTTTATCACCTCTCCACGAAGGAAAAAATCAAAACTCTCTATGGCTTTCATCGCCATCGCCATCGCCGAAACTACATCGCCATAATCTCACCATCATCAGATTAGAAAGTTTGCGAGAAACTTGTATCGTTTGACCATAATAGATCAAAGTACTTTCCTTTCGTCGTCACTCATGAGCCACCAAGATAAATCATAATCTCTCATCATCTGTCACTGCTAACTTCTGATTATTAGAGATCCATCGTTGCTGGTCGCTCGTTCCATCACTGTTGCGATTGAACAAGCATCATTTCCGTTCTCAAATTTATTTTCATCTCATTTTGTATATTTATGGCTTTGATATAATTAGAGCTAGATTTATTGGTTGTGTGTTTTTTTTTTTTTGGGAAATCTATGGGATTAATCCTGGATTAGAAACTGTGTTTTTTTTTTAATTTGTGGGAAGAATCCTTTGAAAATAAGGATGATAATGTTTTTTATTTTCTTTTTTAAGAAATTATTATAAAGAACATATCACTAATTTTTTTTTAGAAATTTGTGTCAATAACTAGATCTGAATTTTTCTTTTTAGAAATATGTGTAAAAACCACATTTTGGAATTGTTATATATAGTTGATATATGTTTTTAAAGTTGGGCGCAAAATGTTCATTCAAAAAAATAGATTGTATTTTTTTCCATTTAAAAAAAATCTTAAAAGAAAATTAAACTACATTTTTCGAGCAGATCTACAAGTAGACTTATAAAGAGTACATTTCCAATGTATATAATCGATATATTATATGGTATGACGTATTTAACTTATATATATTTTAAAAAATGAGTGTAAAATGTGGTACAAGAAAAAAAAGTTAATCTATTTGTAATTTTTAATTTTAAAAATAACAAAAATTTATCAGATAAATGAAAAAAAAAAGTATTGGGAACACGCAAATATTTAAATGTTTTCTTTTAGATATTACATCAAGATGGGGGAGGAGAGACTCGAACCTTCGGTCGCAAAGGAAGGGAGTAAATGCCTGACCAATCGAGCTACACTCAAGTTGACAAATAATTAAATGTTTTAAATTTATTGAATAAATATAAAAGGGTAGAAATATAAAATTATTGTAGAGTGCCCACCAGATTTCATATAAATTATGCCAATAAATACTAATTTTATGAAACTCTTTTATTATTTTTTAAAATTCAATTTGTAGAATGGATACACATGTATAAACCCGAATGACAATTCATCTAAGGGAAAACTAGGTATATAGCCCAAATTCTAAAACAATAAAGCATAATGGCCTGAAAGAAAAAAATAAAACAAAATGGCCCCAATGAATTTTCAAATGAAAATACAATAAAGCCCTTAGCTGAGATATGGAAAGAGAAGACGAAGGGATTTGAAACAAACTGAAAAGGAAGGAGTAAAAAGAGGAGAAAATCTGGGATGATTTTTTGGAGAAGATAAAAATCTATCATTGATTGCAAATCTCCAAAAAAAAAAAAAAAACTAAGACGCATAAAAAAAAGCTTTAAAGAGAAAGAGATCTCAAAATTTCAGAGACAAAAAACTCATAAATTTAAGAAGAATATGAAGGTACAAGGAAGAGTAAAGTAAGTAATAATATTAAACATTGTATTGTACATTAGAAACAAAAATAAAACAGTACAATATTATAAAATTTCTCTTAAAAAGTAAGTAATAATAGTAAACATTATACTGTACGTTATAAACATAGAATAAAACAATACAATATAGTAAATTTTCTCTTAAAAAGCAAGTAATAATAATAAACACTATACTGAACGTTATTAACATAGAATAAAATAGTACAATATAGTAAATTTTCCCTTTAAAAATAAGTAATAATAATAAACACTATATTGTATGTTATAAATATAGAATAAAACATTAAAATATAGTAAATATTTTGTTTAAAAAATAAGTAATAATAATAAACGCTATATTATACGTTATAAATAAAAAATAACAAAATAGTAGTAAATAATTATAACGTATAACCATATTCATGTACAATATAATAAAAAACTTGTAATGTACAGTGAACGCAGAAAAAAAACAAAAAGAAGAAAAAGAACCATATTCATGTACAATATAAATATAATAAACAAAACTTGTACTGTACAACGAACCCAGAAAAAAAATAAAAAAAGAGAAGAAGAAGAAGAACAATAAGAGAAAGAAGAAGAAAAAAGAACCTTCGACCTTGGCCATCGAAAAAGTGCAGATCTAAGGAACCGTGATTAAAAAAAATCACCACAAACCCTAACTCAACAATGAACAAGAAATTTTAAAAAAAAAAATCATCAAAAGAAGAAGACGAAGTTCTTGGAAGAATCCCAAGAACCAGAAAACTTTACATCAACGAAGCTTGATTCCATAAGAAATAAAAATAGAGGTAGAGGTATGAACGAACTTCTTGAAAATCGTATGAAGCTTGAAGAAGAAGAAAACGAAAAAAAAAGGGCCCGAAACTTGAAGAAGACGAACATGAAAAAGAAAAAGAAAACCCTAAAAAAAATAGGAAATTGACTTAGGCTTAAGAAAAAATATTAAGAAACATAATCCCAAGATTTGAGGATATGATTGAGAACAATTAATATGGAAATATATAAAAAAAGGAAGAGAGATAACGTACAAACAATAAAATCTCAAAAAAAAAAAAGATATAGGAAAATTAAATGAAGAAGGGGCAAATAAGGTATTTATAAAAAAAAAAATCAAACTCTTAAAAGGCTAAAAAGACTTAAGAAATTTTAAAGGCTAGAAAAAAATTAGGGTATAGTCATTTTGGGCTATATACTGGATTATCTCTTCAAACAAACGATAGGGTGTGAGTTTAATAAAGGGTTAAATGCACCATTGACCCCTGCACTTTTAAGCTTTTTTTAATTTACACCCTTACACTATCAATTTAGTTTTTTTCACCCTTACACTTTCCATTGTCCAATTTCTGTCAAATTAAAGTGTTAAATCTAACGGGCCATATTATTTTATTATTTCTTAGATTCAGGGATTTGGGAAAAGTCTTTTTTATCCTCAACTTTTGGGTAAAACTCTTTCTTTCTTCCTCCACGATTGATTCTTTCTTTCTACGAACAAAATTTTCCATGATTGATGCTTTCTTCTTCCAAGACATATCCTCATTAATCTCCAGCGCATGGTCTAACACAAATAAAAACATGAATTTTAAAATTTATATAGTTCATCTAATACAAGATTTTTTAATTGAGGTAAAAGCGAGACAAAATATCATGAGCTTTAAGACTACGCAAAATCCTGCTTCCAGTAACGCTCTTGATCTTTCCAATACCATGAAAATCGCGAAGAATTATACCGATCTGAGACGGTGCCAAATCTTTCTTAACAATTTTGAAAATGTTTTCATAATCTAAACGGAAAACAAACTGATATTTCAGAATCATTCATTTCAACTAAAGGAAATTAAATTATCAGTAAGGAAAAAAATAAAACATACCTCTTGAGAATAAATCTTAAGCCAAGTTGGTGGAGTTCTCTTATATGGCAATTGATGAAGCTGATATACCTTTACTGCAAGCATTAATGGAAGAAAAAATTCAGTGATTTTATTTGTAGAAGCTAAAAATGAAAGTGAAAGGAGAAAAAATAAGAGGAGATACCGTGATTTTTATTTGTGTTTAGGACTTGCGCCGGAGATTCCTGAGGATTTGATTTGGAAGAAGAAAAAAATCAATCATGCAAAGTTTGGTTGGAGAAAGAAAGAACCATGAGAGATTTTCCCAAGTTGAGTTGAAGAATTAATAGTGGAGGAAGAAAGAAAAATTGAGGACAAATTTTTTTTTTCCCAAATCCCTAACTATAAGAAATAATAAAATAATGGGGTCGGTTAGTTTTAACATTTTAATTTGACAGAAATGGGACCATGAAGATTATAGGGTGAAAAAAACTAAATTGATAATAATAGGGGTGTAAATTAAAAAAGCTTAAAAATACGGGGTTTGTAGTGCACTTAACCCTTTAATAAAGGTAGGCCGAGCCCATGAAACAACTTGGACTTGAACGACAGAGGCCCACAATGAGTTCTCTCGATCTGGAGCTTCACTGAGGACATTAATGGCATATACCACAAGGTATCACATTCAATTCAACGGCAAAGCTTGTTCTTGCACTTTCAAAACTAACAAAGCAAGATTTGTTCAGCTCAAGAAAAAAAAATGAACACAGACATTACAGCTTCAACCAAACCAGAATATCCAGTAATAGATCGAAACCCTCCATTTACCAAAGTCGTCGGTAATTTCGATACTCTTGATTATCTCCGTTTCACCACCATCACCGGCGTTTCCGTCACCGTCGGCTATCTCTCTGGTCTGTTTCTTTTCCTAATTGAAGGATCTTTTCTTAATTCTCTTTTTTGTTTGTGATCGATTTGGAAATTTAATGTTTTTTTTAGGAATTAAGCCGGGGATTAGGGGACCTTCAATGGTGACGGGAGGTTTAATTGGGCTGATGGGAGGATTTATGTATGCTTATCAGAATTCTGCTGGTCGGCTAATGGGGTTTTTCCCTAATCAAGGCGAGGTAGCTCGTTACAAGAAATGAGATTTTTTTCATTTTAGGGTTTTTTTTTTTTTTTGGCCCCAAAATTCGAATTCCATTTGAGGAGGTTCTCATGATGTTTTAATCGCTTCAATATGCGACCGGGTTTGTGTTAATAATCCATATTCATACTTTGCTCGTTTTCGTATAATTCATAACTTTCTTGAACTTTTGGTTTTTTTTCTCGTTAACTGTCTGGCTCACTTAGATGTTGAAAAGCTTAGGATTTTACAAATTTACTTTACTTTTTGTTGCATTAGAAAAGGTATCAAATCAATTAAGATGTTCTTTCTTTTGGAGTGGATGTTGAGATTGTTAGTTTTCTAGTATACTTGGTATTGGTAAACTTTTTTTGAAGAAGAACCGTTAGGCGTTAGAGGAGACTTTCGGTCGTATTATCACAACTGATGTGTTGATCTCTTCTAATGCTTTTAAAGAATTTAAGGGATAGAGTGTTCTTTATGATTGTATGAGATCAATACACCGATTCCAATGAAGAATGCACCTTGATTATTTGTATCCATGTTTTTAACTTTATGTTTTGATCTATTGATATAGTGGTTCTTTAGAAGAAAAAAGGGGGACAGTGGATGGTGAAATGAAATCAATAATTTCTTATGTTATCTTTGGTGCTTGCATTTCCTCCTTCCGTTTCAAAAGAATTCTCAGTTGTTCTGGTTATTACTCACAGATGGTAATTTCTTTCATTAGTATTAATAGGTGTTGGCATGTTTTCGCTCTTTCTGATGACGCTGTGAGACTTTGTGAATGTGATCACGAATATTAGATTTCTTTTTTATTTTCCTGTTGATGACACAGCCATTTAGGAAGGTAGAATATTTGAGATGTGCATATGCAGCTTTACATTTGTTATTTTTAATTGAAAATTTTAATTTTCTCTGCATTTTATGTGAAATTATAAGCTAGAACTTTGCTCAATTTTTTTCTGAGTCAGTACAATAATGTTAGTGAATATTCTTTCCTTCCTTGTTACTTTCTTGCTGGTTTGATTTGTTGGCTTTTTCTTTCTAAAGAAAGAAAAGTTAAAATAACTTTTGTTGTTCATATGATCTCTTTTCCATATCACAAAAAAATTGTCAAATGTAACTCCTTTTTTCTATTATAGAGAAACCTTGTAAATCATTCTGGAGATTAAAATAGGATTTTTAATACACAAGAAAGCATCTCTAGATTTTTAATTTTACACCAAAAAGAATTCTGATTATAGAATGTCTTTGATTCACTGTGTATAGACTTTGTATTCTGTTGATATTGCAAGTTAAATGCTTTAACCATAAGCTAGACAAATGCCTTAATTTTATATTTTGGTATTTTGGTCTTGTTCCTAAATATGCTTGTGCTCTTTAAGTTCTACTGCATGGTTAAAGTTCAAAACCAATATTCCACAGCTGAGTCTGAAACTTTTAAACCTTTGCTTGAGAATCGTCTTATTGCACAGCACACGTCTTTTTTTCTTTTTTATATCAGTATCACAGGTTTTTTTTTATATGCATATATATATCTGTGAGTGTCCGGGTCAACTTATGTTTGAGTATTTTTCTTCTTCGTGTTATTTGTTTGAAGAAACAAAGAGCTTGTTTGGAAGTGCTTTTTACAATATCTAGTAAAAATGTGCTTATTGACGGTCATGTGTTGATTAGATTTTGAAACCATCAACACTCAACATAATCATAAGCTACAATTTTGCCAGTGTGTTTTTCAAGTTTTTCCTCTTTTATCTGGGGAAAAGCTATACATGCTCTGGCAGATATTTCGATCATTTTTTGTGTCTGAAGTCTTCTAAAAAAATAAATAAATAATATATATATATATATATATATATAGTAAAAATACTTATGATATTTTCAGTGTTTGGGGATGTCTCATGTAGCTTTTTGGCTCGCTAGACAGCATTGCTCTGATGTTTCAGTAAGCATCTTTTCAGATTTTTTTAGTAATTCATTCATATCAGGTAGTCAAAATAGAAAATTTCATACTTTTTCTTAACATTCTTTAAAGAAACAAGTAGTGTTTAGGTCTGTATTTTCCTTTTCAATACGTCAACCAATTTTTGTAAGGTCGTATGTATTAGTGATATATCAGTTATTTTAAATAATGAAATAAAAGAGAGATGGTTGTATGAATAATCAATATTGCATAGATATTACAATATCGTAAATACCTTTATTTTGTGCATGTATATTAGTTAAATGCAGGAAGTAACTGAGTTATCATATTAATGATAATATAAAAGTGATAGTACATTAGTATATTACGGATTGATCATCACTGATTTACTCATCATTGATTTATTATAATATACCAAAACTGATATAACTCAAAATTGCTATAAAAAAAGCTTTAGATCTAACAATGAGGTTTTGAACTTTCCAACGACATTTGAATAAAATGAGGCTGTAATAAATTAAAGCAAAGGCGATGTGTTTCGGGTTTGATATTTGGCCGTTTTCTCGACAGCTAGGAGTAGTTCCGGTGAGAGGATGGAGATATGATTTACAAAATAACAAGTTAGAAAGGACTTATATTTTTCGTGAAAGTTTTAGGGGAAAAAAAGAAAGCGTAGAAGTTCCAACGTTTAAACGATAGAGAAAAGGAACATTATGAATTTTATAATTGTATGAAAAAATCTGCATAAAAAATAACATTTTTGTAAATACTTTTTTAAAATTATAAATATGTAAATATTAACATAAAATTTAATATCCATGTAAATTACCCCACCTAATTTGGTCAAATTAAAAGCGTTAACCTAAATTATAAATTAGTACTCTTTCCTATTACATTTCAAAACTTTATTTTTCTACTAATTTTCTATATCAATTACCATTTATATTTTATATTATAAAATTTAGAGAAAATAAATTTTTACCATAAGCTTTAAGGTTATTATCCGCTTAAACCTTTTAGGTGAAATCTTATGAATTTTAATCTTAAAACTTAGAAGTAGTTACACATTAAACCTTTTGATGATTTTATGTATAAAATGTAGAGAAATTGCATAAGCCACCTCTGAACTATAAGGTTTGTTACACTTACATTCTTAAACTTTTAATTTGAGCAATTGGCCCCCTGAACTATGCAATGGACCCAAGAAAATTTATTTTATCAAATTATCCCCTTAAAATTAGTAATTTACTAATAATTATTATTAAATCTCTAGAGGGTCGTTTCCCAGAGGGTTCCCGTCCATGACCCCGAACGCAAAACCACTTTTGAGGGTCGGGAATGAGAATTTTTCTCGGATCTCATCTCTCCCCACCCCCATTGACTTTAGAGATGTATTTTTCATCTCTAAGATGATTTTTAAGGGTCTAATTTCAAAAGCTAACAAAATTATTTGAAAAATTAAATTTTTTTGGGTCCAATTTTAACACTTTGCAAAGTTTGGGGGACCCAATTGCTCAAATTGAAAGTTTAGGGATGTAAGTGTTACAACTCCTATAGTTCAGGGGTGGTTTGTGCAATTTTCCCTAAAATGTATAAAGAGTTTGTCTGTATAAGGGGGTAACAATATATTTGAACTATTTAAGCAGATATAACTGAAAGTTGTGTCCAGATTTTAAAAGAAGCTACAATCAATAAAGTGTGATATCATCTGGTTCACCTTCTTGTATAAATAGTTTTATTTCTTAAAGTTAAACAACTGATAAAAATTGATGTAAACTTACAATACAACTATTAAGGAGTTGAAGATTACAATTGATAAGATTTAAAATTTAACATGATAATACTCAAAATTCAGGGGTAAAATGCTTTATTCCCTAAAATTTACTAGATTAATAAAAATGAGGAAATTGCAATAAACAAAATCAATTCCTACCCTACAAAAGTCCAACAGCTGTCATTAATTCACAATCCAAATTCAATGCCATTGACACATAACTCCAAGTCGACTCACATATCATAATATTAGTTCTCAATTTTGGCTAACATCACATTATACCCCACCAGCACCCTACATATCAGACAATTTTACACAACAAACGTTGTGCAGGCATGAGGAAAACAAGAACAAGTTACTGAATTTCATTTACAAATGCTACAATGCATTTTACATTTTGCCTCCCTATAAACTGTATAGAGAGAATAAGCCCCTCAATGTTGGTTCAAAACTTGCAAGAGGCTTTCTTCATACAACTTGTCTAACCTTTCACAAGCACGCAAGGGTTCTATCAATCATTAATCATGGATGGCTAAGCTAACCCAGCTCCATGGCAATTCACTTCTACAGTGATTCCCACGTCTCGAAAATGCCTATTCAATGGTAATTTAATCGGTGGTGATGTTATGGCATCTACTATTCCGGTATACGTGTGAGATTCTGCAGAGTTGACAAAGAACTATGCTGGAGTGCTACACTGAACCTTCTGTGCTTCAACAACACTTCTTGTTGTCTCTATCACTACTTGTCCACTGACATAATGTTGTCGACACACAGGCATATAAACATCCGCGCCACCAATCAGCTCTGTCTGTTTTTCTTCGGTCTTCCTTAAGGTAAAGAAAGCTCGATGCCCACATATTTCACATCGAGCAGTTAATTTTGTTACAGAATCAGCAAGCGGAATTATATCAAGAACAGAACCAAAGCTCCTCCTGCACAGTTTTTTGTATAAACCCCAATAAAGAAGCTTAAGAATTTCCAAGGAATATTTAATTAAAATGAATCTGAAAATAAATTTAAATGTTTACCATATGAGAAAATGAGTGATCATTTTAAGAGAACAAAGCTATGAAAACCCAGCATTGGAAATATTTGAATGAATAAACTAAACTATCAAGTAATTTGAAATGACCTCAAGTAATCACCATCCAGCCCAGTCACTATGACTGTTTTGCCATCAATATCAGCAGCTTCACGACAGAAATCATAAAGATCTTCAAAGAATTGAGCTTCATCAATACCAATAACATCAAGCTGTTAAACATATATCACAAACAATTAACCATTTTGTTGACCAGGAAAACTTGAAAATCTTAATTAAAATGGTTATCAAAAACTCAGCAGGCTAGATCCTTTGATTGTAAGCTACTAAAATAATTCATTGGCCTCAAAGATAGCAATACTTCTTAAAGTTACTGACAATACAGTATATTGAGATCACAGAGAAAGGGATTATGATACCTTGTCATAAGCAGCTTGACCAAATTTATGTTTGAAAGATAACAAATTTGGTAATGCCCAGCAAGGCAGTTTCACACCATCATGTGTCACAATTGAATCCAATCCATATCTCACATCCTTATTAGACTTAATTATAGCTACGTCTCTGAAAAAATATATATCGAAAAGAGTAATTATTCTGAATTATATAACAAAAAAATGCATCAAAAGCAAGGGCAACGGAAAGAGTAATTTATTACATGGTTTTCTTTGCTCTTAAAAGCTCTCATGAATACAAGTTCTCTCACAAGTAGAGTTCAGACAACAACAACGATATCAAATAATCACTCAGCAAAGGAGGCCAAATATTAAACTACACCCATCAAGTTACATCAAATTCACATCAATCTTAGTAATCATTAGGTTGAGGTTTTAAATTTTCCAAAAGCTATATATGCCATTAACTATAAGCAAACACACCTTCAAACTTCATCATGGAGAATGTTGTCAAATAGAAAGGTAGGACAATATTTTTTTATTCTTTAAAGAGAACCAAAAATTCAAAAGAAGAAAAGGCAAGATATCATCTTCAGCACTACAAAGCTGAAGGGGAATACAAATAAATAAAAACTTCAATTAATGTAAATCAGAAAAGGGGGCAATTGTAGAAGGTCTTTACTGGGAATTTTAAAAGAGGGAGAAAGAAGTCCACAAAATATCAACATTTTGGTCCAGCTCTAAAAAAGCTCTCATCTTTCTAATTCTCACAAGCCAAACATTCCAATGATAGCCCTACAAAGATTAGACCACAAAATTTTCGTCATATTCTTGAGAGGGTGACCAAAGAGCACTTGAACCAAGAAATGAAGCATAGACAGAGGAAGAGTGTAGACATAATAAATCTATAAAAGCAGCCATCCACAACTTATAGACAAAGGGAGAAATTCCTCGTTTTTCCAAGGAAAAGGCCCCCAATTAAAAGGGTAAGTACAAAGTTAGGAATCCCTTCTGAAATTCTTCAGCAGTCTTCACTCCTCCATGAGCTGAAGTCCAAGGAAAAAACTTGATTTTTTTTAGGGGGTTACTTTTATTTCAATCTCATTTCTTCAAGGCTCTTTAACCATCACCCTGGTGTATAATGTCATTGCAATCCATGAAAGGAAGCATTTCTGGAACGATTTATCATGAGGAAAATGACATTTAATGTTCACAATTTAAACCAAAGGGGAAATAGGATTTAGAATGATCTAAAACAGCTTGAAATTGTGAAAATCACATATTAATACTGTAACGAGAAATGGAAAAAATGTCTATAGAAGAAAAATTACAAAGATCCACCATATACATAACAAAACGGATTGCACATTGGCAATTAATCGGTTCTCCAACTCACTCTGTTTACTTGTGTATATCATACAACAACAACAAAAATTTGGAAAACGAGAAACCGGTACAAGAATGTTACCAAACGACCCTTTATCGGTCCACAACAACCCATTCAATTAAATAACAGAAAAATTAGAACAAAGTAAAAAAAAAAAAAAAGACCTGCCATTGCTGCTCTCAGTCTGAATCCGGCGAAGAAGAGTCGTCGTTTTCCCAGCGAACATCGGCCCAACAATAACATGAATCTCACCGGAGGGTGTCGATCGAGAATCTCCCATTTGCTTGGATTGAGTACAAGTTGAAAAAAATCCCTTTCTGGGTAATGAAATCAAGGGTTTGTTAAAAATGAAAGAATTAAGGGATAGAGTGAAAAGAGAATTGAAAGGCGTAGATTTTGATACAAAGGCAAAGGTGGGAGGACCAGTAATAGGGATGAAAGGAGAGAAGGATTGGAATGATGGGGAAATGATGGATTTCATCCTTGAAATAGTTAACATGTGCTTTTGGAATTGGGTTTCTTAAGGGTTTTGAGGGTTCTTGATTTGGAGGGAAAGTTAAAAGGAGGGATGTGATGGTAGACCCAAAACAGAGAAGGGCTGAATTTGTCTGAATTTTATATGTATTGTTTTTTTCAAAACTTATTTTGGATAGTAAGTTGGTTTGAAAATGTGAACTTTTAGGGTGTGCTTGGTAGCATTTGAGTTATTAAGTATGGGGTTGTTAATATTGTATTTGGATTGTGCATATCAATGAAATTGTTAAGTCGGAGTTAGTGTAAAATGTGTTGAAATTATGAAAATGAATGAGTTTGTTAAGCATGACGTTAGTAAACCTCTCATCCTGAGTTTCAAAACTGGAAAACAAACGCTGATTAGGCTTGTGTAACACCCAACTCCTTAAAATTCTATTTTAATCTTCAAAATTTAGGTTATTTATATTTTCAGTCCCTTCTGTTAAGGGACAAGGCTAATTTTTTTTTAGAAGGGTGGGGTGGCAAAATTATATAGAGGGAGCGGTATAAATGGGTCAATTTAACGTCTATTTTGATTAACAGCAAATCGAGGAATTTTTTTTACGAACCCAACCTTTTTTTTTATAAAGTTGATCTGGTTTAGGGAAAATTATATATTTAGCCACTTTTCTTAGTGTCATTAAGGTTTGTAGCCACCATTTAAAGAATAAAGGTTTTTAGCCACTTTTACCGTTTCCCAGATTTTTGTAATTAAAATTTTTCCTTTTTTAACCTTGTTATTTTAATGATTAATAGCTGGCTTATTTATGACTCATTTTCTCTCTCTCTCTCTCTATTTAATGATTACAATCCAACTACATGCTTCTTTATTTTTGGCTGACTCTTCGTTTTTTTTACCTCATAATTTACTTTGTTCATATTGTCATCTCACTTTTCATTCACTATTTACTTTGTTCTTACACAATATGTATATGATAACTCTCATATATAGGTTACTTCACATATACGGTCAAAAAAAGTAAAAGTGTCCACAATATTTTTTATTCCCCCAAGTTCAGTTGAAGTTTGTTATGTTGTTTTTGTTGTTGTCTATACTCATTCAAACTGACTTTCATTCATTGTTTTGGAGGTTTTTAGTCTTTTTTGTGTTTTAACAACATTATGGTGGTTTTTTATAAGTGAGATTATTTGTTGGTTTTTTATCATTTTTATTGACTGGTTTATTAAGTTGTTCTTCAATTTTACATCTTTAATTATATAAATATATCGTATATACTGTATATTATATTATTATATATCACATATATATGTGTTAAATTATTAAATTATCGAACAATGTGACATCATAGTTCTTATGGTATAATGTTTAGATATTATATGTATAAATAATATAGTCTTCAATCCTATGTCCTCATAAGTATAATAATGTAGTATATACTGTATTTTAATCGTATACATAATATACATAAATCATAGTTCTTTGTTTTAATTATAGTTATTTTTTATCATTTTGAATACATACGTGTATGTTCATTTTTGTATATTATACTCATATTGTGTTGTTTGTTGTCATATACAATATATATACAAAACTTATAGTAATACTCAATCATTTTCAAAATTTCAAAACATTTATAAATAAACACATTCAGTAAACAAAACATTTCATTGTTTTTGGAAATCATAAATCAGTTCACAAAAGTACCATAATCCAAACAAAAAAAAAACCAAAATGGTTAGCAAGCAATAATTGTACCATGAAAAATTCAAAAAAATGATATCATCTATTTTTTCTTTTTCAATTTATTCATTTCCTGAGTTATCTTAAGGTTGAAATCCGGGCCATCTTCATTTATTTGATTCTTCCCCTTTAAAACTCTTTTTTTACGACCCTTTTGGCACATCGGTCACATATGGTTCTTGTCATGCCTTTCAAATCTTCATAGTCATTCTTGGTCTATTTTTCTGTCATTGGCTCTTCTACATCATATTGTGCGGGTTGGTCATCTACTTGTTCGTCATCATGAATATTCATCACATGTTATACATGAAAGTATGCAATACTTCAATATAATAAAGTTTATGGTTGCATAAACTGGGGACCCTACATGTATAATTTACATATACTTAGTTCATAGATCATATATGTAGTATAGTATACAGTTCATATACATCATATCAGAGCATATAACATAGCATAGATGTTTAGAAATTATATAATAACATGTTTTTTAAAATAAAACACTATGAATAAAAATATACATATCATATACATGGAAGCAAGCATTACATGACAAAAGATTTCTCATTTTTGTATGGACATTTTTATGAATTGTCATTACACGATCGTTCATATATTTTTACGAATAACAGGGAAAATATGATATACAAGATAACACGCAGATCATAACATATATTTTTCTCTCTGATTTTATGGAAATTATAAGGAATGGTCTTTACATGATTTTGTATATAATTGGCTATGACAGTATATAGTATATACAGATCAACAAGCACCTAATAAAATGTAATAAGGGCATGGTTGTCAGAACCTTAAGAATTTTGCTGACATTCTACCGTTTTGATTTTCTATTAGCATTTTCCTTTCCAGCATTGGTTTTCTTCCCCAATCTCTAATTTTAGAAAATACCCAATATTTCGTAAATCTCCCAGATCTGTTTTATTTTTCATCAAAAGATCACGATAGAAAGGGAAGACATGTGTTCAAGCCTGTTTTTCTGGTGTTTTTTCTCCAATATCCATGATTGTCAAAGATTCTCGATTTGTATCTTCACTATCTTCATCAAACGATTCATCATTTTCCATTGTCGTATATGTTTTTCTTTCAAATCTTGAGTTTGATTTAGGGCCAAAACGATGTTTTGGTTGAAGATTGTGCTTCGTAACTAACAATGAATGGAAGATTGCAAGAGAGAAAAAGGGGGGATAGTGAAATGATGGAGATAAAAAAAGGAGGGATAGTGAAATGATAGAGAGAAAAATGAGGGATAGTGAAATGAATCTCAAAATTGAAAAGGAAAATGAAGAGGCGCACGTTTTCCAACTTTCAAATCTAATAATTAGGAAGGGAGATTTTCAACTGCATGTTCCTTGATTCTAGCGCCATGATGTGTCAGCCAAAACGATTTGTGTAACCGTGCAAGGCTACTATTGTCTTTTTATCTCTAAAATTTCCTCACTAGTGGCTACAAACCATTATATTTAGGATACTGGACATAGAGTTTTAATAGTAGTCTTAAGGTGGCTATTAATATAGATAACCCTTTGGTTTATTAGTTCATAATCTTATGTTATATATTTATCTTATCTTTTTTTTAATATATTTCCAGTTTTTTTTTTATTTGCTTAAAAAAATGAAATATTCGCGTGTAACATTTTACTAGCTCTCTTTAAAATAATTTAAGAGAACTTTCAATTTTATTATTTAATAACTAATATATTAAATTTGTCTATAAAACCATTATGAATAAATCTTTCATTTAAAAATTGGATAAAATGCAAATAAGCCCCATGTGGCTTTTTTCAAATGCATGAACACCCCTTGTGGTTTGAAAATGGCAAATTATACCCATGTGGTTCCAAATTATCTCAATGAGACCCCCCCCCCCATCAACACCGTTAATTTTCTTTTTAGCCATAACTTTTTCGTTTGAACTATGATTTGGATGATTCAAGATGTTTTGGAATCCTCATATCGGGCTCTAAGTTATAGTCAATTCAAAACTTCTAAATCATCAATAACCAAAAGCGTTAATGGTGTAAATCATACCTAGTATTTTGACGATAATAAACTCCATTATTTATTAACGATTTTGAAGTTTTGCACCAACCATAACTTAGAGCATGAAATGGGGATTCCAAAACATCTTAAATAATCCAAATGGGTATGATATGCCATTTTAAAACCACGGGGGTGTTCCTGTATTTGACAAAAACCACAGGGGGTTTATTTGCATATTACCCTTAAAAATTTTACTTATATTTTATATCATTAAATTATCTATTAACTTATGTAACAATTGAAATAATAAATAAGTAAACTTACTGTGATTAAGACATATAAAGAAAATTAAAGAAAAAAGGGAATAATTTTTATTAAATTAGATGTTCCATTTACTAGGAGATAGATAAATATAATATGATTTTGCGGGATATATTATTTTTACCTATAAGAAGTAGTAATTTCAAATTTCATCTATAAGAGGGGACAGTTTTAAAAAATTCAAATTTAAGAGGGGACAAAATTTTAAAAATCTAAAAAAAAAAAAAAAAAAAGGGAACCTTCTTTAAATGTATTTTGAAATACTAGATATAGAAAAAAAAAATTAAAATCCCCCCCCAACAGAAATTATCTCAGTCTTAGATATGTATTTTCATTTATGTCACTACTTTTAATTATTTAAATATTATTTCACTAATTTAGTGAAGTATAAGAACTATACTATTTTTTTTAGCAAAAGAACTATACTATTTTGATAACATGGTTTATAATCAATTTAATGAATAATTTATCTGACAATTATTAAACCTAAAATAAAAATAAACATATTAAATATTAAAAGTAAACAGAGTTCAATAATTTAATAAACTAGAAGCAATATTATTTTGGTAATTTTTTAAAAGTTATGTTATATGAGTAATTATATATATATTTTTTGCTATTTGAGTAATTTTCTCTATTTTTAATGTATAATATTGAATAGATATGTTGGTGTCTAGTTGGACAGAAGAACTATGGTCCATATTTGAACTAAAGAGGAAAGTAGATAAAATGGTGGGATAAATACACTTGTTCAATCAAATGTGGAAACAACCAGATAAAACTTTGAAACTTAAAAGTGAGAGGGATGTTAGGATTCTGATTTCTTCCCTCTCTCAAATAGCTAGAAAAAAGTGTCATGCAAATTTTCTATTAAAAAATAGATGAAGAGAAAATGGGAGGGATTGAACAAAATGTAATATTAAAGATTGCGGGCTAAAATAAAACTTTTAAAAATTTAAAAATTAAACTAGAAAAATATATAAAAATTTAGAGACTAAAATAGGTTTTAAACTTATATTTTTCTACTTAAACAGTGATTATTTGCCCCTTTAACATATATTTACACCTATGTGTGTCCAAATCAGTCTTCTATGCAAATATTTATGCGACCCTTCTATTTTAATGATTTTCAGCCTTAATTTCTATCATCTGTTCATTCAAAATTAACAAGTATATATTCCAATTTGTTAGTTGATTACTACTTCATTACTTGGCTAATTAGTTGTTTTCCCATTCTTTCTAATCACAAATTCACTTTACATTTCACATTTTGCATTCATTACCTAACATAATATATAAATGACACATACAAATAATATAAAAAATTGAACACGTGACTCATGAGATAAAAGTAAGCCAAAAAAAAAAAACCACCTCAACTCCACAAATTTAGATTCGTGTTGTATATTTAGCATATGAAAAAGAGATATCAATGATAATAGGGAGATATATAAGAATTTTCTTATTACATTATTAGCTTGGTATGTGATCAAGGTTCTAATTATCATATACTCTCATTTATATATATGGGAAACCAAACATGGTTATCCACTAGGAAGTAACATTTCATTCAATAAATCTAAATCTAAATATCAAGATCAATTGGGACAGACAAAATTGATTTTTGGATTTGAACTGTCTTACTCCAGTAAATTAATCTTTAGGAAAAAAAATCAGTTTTTACTCTGAAAATTTTAGGGTATTATCAACTTAAATATTTAACTTTAAAGGTTATCAATTTTAACCTTATGTTATAAGTATAAGTTTAACCTTCTATTAACTAATTGTTAACGATATGAATATAAACAAATTAGGGAGAAGGTATGATCAAAGATTATAGTGAAATTTTGTGAGGACAAGTGGTAATAATTTTTTTTTTTTGAAGAAAAGCTTACAAAGAAAACAACAAATAGAAACTGATAAATAATAGGAATAAAACTACTTGAACAACTCAATAATTCAAGTGGAAAAATAATCATTTCATCTACCCGAACAACCCATCTACCCGAACAACCCATATCAACATTTATTTTAGCTAAGCAATGACGAAACAATTACTCTTCTGACATAAGTGGTTGTATTCACAAAAAGAAAATCTAGTAGCCACATCTAATATTTTTAAGATAATCAAATAAACCTCTATTATATCAACAGACTTACGATTTATAAGAAAGATAACATTTAGCTAAAACACTCTGATTCCACAAACATTATAGTAAAAGAAGAATTGATATCCCGAACTTCTTCCAAAATGACTTTAGCTTCCAAAATTTAACCTTGTTGATCAAATGACACTAATCTATAGCTGACTTGACATTGACAGAAAGTTGGAAGCTTGATTACTTGGCAAGGTTAGTTGACATAAGTAGTTGCAGAAGTAATTGAAGTTGAAGTTGTTGTAGAAGTAATTGAAGCTGTTGGCAAGCTCGTGAACTGTTCTAGCAGAAATCAAGAGGCAATTTGAGGAGCCTATTTCTATTACTTGTGTTTAGCTCAGTTACTAAGAATAGTGATCAATGTAAATAGTTATCTTAGAGCATTATAAAATAGTTTTTGATTGTATAGTTTATTCTAGTTTTTTACATTTGTAATTGTACATAATTCTTGTTTAATAAATCCTCTCATTCTCTTCATCTCTCTTGTGTATATTCATTTTACTTAGTTTAAAAATTGGTATCAAAGCTTTAGGAAAGGGAAGAAGTAGCTCTCTGTTAATTTCGCATTGAAGATCTTCTAATTCAACTCACTGTGTTAAGAACTCCATTGATAGCCTACTTCTGTTCAAGAAACCTCAAGATGCCTACAAGATTTGAATTAGAACTCTTTGATGGAAAAGGAGACTTCAGATTATGGAGGAAGAAGATGAAAGTTTGCTAGTTTATCAAAAGATTGCAAAGGCAATAGATTATCCAAAAAAATATCTTTGAAACTGTGTTGCAGCACAGAGATCAGAGATGGATGAAATTGCCTTTAGCTTGCATCCTTTATCTATTAGATATTGTTCTAAGGGTGACCAATGATGAATCCAAAACATATGGATTATGGAAGCAGCTCGAAGCTTTATTCATGAATAAATCTTAATCCAACAAGATTCTTCTCAATGGGAGATTTTTTTGGTTACAAAATACAAACATCCAAGACTCTTGATGAAAACCTAGATGAATTCAACAAGGTTTCCTTGGATTTAATCAATGATGGAGAAAAAATGGATGATGAGAATCAAGTTGTGATAACACCAAACTAATTGCCTGATTCATTCAAAGATTTAAAAACTGCTATTAAATATGATATAGACACCTTGACAGTGAGTATGGTCCTGGATGAACTAAGATCAAAGAATCTTGAATTAACAAGTGAAAGAAAAAAGGTTGAAGTGTTCATGGCTAAAGGCATAAATGAAAACAAATATGAGAAATCATATGGAAAGGGAGGCAAGAACAAGTCAAAGACTAGCACAAGATGTGTTATATGTGCAACAAAAAAGGGCATTTCAAGAGCAATTATCCACAGAAAAAGTTTAGAGACACGACTGACAATGGCATAAAAAATTCAGCTAATCTACATGAGGGGGACGAATCTGCAAGGGCTCTAATGGCTACTAATAAATAGGATAGTTTTGAATGGATCTTGGATTCAAGGTATTCATGCCATATAACTCCCAGCAGACATTACTTCCAGGAAATTTAAGAAGATTGATGATGGGATTGATCAACAATGCCTAGTGAAAGGTATTGGAATAGTAAGATTAAACTAACAGATGAAGCAGAAAAAACTATTAAAGGATGTGAGATATGTACCTAACCTTAAAATAAAATTGATTTCTCTTGGCACTTTTGAAAAATATGGTTATATTTATAAATCGAAAGGAGGAAGAATGAAGATCTTTAAGGCTTCATGTTTAAAATTGACAGAAACCTTAAAGAATGGCTTGTATGCTCTTGATGGCTCAACTATCACATGAAAAGCTTATGCAGCAGAAAGAACAGACCTAACTGATGCTCAGTTATGGCATAGAAGACTGGCTCATGTCAGTGAAAGGGGACTTCAGGCCTTGAATCAAAATGGCTTGTTGGGAAACAATAAGCTAAGGGCGTGTTTGGGCTTCCGGTTTGGGTTAGTTAACTAACCCACGTTTGGCTTATGCTTTTACAAACAAGATTGATGGGTTTGTTAAGCCTTAGATTTTTCTTCAAATTTTTTATCCCTCTTTGTCTCCCATCTCATGACTTTGTCTTTTTGTCTCTAAAAAAATTCCTTTTCACATTAATTTTGTGTTATAAGTCTCTTCATAATGGTGTAATGAATATTATTATTTCAAGAAGATATGGTTTTTCCCTCTTTGAATGATATGGATGATATATTACTCATCTTAATATTTTATCAATCAAACAACTTGAGATTGATGGGAATCATGTATACATTATTAGGATTTTTTAATGGACGTAAAAATTGTCTGTATTTATATCTTCTAATCCATTTTTTATGAGTCACTCATTTTTATTATTTACGATGTATTTCTGTGATATGACCATGTTTGTATATGTAGTTATGGGTGACAACAAAACAGGTAGCAGTAAGTTGAATCGACATGTTTGGACATTATTTCAAGATACAAACTAATAGAGTGTTTGTTAGAGATTGTTCACACGTGAGGTTGGAGAGGAGATAACGGGATATTTCAAAATGGATATATATTACATTTGGAAAAGTTGATGAATAATAAGATTCCATCAAGTGGATTAAAGGCATCATAACTTAAATCACGTGTAAGAATATTAAAGAAACAATACAAAACAATATCTGAAATGTTAGGCCCATCTTGCAGTGGGTTTGGATGAAATGACACCCTCAAGTGTGTTGAGGTTGAACAACATATATTTGATGATTGGGTGAAGGTAAAATATTATAATAAAATAAGAGCGACTGAATGTGTCGTTCATACCAAAAATTTTTTAATACCTAGTGACGAATTCCAACGTTAATGTTAAAGCTATTCTTTGGCTCATAGACGACGCAATCTGTCGTTATTATTAAAGTAAACTTTGAATTATATAGCAACGCATTGCGTCGTTATAGTCAAAGTACAACTTTGACTTGCCTAGCGACATATTCTATCGTTCATATTCTGGTCAACACTCTCCAACGATGGAGTAGTTTTCCCTCGCTCCTTCAAGAAGCAATTCATCGTTAATATAGGGCAACGATGATAAAATCAACGTCAGAGTGTTTCGTCGCTGATTCCGTCTTTAAGGGGTGCCTAATGATGGAATTGACCCCGTTTTTTGTCGCTAATTCGCAATTTTCTTGTAGTATATACACATTGATATAAAGAAAATTTTCAATAATATGTACAAATATATTATTTTAAAAAATAAAATAAGTTATTTACGGATTAATTTTGATAAATTATTGATTGATTGATTAAGTTTGAATTATGATATACCTATTAATTTATATAATTAAGTGACTGACTCAATTTTTTTTTCTTTTACTTGTTAGATTTCAATAAACTTTAGTCACTCGCCGATTTGACTTTAGTGGTATATTTTTTTTTTAAATATTTACTCAATTTATGATATAAAATGATTTATTTTGATGCTATTTTTTATTATATATTTATTCAATTTAAGTAAAAAATGAAATAAATAAATATAAAAAATACAATGAGTATGATATTAAAAAAATAAAAAAAAGCCCCCTATTGCATATGTTTATATATAATATAAATTACCCGAATGTAGAGATTGAAAATCTTGCAAGGGCCAAAAAAATGTAGTTTGTCAGATTAATTAGTAAAGTAATCTGAAAAATAAAAAAAAAATTGACAAAATAGATCACCCTAGAATTTATTTAGTAAAAGCATCTTGTTTTGACTAGTCAAGGTTCAAATACGTAGTCTTTGACTACGTTTCCGACATGGCGCATGACTGGCACGGACGGGTAGGAGGCGTGAATGCATGCCAGATGCGTAGTCAAAGACTACGCATCCAAAGTAGAATGCATAGTCAATGACTACACATTCAATTAAATAAAACACACAGAATGCCTCTGGACAAAGGTGTTCCTTTGGCTAGAAAAAAAAGTATCTCTTTCTCTCAACATTTTTCTCTCTAACCCAGCATTTTCTCCTTAAGATCCGGATAATTTTCAAGTGATAAAGGTGAGTTTTTCATGTATTTTGACAATGTAGGTAATTTTTTTTTTCTTTCTCTCAAACTTGAATTTGGTTGAGATTTTGAGATATTTTGATATACAATTTTTAGGTTGGTTTTGTTCGTTTCCAGCTAGATTGATCTTATTTCTAGGCACTATTCTTCAATCTCAATCAATTTCAAGAATATTGGTAAGTTTTTTAATATATTATAATTTTTGCTATGATTTTGATAGAAAATGTTATTTAGGGATTTGAAATTTTTGATAGAAAATGTTATTTAGATTAATATATTATAATTTTTGCCATGATTTTGATAGAAAATGTTGTTTAGGGATTTGAAATTTTTGATAGATAAGTGTGATAGAAAATATTATTTAGATTAATATATTATAATTTTTTCCATTGTTTTGATAGAAAATGTTATTTAGGGATTTGAAATTTTTGATAGAAAAGTGTGATATAAAATGTGATTTAGTAAATTTGTATGTTTATTGAATTTATTTATTATTGTGTGTTTAGGTTTTGGATTGATTTAATGGATGATAGATTGGTGTCATTATTGTGTTATGTGAATGGAAGTAATAATGGGATTGAATATGATAAACCGACAAGTCGAGTGTTAAATGTTTGTAGTAGTATTGGGTTTGATTCATCCCATTGAGGGTGTATGCCAAAATCTTGACTTAGATAGAAGTTTATCTGGGTTGGAATTTGTTTATAGATATGGGTCAAGAACACCTTCAGGTAATGTATGGTTCGTGCCTCTATTAATTCGTAGTGAAGATGATCTCACTTTTAAGATGAACTGCTCACCTTCTCCACCACACCTAATAGAATTGTTCATTACAATACCGAGTGTTGGGAGTCATATGTTAGGTTGTTCTAGAAATGTAGTGAGTGAGAGTGAGGAGGTAGAAGATAACGATGATGATGATGTTGGAAGAGAAGATATAGATAATAGTGTAACGGGGGGTATGTGAACCATTTGAACGTTTCCGTTCAATACCAGCAATCAAATGATGAAAATGTTGAAATAAACGTGTTTACTGATGAAAAAGATATTGATGAGGGCGATGGGTGTTTACATGAGGTTTCTTCAACTTCCATGTCTGAATTAGACATGGATTATATAAATTCAATGACTGCCTTGGGTCTACAAAATGGAGGAGGAGGAATTTCTGTCGAGTTTAAAAAAGGAAAGATTGTTGTCTCGAAACAGGATGTTAAAAATGTTGTAAGGAGGTATGCCATACTTGGGCATCATCATTTTGATGTAGTGCAATCGAACAAAAAGTTATGGGTCGTTCAATGTAAGGAATATAGAAATAGGTGTGAATGGAGGCTTCGTGCATTACCTCGAAAATCCCATGAAAAGTGAGAAATAACACAATATTACGGTGTCCATACTTGTATTTTTCAGAATTGTTCACAAGATCATGAGCAAACTGATTCGAAATTCATTGCCAATGAAGTGAAACAACTTGTCAAAAACGACCCAAGTATTAAAATAGTTTCTTTACAAAAAATTTTGAACAGACTTTTCGAGTATAAGGTGCATTATTGGAAGGTGTGAGATGGGAAGAGAAAGGCAGAAGAAATGTTGTATGGGAATTTTAAGGATTTTTATAAATTGTTACCAAAGTGGATGAATATTCTGAAAATGACAAACTCTGGTACCGTGGTTAAGTGGGGGCTTGAAAGAATGGAAGAAAGGGGAAATAAGAGGTTTGAAATGGTATTCTGGGCATTTGATGCAGTGATAGAGGGTTTCAAATATTGTAGACCGATTATACAAATTGATGGAACATTTTTAACAGGAAAATATAAGGGGAAATTGTTGGTTGCTACAACTATTGATTCGAATGGCCACATCTTTCCACTTGTTTTTGCTATTGTTGAGGAGGAGAGTGCCGATTCATAGGGTTGGTTTTTATGGCATTTGTGACATAATGTTATTGGCAATGAGGGTATATGTTTGATATCTGATAGGCACAAGAGAATTATAGCTGCTGTGAATTATGCAGATAATGGTTGGGCTGAGCCAATAGCACATCATAGATTTTGCCAATGTCATATTGCGAGCAATTTCAATCACAAGTATAAAAATAGGCAATTGAAAAGTATGCTGTATGCAGCTGGAGCACATCATCAAGTCCGTAAGTTTGAGGCGTGTATGAACGAGATCAAAGATATAAATCCCAATTGTTTGCGCTTTTTCGATTCTCTTCAGCTTAGACAGTGGACATTATCCCACGACGGTGGTCTTCGATATGGGTGGTGTACAACCAATGTGGCTGAATGTATAAATGGTGTGCTGAGGGGTGGGAGAAGATTACCGATAATTGGTTTGGTGCAATTAGCCTTTTATCGGACTGTGAAATATTTTGAAGAAAGGAGAAAGGAGATACGTGCTGCATTTATGAGTGGTGAGAAGTATACGAGGTATTAAAGTTGAGTTGTATTAAATTTTTCATGTTGCAGTCATTTTAATTTTTAAACATTATAGTGTTATTAATGTGTGTCAGGTTGGTACTTGATAAAGTTACTGAGTGGCATGCTCGAGCAGATAGGCATCATGTGACCAGTTTCAATAAAGCAAAGGGTGTGTTCGAGGTAGTCACAACTGTTCGAAAGACAACTAGTCGAGGTGGAAATACGCATGTAGTGAAACTATCTGAGTGTACATGTACATGTAACAAATGGCAAGAGTTTAGGATTCCTTGCTCGCATGTAATAGCTGCATGTAAGCATTGTCGTATTGACTATATGCAATTTGTTGAGTCGTGCTACCTATTGGAATTATATCAAAAAAATTATGCACCAAACTTTGAGCCCATACCACATGAAGATTATTAGCCGAAACAAGACCTTCCTATTTTACAACAGGATCCTAGTTTAGCAAGACCACCGGGAAGACCTCGTATATCTCAGATTAGAAATGAGATGGATGAGAGGGCAGCAGTAGTTAAAGGAAGATGTGGTATCTGCCATAGAGATGGACATAATCGTCGAACGTGTCCTGATGCAATTAAAGCTACTAGACCTTAGATTATCATTACTAGTTATTTGTATAATACTTTATGCAATACAATGTAATTCTGAATATGTTTGTAAGACTATCTTTAATCTTTTGAATGTTTATTTCATGATAGTTTAGAATATTGCTATGATGTTTTATAATATTATTATGATATTTTGTAATATTGTTATGATGAGCTTTCATAGTATTTGGGTACTTTGTAATAATGTTTACAAATTTTATAGGGCATGGACCCTATTGAGCCAGGGTCGATAGATCGTACTGTTTTATATTTCCAGCATAGCCATCGATCGCAGAAGGTTTGGGATGACGAGCATTCAGGTGCCCTTCATTGTAGACGGCGCCAGGCAATCCTACAGAAATTATCGAAGGATATTGATGTACGTATCAAGCCATATCTACTTGCTGCAAGATTCTACGGTGTGTCTCGTCTTAAATTTATTAGGTTAGATTGGCATTTGATAACTGCATTTGTCAAACAATGGCGGCAAGAAACACATACTTTTCACATGCCACACGGAGAGTGTGCTATTACATTACAAGATATGGCTATTCAGTTAGGATTGCCTGTGGATGGACATGCAGTGATGGGATCCACTAACCATAGTTGGACTGGGTTGTGTACTAGGTTATTAGGATGGACAACCACTAGTAGTGATTTGAAGCTAGGTCGACTTAACCTCAACTCGTTAAGTGATGCTTTTACCACCTTCACTCCACTTCCAGACGATGCATCCGATGAGGCTTCAGTTCAGTATGTTAGGGCATACATACTTACCCTTATTGGAGGTGTGATTATGCCAGACAAGTCCGGGAATGCAGTGCACTTGATGTATCTCTCATTACTAGCAGACTTCTATGTAGTTGGCGAGTATAATTGGGGAGGTGTTTGCCTTGCATGGTTATACCGAGAGCTGTGTAAAGCATCTGTGATTGATGCTGCTGATATTGTTGGGTCCCTTATTTTATTACAATTAGGGGCATGAGATCGATTTCCAACCATTGCACCTCGTCAAATGAAGGAAAAAGATCTTATTGGGGGACCATTAGGTGTTCGGTAAGTTTCTACTAAATTAACCTTGGTCATTTGCAATAATAAAATAAATATCATATAGTAACATTATCTTGTCTTTATTTATAGATGGAATGGGGTGAAGACCACCATAGAGACAGTTACACACGTCTTGGTGCAATATCGTTACATGCTCGATCGACTTACTTGTGATGAGGTATCGTAGTGTATATTTGCATTAATATAGACTTCATTTTGTTTTTTTTTATATAATTATTTCTTTTATAGATCATATGGGAGCCATATCAGTCTATCATATGGATCATCTACCATATTATTGTTTATCGGGTTAAGCGATTTGGATAGCTAGATGTTCACTCATTTGTGTTTTTGTTGCTGAGTGGCATTACCCAGATCGTGTGACACGTCAGTTTGGGATCTGTCAGACTATTCCAGAAATATGCAATACTGATAGATGATTGTATGTCATTGACCTTCGTGGACGATAAGAAGAAAACTGGCTTCTAACACTACAACCAGAACTTGCATTGTGAGCAACTCATATGGATTCTCTCATACATGTGATGTTGATGATCAGTACATTACTTGGTACAACCGCATCACAAGACGTTTCATCACTTAAGTCGGAACATCATTTGACTATGTGGTAGGTACTATTATTCTTTTATTTATAATTTTAATTAATTAAAATGTTTAATCCCAATTTTTTTTCAGCCAACTCATATCCTCGTCTAGTTATAGAGGATGATATTGAACAAAGAAGAGTTATATGCGACACTTCACTTGCCTGCATGGATACTATAAGTGGTACGTATCGTGTTCGACATGAACATGGACAAGTTCCCACTCAGACATATAACTGAGGCCGACGTACACCTGCACAACCAGGTTTTCCTATTCATGACAATCCTTATGATGGCGGACATGATTCTCCCCCTCCTTCAGATACACCCTATACGCTGATGATGTATACGTTTCCCACTCCTGGGTCGTCTAGTCAGTTCCATCCTAGTTCATCTACACATTTTACAGGAGAATCATCATCTCAGGTTCATTTTGAACCTCTTTTCCATGAGTCTGATGATGTTCATACCGATATTGGGGAACCTTCTGCTAGTGTAAGAGGTCGTGGTAATCGTGGACAAATTGTGCGACGAGAGCAACCTCCTCGTACCCGGCGTCGTCCCCGTTGTGGAACTGGTGGTCATCATTAGTCTTTTTTGTTTTTATTCTACCTAAGTTAACTTTTGTGACTCTATGATTTTGTGACATTTCAGATCTAATGAATTATTTTTTCTTAAATTATTTATCTGTTTTCTTAAAAATTAGAAACTGTCTCGTGTGGCTATAGAGATCATTGTAATTACACACTCAATCATAAAATTAAAGCTTTTGAATTTTTAATCAATATGTATCATAGATTAAATGTGTTAAAATGTTGGCAAAAATTATTGTTTTTCAAACGTGTAAGGAATTTTCACTGCCCTTCCCCGCCAGTCAGCGCCAGTCCATGCCAGTCAGCTGTGCCACGTCGGATACGTAGTCCTTGACTGCGTATTCTAACCTTGACCAGTCAAAACAAGATGCTTTTACTAAATAAATTCTAGGGTGATCTATTTTGCCATTATTTTATTTTATTTTTTAGATTACTTTACTAATTAATTCGCAGTTTGTCGCACCAAAAAGAACTTCCTCTCTTTGGAATGATTAGTGTAGACGTGTCGGTCCGGACATTGCATATTGCTGCCCATCCTATAAAAGCCTACAGTTTTGTCATATTTTTTTAGAATTAGTTTATAATATAAGTTAAGGTTTTGTTTATTTAACGAAAATGATAATGAAAGTGAGATAAATAGAGTCGAAATGAGAATCAACAACAACAGAATATAGATGAAATAGTTCATACTGACCGTCATGAGTATATAAGTATTACAACATACCAATATTAATTTTAAATTAATACTTGCATACTCACCGGTTAATATGAGTTCATACTCACTCACATTCATACGTGTAATGTTTATCGGTAAGTATGTAAGTATTATCCTTAATTATATATATATTGGGCCCATAAATTAAAAAACTATTATTGGATAGAGCAAACAACGAGAATAGGAATAAATAAGAATTATTCACACTCCCTCAAACAATTACGGTTAATTTTCTTACATATAAAAATTTTAAAAAACAATTATAGCATATATTATGACTTCATGTAATAATATATATATATATACTTGTGTATCATATGTGACACCATCGTCTACTGCTCCAAAATTCATAACATTGAAAAAATCAGCCTTTGCTCCAATAATAAGTAGTAAAATCGTTGCCAAAGCCAAGCTCAAAGCATGAAACATAGCAAAATTAATCTTAAAGATCATATAATATCAGAAGAAAAAAAAGAGAAACATAAAATAATTTTGAGGTTTAGAATCTGAGAGGTTGAAGAAGGATTTTAAAGCAAAAACAAAAGGATAGATTCTTTACTGGCTTATTAGCTGCTATTGTTAATTTATATGCAATTGGTCACTATAAATTTTCCTATTATTATATTAAATTATTAACTCGTTAATACGACATCAGATTATTCCTTATATGTTTTTTTGTTTCAAATCATATCATTTCTAAAATGGCAAGAAAATGATAAATCAAATCTAACTTATTGAAATATTTTTTTTTAATGTACACGGAATATTATGTTATAGTTTATCTTTTGTTATTATAGAAACAATAATCACTTGAAAAATAAAATTCTATCGAATTGAATGTGACATATAAGGGATAGTTTACTTAGAGAAAAGAATGCAGGCAGTGATAGCAAATCACATCGTTTATAGTTTGTCTGATTTGTCAATCATACTCAGTTTTAGTGAAACTAGGATACAGGTATATTTTATGCATGTCAAGTGTTCCAATTCCTTTAAAAATAATAAAAAAATATTTGAATATATGAGCATAATTTTATAAAATAAATCAAGTTGTTAACTAAGGGTAAAAATCTACAAATCATACATATATATTTAATTGTTTAGAGACATTTTTATGGTTGTCAAAATTTTCTTTAATATTTACAAATTTATCATCTAGAAAAAAATATTTATAAATATGTCATTTTTTAAAATAAGAATATTATTGATTAACTATGATAAATAACTAATTGAAAATGTTATTTATTAACAAAATAAAAACACAACAATTTTCACATGAGGTTGAGATATTACAAATATTATATTTTATTAAAATCACTAGACAATTAATTAATTTATTAAAGCCTAATACATAAGATCTAATTCGTACTGACGAGTACTTATTGAGGGAAATGAAAAATACATAAAACAAGACCTAATATAAAATTTCATATTTTAGATTTGAAGACAAGAGGAGGGTGTGACATTTCCAAAGGAAGATCCATGAGCATAATTGCAGCTGGCTGTAGAAATATCTCCTGGAACAGATGAGGTCAATGAGATATTGTCTAAGACAACGTTTGTACAAGGCACCGCATTGCTGCAATTTAGATTTATAGCCACTTTGCTTGCTGATGTCCCAAATAAATTTCGATACGTTACATCGTTAATATGAACTCCGGTTTCCTGCTCAATGACATAAAAACATGAGAACATGTGTCTAATTAGTTGAGTTATATTTGATAAATTCTGCTCGTGTTAAATTTATAGTTTACTAGGTCAATTTCTAAGTCATAACTTATTTTTTTATTAATTCATAAGTACGTGTTAACCTAGATTTGGAACAGGTTAAAAAATGAAAATATTAGTATTCTCAAATATACTATTTAAAAGGTAATGAACCAAAATTAAAAATAATGGTGAATTTTATATGGATTAAAATTAAATATTTAACAATTATATTTTATTTAAACTTACCGTTTTGGAACAAGCAAATGGAACGGTACAGTAATACTGATCAATGATGATGGGATTTTTCACTGCGGTGAAATTCAAATTTGAAAAGCTGATGTGTTGAGCTTGCCCACTTCCAACCTGCATTTTTGTTATCATTAATAATAATTTATATAAAAAAAAAGATTTTAAATAAATTCAAAATTCAATTCTTATAGTTAAAATCCTAAGTAGGATTTAACGAATAAATTCAAAATACACTTGTTTTGTTTTTGTTTTTTCTCGTGGCTGGTTGCCTAGTCTAGTGTCCTTTTTAGGTTTTTAAGAGGATGTCTTTGTGCCCTAGTCTACGATAGTGAGATTTTTTTAATTGCAATACACATATTTTTGTGTAAAAAATAAATAAATAACACAAATACGTTTTATTGTTGACTAACACATACAAATATTATTGATTAAAATATAAAAGTTCATATCCATTATAAGATAAACCATATCATGTTTTACACACAAACGAGATCTTATATATATTGGATGATAAGTAATATGAAAATGTATAATTTTATTAATTAAGATCATATGATAATTATTAATCAAACCTGCCATGTCTTGATTCGTACTCCATTTGTTGTTTCAAAAAACTGAGCAAAATTCACATGGATTTCTTCTACTTGTACCTCCCCACCACTTTTACCTAAGCTCCCAATGCTGTAAACACAAAAAGTATTATTGTTTTTCAAATTTTATTTATTAAGATAACATGGCATGAATGTGTATATTTCATATTTAAAACTCATAATATATTTTTAAAGAAAATTATCATTATAATTATATCACACTCTTTTAGAAAATTTAGGAATTTTTTTTTTTACTCCAATATTTATTTGGGTGGCTCAATTTTAACCTTAAAGTTTTAATTTCATAAAATTGATTTATGAACTTAAATAAATTAAGTATTTAATACCTTTAAAAAAACACTAAAAACACTTGTTAAACCACTCAAAAATCAAGTCGATGGTACATTTGTAATGACTTAAATCATAAAAATATGTAATATAAAAAAAAAATACTCAATATCAATCATAAAATCAAACCATCAATAACAAGTTCAAATCTAACACTAAAACCTCAATCTTTACCATAAAAATGCATGAAAAATATTACAAAAAAAAAACTATGTTAAACTATAAAAACCACTCACATACCTGATTATAATTATAAATCTTGAAAAGAAAATAAATCAATTAACTGAAAGTATTAATTATATCGATCACTTATTCAAATTTAAAGGGTAATTTAATGAAGTTAAAAATTTAAAATTGTCTCACACAATAAAGTATTGGGTAAAAAGAAAGCTCTAATATTTGAGTTTAATTTTGATTTTTTTTTTTAATCTCTTTTACCTTATGCCATGGCCAGGCCCACAAACTATATTAGTGATGTTGATATTTGAAGTGTGATCCCCAATTGATATGCAATCATCACCTGTGTTTGTAAACAACATTTGGGGAGTGAGATAATTCCTTACCTTTTTAACCCCCACAAAAAAATGAAAACAAAAACAAAACAAAAATATATGGTAAACAAACTAAATTTCTAAAAAACAATAAAAAAAAAACTAAAACTCATATTTTCTAAATTTGATTATTCACCATGTCATTAAAACAACTTATTTCTTTCGGTTTACAAATTTATTGAACCAGTTCAATGAATCAGTGAATTATTATTTAAATAACTAATTAAAAGTAATGAAAAAAAATATATAAAATCTACTATTTAAGATAATTTATATTAAAAACATGTATATATATTTTTTACCCGCTCCAATGTTAGAATCATGAATGGAGACAAAACTAGCTATCTCGACATGAATTCCATCTGTGTTGGGACTATCTCTCGGAGAACTTATATTTAGAAAAGATAATTCCACATTGCTTGTTTTCATCAAAGTGATGTGAGCTTGTGGACTATTTATCAACGAAATTTGCTTCATATTCAAATTGTTACAGTTGTGGAATTTAAGTGCCTGCAAAATGTACCATAAATTAAATAATTAATGGCATCTTCTTAAAATTTCCCCGGAAAGTAGAGAGAAAGAGAAGTAAATGTCACCGTTGGTGCAAGAGTGCCGCATCCCTAAATGAAGACAAAAAAAAAAATTAATTAATTAATTAATTAATTGAGGTTTAATAATCAACCAAAATTTCCCTGAGAAAATCTATTACATTTACGACACAAACACAAAAATATAGGTTTGCAAAACCTATTTTCAGTCTTTTTTATCTTTAAATTTTTAAAAATAAAAAACATGAGGTGCTATATTTTTTAATTTGAGTATATAAAACGTTTAAGTATTCAACTATTAAAATAAAAATTTTCAATTACAAATTTATTCTCCATAATGATTAGGATCCTATTTCATTTTAGCCTTTTAAAAGTTTCTATTTGATCCGTGTGGTTCAATAAAAACTCACGAAACATCTCACTGTTATAAAAAAACTTAACAAATTTTTTATGTATCCATTTTTAGTTAATAAATATTTTGTGAGTTTTTATTTAAATAATCATAAGAATTAAACTGATACTTTCAAACTATAAAAACTAAATTGAAACCGAGTAAATTTATAATTTAATCAAATAAAAATATAGATAGATACCTGAAGTTGAGGATGGTATTTACAAGAAATGTCCCACCAACCTTGACCACGGCCGTCGATGACGCCGGCGCCGAAGATATTAAGACGGTCAACACCTTCGAATTTTAACCATGTTGACAAGTCACCACCTCTCCACTGGCTCGGACCATCAGGTGCTATTATTCTTCCATTTAACTTAGAAAAGAAAAAAAGAAAAATTTACAATAAATACATAATCTATAGAAAAATATTTATTCATATATCATTTTTTTTTAATATAAGTTATTTGTAATAATAGATTTAGATATGTATTTTTATTTTTTTACTTTAATAACCGATATTGTTCAATAATTTAGGGAAATCAAAGCATTAAATTATTGGATATAGAAATAGATAATTATAATAAAATGAGAGTTTAATTCCTACAAACTTATTTAGATGATAAGCATTCATCCAAAACAACAATTAAAATAGTTAAAATTAAAACTCAAATTGTTCAATAATTTATTAAAATAGAAGAAATAGTTTGTTTTTGTAAATTTGTATTGAACAAATGGTTATTAACCGTGATATATGTATTCATTTATATGATTTAGTGTTTAGTATTGACTCAATTTTTATTTTACTAATCAATCGCCTCGTCAATTTGACTTAATAGTATACTTTTTTTAATTTTTGAAATCAAATTATTTACTTTTATGCTATTTTCTTTTTAATTTATTCAATTTTAAAAAGGGAACAGATAAATACAAAAGTGAAACGAGTATGATAAATTTAAAAATCGATTATAATAACTAAATTTTAAATTAAAATGAAATTGAGTATGAAACTTATATCCCTATTGCAATGTCAAAAACTCAGTAACCATTTACAACCAAATTAAAAATACGGGGACAAAATAGACACGACGTCTCAAATTGAGGAATTATTTAAATACAGATTGAAAATACAGGGATCAAATAGCACGACGTCCAAAAGTCGAGGATTAATAAAGTAATTTACTCTAATATAAATTTACCTGAACGTTGATATTGTTGAAAGTCTTGCAAGGGCCAAAAAATGTAGTTTGTCGCACGAAAAACGACTTCCCTTGTGGAATGATTAATGTAGATGTGTCGGTCTGGGCATTGCAGATTGCAGCCCATGCTGCTATAAAAGCCTACAATTTTATCATATCAGATATTTAAAAATCAATTTACAATATAATTTATTGTTTACTTAAAAAGGAATGAGAATGAGATAGAGTCGAAATGAAAAACAACACCAATAAAAAAGAAATATATATAATGATAGTAAAAAATTATAAATTGTGTTTAGTGGAATCATTTTGATATTAGAATTATAATAAAGACGAGGTTATTGTGAAGTTGTTTACAAATTTTTAGAATTAAATTAAATTTAAATTGATGTAAGAACCCATAGTAAAAAATAGAGAGAAAGAAGAGGAAAATCGTGATGTAAAAAATGATATTTATCTACTCCTTCTAGTCCCCTAGGCACGTTTGGTATACGTGGATTAAAATTGGATGACGTTGGATTGGTTTCCTAAATTCATGATAAAATAATTAATACAAAATGTTAACTATTTAAGTTAATTAGTTTAGTTTTAACTATGCATTCTTAATTATAAATAATTAATTTTTAATTTATTATGAAAAGGTTTAAAAAATATATTGTTGATAAATTATTATTTTATTTATACCATTAATCAAAATGAAATTAAAAAAAATAATGAAATCATCTTATACAATTCTCATTTCTACCTATCAAATACAATGAGAAATTTTCTCGGGTAACAAAATTTTCAATAATATTTATAAATATATAGCATTTTTAAAAAGTATTGGTGAATATAGCATTTTAAAAATAAAAACTCTCATTCATATGAATCGATAAAAAAATTGATTAAATAAGGTGAATCAGTGATTACATGTGCGGAAGATCAATTAATATTGTGAATAAGTAAAAATCCAATGATTATAATCATGAATCAATGATTATATGTATGAATCTAGTGACAATTTTGTAAAATTGTAGGTTCGTTTTATGATATATTTGTAAATGAGTTTTTAGGATGTTATTCATAAAATATTAGACCTAATTCTACTATATATGATGTGCAAAGCCTCAAATACAAAACCTCTTATTTATAGACATCAATTTCTTAAACAATGAGAATAGGAATAATCTCAAAAACCTAAAAAATCAAAATTCATATTTAACCCAAAAAAAATGATTCACACTCTCTCCAAGTAATTTTTTTTTTTTTACAAAGGACAAGAAAAAAATGTAGCAAAAAATAAATGATTTCATGCAAAAAAAAAAAAGAAAAAGAAAAAGAAAAACAAACAAAAACAAAAACAAAATATATATATACTTGTGTATCATCTGTGACACCATCACCTACTGCCCCAAAATTAAAAACATTGAAAAAATCAGCCTTTGCCCCACCAATAACAAGTAAAATTGTTCCCAAAACCAAGCTCAAAGCATGATTCATGGCGAAATGAATCTTAAAAATCATATAATATTAGAAGAAAAGAGAGAAAAGTAAAATAATTTTGTGGTTTCTAATAGAAGGATTAGTAGCTATTTATAATTTACATATGCAATTGCTCACTATCTTGACAGCTGGTTTGTTTTTATCCTATAAGGACTGTTTTAATAAATCTCATATGATAATTATCTAAAAAAATCCTCTTTGCTAAATTTCATATGGAAAGTTAAATTTTAATGGAGAAATTACCACATATATGATATTTTGTGATTTTATTTTCACTTTTCTCTGATCATTGACCAAACGGCAGCCTCATTCTAAATGGAAAGTTTGATTTAAAGATTTTTTTTTTCTATTCTTAAATAAGGTTATTCTTTGGTAAATCCAACCCTAGATTTTTTTTTTTTTTTAAAATTAAACATGTGCCTACAAATTTGATAAATCTTATAATTTAACCAATAGAGGTTTTGAAAACTATATAACTTCCTTAAACACTGTAAGTTCATGTGAAAATATTATGTTTTTGATGTGGAAAGTACAAAATTCATAAACAAATGGTATAAACCATTTTATCAAAAATTTAAAACTATATAATCTAATCATACAATATACAATCGGGGAAATCAAATTTAAGAAGAAGAGCAAATCTCTGATAAAAAAAAAAAAAAACAAGAACAAATCTCAATCTTCCAAACAAGGGGAAAAAATTCGTGACCGGGGGGTTGAAAATCTATATAAAACTCTACACCGGTTTTGATATATTATATTAGAAATTAACAAAAAAAAAATTGATTAAGTTTGATTAGATTTTTAGAATTTGACTTGTGCCTAATATAAAATTATAAAATGGATAAAAATTTTTTTTGCTAGAATTTATGTTAATTATAAAAGTATACATGTCTTCAGAATAAAGGCCAATTTTAAAATAATTTCTTAGTATATTAAAAAAAATATTAATCTCTCAAATCATTGTGATTAATTTTCATTTCAAATGTTTTTTTTTTAAATCTAATAATAAGAATAACAAATCACAATTAACTTTATTGTGTATAATAGAGATGTTTAACTAATTTTATATAACAATTAACAAGTGTGAAATATTTAGCTAAAAATACAAGTATGAAATAATAAAATTATAACAGTTGTGAGGCTAATGAACATAAAACTATATAGTTATTAATAAAATTTGGATTTCACTGAATAAACATTATTATTTATAATTTAGAAAAAATAAACGATTTATAAACAAAAAATTACACTCACTTCTTAGCTAATAAATATTAATTAAATTATTTATAAATGTTGAACATAAAATCATCACTGCATAATCACAAAATAAAAAAAAACGTAGAGGTAAAAAATTGTATTTAATTAAAATTTTCATTTAATTAAGCTTAACAGTAAATAACATAATGTATAACTCATATATGGATGCAACAAAATTATCAAGAAAAATCAACAATTATCTTATCTATTAAAAAAATCTATTTAAAACTCACATTAATGAACAATATGTTGGATAAAGATTAAGAGAGGACATTTAATAGTGACAAACCTAAATACTATATAAATGAACAAATCAGAATTTCATAAGAACGAAAGAAAAATTTAAAATGATCATTGATTATTTTTTAAAAGTATAAAACGAAATTAAAAAAATAAGACCAAACATAACATGAAAATAAATCAAGAATAAAAACACTTATGGCAATCAAGAAAAAAAAACACAAGTGAGTTTTGAAAAAAAAAAACAAAAACAAAATAACAAGAATACTTATTGCAAAATGGAAAAGTGAGTTTTGAAAAGAAAAAAAAATATCAACAAGAATACTTACTTGCATAAAGGCTATGAAGAAGATTCAAAAGGGAAAAAATGAAGAAAACAATGAAAAAAACCTTACGATCAATGTTGTGGGGTCAAATTTGATAACACATGGAATTTTACAACTTGAAAAAAATATCTACGCACATCGTCTGAGCACACTAAGCACAGTACCTAGACATGCCGCCGTCTACGCACAGTGCATGGTCATAAAGTCTACACATCTGACAAGACATGGCTATGCAGTCTCTGTCACATACCTATATACTTGAGACTAAAAAGCTACATGATTGAAGTATCTAATCAAGAGACAACACGTGACATAACCAACACGCGACACGTAGTTGAGAAGCAATACCTGGCCCAATCCCGACGCGACACGTGGCATGATGATGTCACCAACTTTTCTCCTATATATAGGAGAAGAAACTCATTCATTAGGTAGCTAATTTCTACTACAATTCTCTCTGGAACATTAGCTCTTCTTGCTTTGACTTAAGCATCAAAGGGTGTTAGGTCGGCACCACTGGTGTTTCGTTCCTTTCCTGTGTAGAGACACACAGTGCTCGTCAACTACTTAGCTTACCACCTACGCAGCACCTCTAGTGCAGTGCACGACCTCCGACTCATCTCATCTTCTAAGTTCGTTGCTTACGTGGAAGCTCTCTATTTTTAGACAACAACATTTGGTGCCGTCTGTGGGAAAAGTATATAACTAACTGCTCTACCATCGAGGATGAGTCGAAGAAGTCAACACGGTGATGATGTAGATGACGGTGAAAACCGCAACCCTCGTTATACGAGATATCAAACTCGTAGCACTAGAGAACGACAACAACAAACTGATGAAAATGATCAAGAATTAGTAAGAGTTGTGCCAATGCCAGACAGAAGGGTAGATGCTGTAGAAGAGCAAGTGCTAGGTGTGAATCGAGATCTTGCTAAAGTACTTGAAATTCTCACACAAAAATCTAATCATCAAGCCCCTACTGACGACAAGGAATTACGGTCCAAGAAGGACAGAGAACCTATAGAGCGCATAGGTGAATCGCGGAATCATGAGAAGAGCGATTCAAAGGGGAAGTCAAGGCTAGATATCCAGGACAATTCCTCTTCATCTCATAACTCTCATCGCAACAAGCAACCTAGTCAGAACGAAGGTCTGACCTCAGAGAAGTTCTAAATCAAAAGAGAAAAGAATATGAAGATGTTGTGAAGTCTAGTGCAGAAAGTTCCTAGCCTTGGGCACCCGAGTTGAAAAAGCACCAGGATCAACTTGGTCATATGAAGAAAGAGTATAGAGGAAAAACTCCTCTTGCACTAGAAGATCTACTTGAGCAAAATGAACCGCCATTGACCGATAATATAATGGAGGTGAAGCTTCCCACCAAATTCAAAATGCCAACTATGACCATGTATGATGGTTCAAAGGATCCACTCGAGTATATTTATACGTTTCGAACCTGGATGGAGCTCTAGTGAGTCCGAGATGCTATTAAGTGTATGGTATTCCCTCTTACATTAGAAGGCCATGCTCGCGGGTGGTACAGAAAGCTCAAGCCGAGGTCCATCTCTTCATTTAAAGACCTCACTCGATCTTTTGCAACTAAGTTCCTTGGTGGAAGAGATCATAAAAACCAGCCACGCACCTTTTGACTGTGCGTCAGAAGTCAGAGGAGAGCCTCCGAGATAAAGTAGTGGGATTCAACAATGAGGCTTTGAAGGTAGAAAGTTATAGTGATGACATAGCTTTAACTGCTATGATGGCTTGTTCAAAAGATGAAAAGTTTTTGTGGTCTTTAGGCAAAAAGACACCTGTTACATACACTGAGCTACTCGCTAGAGCACAAAAATACATGAGCGCTAGAGAGTTACTCAATGCAAGAGAAACTTTAGATGAAGAAGGTAGTATTAGAACTTCTGTAACGTCCCGTTATTTTTGTGATAAAAAAAAATTTATTTATTTTATTTTAATTTAAGTAATTAAAGTTTATTTATTTATCGGTAAATTAGAATTTAGTAGTTTATATCGATTTAAGTCATTTTAATGGCTTTATTTATTTAAATACGTTATAATGGTATTAATAATTATTAACGGGCCAATTAATAATTATTAATCACCATTGGGATAGTTTAAGAACTTCGGGTTTCGATTTATAAGTTAAAAGTCATACAAGGACGTAACCGTCATTTCTAAACTTCTTAAAATATCTAGACACTATTCATCTTCCTCCTCAAATCATAAAAAGACAAAAAAACATAAAATTCACTCATCCACTCTCCACAAACCCGAGCAAATAGAGGAGGAAGAGAGGAGAGGAAGAAAGTGTCGCCCCGACTTCGTTTCTTGGCCGTTTTGCGTGATTTCAGATGCGTTGGAAAGCTCTCGCCTAGACCTTTCTACCCATTCCACTCTTGGAACGTTTCAAACTCTCTAAGGTAAGCCTAGATTTTGCATTCTCATAGTATTTCCATGAAAATTGATTCAAGTTTTTGAGTTCTTGGCCAAAACTCTCATCCCCTTCCAATTTTGTTGTTGAATGTTGATGGAAAACTTATTGGGTAACAATTACTTGACTTTCCCTTAACCCTAAACTCGAGTTTCAGTCGAAACCCTTTCCGTTTGAATTTTACCTTTTAGGATTTGATTATGGGTTATTTACTATTGATTATAATGTTTATTGTAATTCAATTCGGGAAATTACATAATGTTCAAAAATCCGGTTTATCGTTACCCATTGAAAACCGGAATTGCCAAAGTACTTGAAATCAATCCAAAACACCTCTAAATTGCCTAAAAGCCGGAAAACCAAACTCGAGGCCTATTTTCCCTATCATGGCCGAGAGCACCCTTTGGGATATTCGGGGTTTTTCGTCGTTTTATGCCTTTAGTTGTCAATCGATTGATGTATGTTTATTTATTAATTGTTATATGTAATTATTTGTAGGTGTTTATTGATTTTCTTGCTTGATCGCTCTTCCGGAGGTTTGGAGCGAAACCACTTCTTCTAAGGTGAGAATAGTTAGGATTTAAAGTAAATTTAGAAAGCAAATAAGTATGATGGTTTGTAGAATTGGAAACTAAGACTAGATTTCAAATCTAAGATTAGAGGGAAGTGAGTTAGTGCCCTTAGGATTTGAAGTTAATCCTTTAAGCGAGAACTTAGGATTTCTTGAAGAAAGCTTTGAACCTTAGAAAGTTTTAAGTTAGATTCGTTTCGAAGTTTAGGATGGATCATTGGAAGTTAAAATATCCAAACTTGTATATAGAACGATTAATAGAACCTCGGATTATTATTGGAAGTTTAAAATCCTGGAAGGTATTGGTTAATCGTTTAAGATAGGATTTACCTGTATTAATGTAGCGGAGTTCGATTTACATATCGTTCGTCCGGAGTTTCCTATCTATTTTACTTTATGTCTTTTATTTTATACCCCTCTACTTTATGCTTGCATCGACTACTTTAATTCCGTACTTTACTTATTTACTTTTACAAGGATATGCAGACATATGCATATCATATTGCACCATAACATTTTTACATCATGCATTGAAAAAGAAAAGAAGGGGAGAATGCTGGAGCCTACGGGTAGTGTCCGCATCACCTTGAGAAAAGAAAAGAAAGTAAAACAAGGAAAGAAGTTGAATGGTAAGTTACGGGACGTACACATTACTTCTCATGCATAGGGAGTTGAATGGTAAGTTACAGGACGTACGCATTACTTCCTCATGCATAAGGGCAAATGCGAAATCCTGCGGGATGTCCTCATGCATTCATGCTTATGATTGATGATATAGAGAATCGAGATGTTATATTTTATACAAAGTTTATTTACTTTACTTATTCTATGTCATAACAAGTTAATGGATGAGGATTGACTACGAGTGTAGTAATATCATATTTTGGAGAAAAACGGAATAGAATTACCTAGATTTTGGAGAATTCTAGGAAAGAATGTGTCAGTTTAATTGGACACAAATCGGAAATGCAAGTTTGAGGTCTAACCTTACTTTTTATTCTTATTATTCTCACTGGGATTAGTTTGTTAGCTCATGATATTACAAACATTTCAGGTAATGTTTGGGATCGTGGAAGAGGAGCTGGTGCGCGCTTGATCGAGATGGACTAGGTGTTATGTAAAAATCCATGTACATGGTTTTGTGAATTTTATATCATTTTTGAGATTTGTACAATTGTATATAGCTCTTAAGAGCTTTTGTCTTTATGTTTATGATTCTAATCATTTTAAACTCCTGGATAGGAACTTAATGTTCCTTGTGTATTTTAGATTTTGAAATTAAGATGTAAACATGTTTTGGCCAGCAAATTTTCAAACATAACCACGCCAAATTTTCTTAAAATAAAAGACTTCCGCTGTGTTTTCTAATTTAATTTATTTAAAAGTGTCGGGTCGTCACAACTTCTGATCATAAAAGAAAGAGCCAACAAAAAACCTCACCTGGAGGACAGATCTTCATGAAGATGATAAGAGAAAGAGGTCAGGAGACTAGTCTGATAAGCAGAGTTTCCTGCCACTATCCCAATCGAGAAATTACTTATGGAAATTCATTCCTGCCACTATCCCAATCGAGCAATTGCTCATGGAAATTCAAAATAAAAATTTATTGAAATGACCAGCAAAAATGTGGGCAAGAACAAACAAGAGGAACAAAGACAAGTATTGCCTCTTCCCCAAAGACCATGGACATACCACCTCTGATTATTTCGATCTCAAGGAAGAATTTGAGACCCTTATTCAAAGAGGGTACTTGAAGGAATTCATGAGAAGTAAAGGAGATAAGAAAGATCAGGACCGTGATAGTCAAGATTTTTCAGATGGAGAAACAAGAACCATCATTGGGGGCCCGACTATTGAAAAAGAGCTCAAGCCCTAGAAGAGATCACATTAGGTTACTGACGTAGTAGGCCAAGACATCAACACATTGATTTATCTCATCTGAAAGGCTCTATTACACCCATGAAGATGTCAAGCAACTTAGATTTTATTTATTTTAGTTTTCAATTTTGTTAAAGTTTTTTATTGTAAGAGGTTCGACAATAAAAATGAATAAGATTGTACTTTCTCTACTTATTGCATCTATGTAGAGTTAAATAATTCGAAACTCATTAGACTCAAGTTAGGCTTCAAGACATAAAACTCTACTTGAGTGGGGGCCAACTATGTGAATCTACTACAACAGAATGAAAAAGTTCTAAGTTCACCAAGGTTGAAGAGAAAAATGAAAATGTTTCTAAGTACACCAAGGTGGAAGACAAAATGAAAATGTTCCAAGTCCACCAAGGTGGAAAAGTAAAATGAAAAAGTTCTTAGTTCATCAAAGTGAAAGAGCTCTACATAAAAAATTCTTAAGTCTACTCGGAAGTCAGGGCTCTAGAGAGTCGCACCTAGTAGAAGAATTTAAAACGAAGAATAAAATTCTAAGTCTATTAAGAGTGCATGGCTCGTAGAGGAATTAAGGAAAAATTCCAAGTTTACTATGGGTGTAAAGCCTCTTACAAGTTATACCTACAAAACAACACTTAAGAAAATTTGAAGTTAGATCAATCAAGTTTATGTCAAGACTCGATGACAAGTCGACTCCCAAAAACCAATTTAAAATTGGTTACAAAAAAAGAGTCAATGAGTTGACCACTGGTCAACGAGGTCAGTAAAAAACTGACATGCGTCAGCGGTTCTGGCTTTTACCCATGGGTCAATATGCGGGTTGGCATAAAACCCACAGGTTTTTACTCTTGAAGAAAAAAAAAGAAGGGAAAGAGAAGAAGTTAAAAAAAAAAAAAAGCAAAAGCTACTTCGTAAAAAAAAAGGACTGAAATCCATGCGGGTCAAAATCAGACTCGCATGGATACCCGCGGGTCAGGTTTTAACTCGTGTGTAAAAACACCACAAGAGAAAAAGAAGAAGAAGAAAAAAATATAGGGGAGGGACACGCGGGTAAATCCCTGACCCGCGTCCACATATGTTGCAAGTCAGACCCTCCATAAAAGAAAAGGGTCTAACACCACATAAAAAAAAAAATCGGTCTAACGCCAAAGGAAAGAGAAAGGAAAAAAAAATCTTTATTTCTACTTTTCTTTATTTCTGTTTTATTTTTCTCTCTTGCTACTTTCATGTTCAATTCAAAGAACTTATCTGAAATTGGAGCTAACAATCTACCAAATTTTTTCAAGAATGACCATGACAGAAAATTCAACCTACCAACTCCAAACTATGTGTTTTCTCAAAATTTTAACAAGTGCTAAGGCAGAAAATTCTAGCTACAAACTCTCAAAATTTTGACCAAGCTACAACCTTCTACACTTAGAATATTTTCAGAAAATTCACCGAGATAAAATTCCACTTTGAAAGAATACTCCCAAACAGCATTGAACTCACATCTCCACTCAGCTCGGGAGTAGGGGCATCTGTTGTGGGGTCAAATTTGATAACACATAGAATTTTACAACTTGAAAAAAATGTCTACGCACATCTTCTGAGCACAGTACCTAGGCACGCCGTCTACGCACAGTGCATGATTATAAAGTCTGCGTACTTAACAAGACATGGCTACGCAGTCTCCAGCACAGACCTATATACTTGAGACTAAAAAGCTACATCATTCAAGTGTCTAATCAAGAGACGACACGTGGCATAACCAACATGCGACATGTCGTTGGGAAGCAATATGTGGCCCAATCCCGACGCGACACGTGGCATGATGATGTCACCAACTTCTTCTCCTATAAATAGGAGAAGAAACTCATTCATTAGGTAACTAATTTCTACTACAATTCTCTCTGGCACACTAGCCTTGCTTGCTCTGACTTAAGCATCGGAGGGTGTTAGGCCCGCACCACATCGGTGCTTCGTTCCTTTCCTGTGCAGGTACACACATTGCTCGTCAACTACTCAGTTCACTACCTATGCAGCACCTCCAGTGCGGTGCACGACCTCCTACTCATCCCATCTTATAAGTTCGTTGCTTACGTGGAGGCTCTCCATTTTTAGACAACAATAATCAAGATTTTGTTGGTTTTAGGTTTGTATTTACAAAAACATTAAAAATTAAAAAAAAATACTTACAAAAGCAGGAACTCAATGACATAATCCATGAATAATAACATGCGAGTGAAATTAAGAAGAAGATGCATAAACCAAATAAAAAAAAACAAATAACAAAAGAGAAATTTCATTGGGTAGTAGAATTTTCTGCAATATTTATAAAATATAGCGTTTTTAAAAATCATTTGCAAATATAACATTTTTTAAGAACCCGCATTCATGTGAATATGTGATTATAATTTATAAGGTAATCAGTGATTACGTGCGTGAATGATCAATGAATAAAGGGAATCAGTAAAATTGGTGATTACTTATTTTGTGAATTATCAACGATTACTTATGTAGAAATCAATGATTACTTGCACGAAACTAGTGGCAATTTTGTAATGTTTTATGCGCAAGTTTGAGATTTTTGCTATATTTGTAAATAAATTTTTTGGCTGCTATTTTTGTAAATATTGAACCTGATTGTGTTATATGTGCAAAAGTCCCCAACAAAAAGCTATTAGAGAATATGTAAAATTTTTAAAAACCAAATAAAAAAAGATTAAAAAAATTTGATGAAATGAAAAGAAAAGGAAAAAACTTAAAATTTTTAATAACCAAATCTAAATTTTTTTTGATGAAACTAAAAATCAAACATAAAAATTTGAAAAAACCAAATAGAAAAGATATCTATAATACCTCTAAAAGGGGCTTATGGGGAGAAACTTTTGATTTCACCTTTTGCCCCTCTCTATAATATTAATTTATATTTTAGTTTTCTTTATAATATAATCTAAAGATTATTGAATGGGAAGGAGATATATAGTCAACACATAAATGCATTGAAGGAAAAATACATGCACAACGTTGTTCAATTGGTTTATTTATTAGTTAGTACTTTTGCAATTAAGATTCTAATTAAACTTTTGCTTCGGGAATAAAAAAGAAAAGGAAAGGATTTGTTTGATTTAAGAGCCATTTATTCTAGAGTTTTGACTATTAATTGAATGCAAGTTTTCGAAAATTGTAGACTATAAATTGATACAAGAAAAATTTAAAAAAAAGTGAATTTTTTAGCGTTGCTTTCAAAGTCAATCAATTTATGTATTCTGTTCTATTGGTATCTCAACATTTTGACAATAATAAAGTCGTGGAGCGAAAAGGGTAAAGCAAACAAATTAGAAAAGAAAATGGAAGACAATATGAGCGTGAAAGTAGATAAATGAGTCTTCTTTCACTCTTTTTAATTTTTTCTCGCGAGAAATGGCTGTTGAAATTTCTCTCATCCGATGAAACGATAAGTAGAGCGTATTCCGTATAGGAGAATTTTCCATTTCAATTGGATGAATTATTTTTTTTTTCAATTCTCTCTCTCTAAAAGAATGGAAGCAAAAATTATTTTGTTTTGTTTCTCATTTTTACTTTAGTTTAAGAGGGAGAACAAAAATATCTTCAGATTTATCAATTGTGTTGGAATTTGGAAAGATGGTTCCAGAAGCATTGTTAGATATGTTATATCAATTTTCATATATTTATAATATAGGCTAGAGAGGGAGAATTTTTTTTTTTTAAAACTATTTTTCTACGTATATGGATAGGAATATCATTTTTCTTTTAATAAAACTTTATTTTTATAATTTATTTTAACAGCTATTGAGTGTTAGCTTTCCGAATTATATACGAATTACAATTTATGATTTTTTTTATAAAATTATGAGTGGTAATAATATGTGGCAATTTGTACCCAACAATGATTCATTTTATGCCTTCGGCTTAGTTTTTGTATTTTATTTGATTTATGATGTTAGAGTAAAATTGTGATGGTCTCTACCGGTGCCTCTTCAATTTCATCATTTTATCTATTTGATTCTTATTAATTTATAATTTATTCGCCATTTCCAACTCTTTAATATGTTAGTTAACATTCCAACTTTTGGATAAATTAATTTCTTTTTTAGAAGATTGTAAATTTTTAGTTTGTGTTTATGTTAGAAAAATAAAAGTTAGTCCTATTTTATTTTATTTTTTTCTTCCGTTGTAAAATCTATTATAGTTTTCAACTTATTTAGAAATGATACTACGAATATAAATATTATGTTTTGTTGTTAGAAATAATCATTTCTTTTTCCACTTTCCAATAAAATTTAATATTAATGAGTTTCCTATTGTGCATTTGTAACGTCCCGTTACTTTTAGAGGTAAAATTTTTATTTTATTTTATTAATTTTTTTTTTATTTATTTAAAGCTTTTAAAATTAGTTAAAATTAGTAATTTCAGTTTTATTAGTTATTTCCGTCCGAAAATCCTTTTTATCTTTTTAATTCGTTTCGGTGACTCTAATAATTATTAACGGGCCAATTAATAATTATTAGACACCTTTAAATTTATTTAAGACCGTCGGTTTTCATTTTATAAGCAAAAGGTCGAAAAGGGCAAAACCGTAATTTCGCAAACCCTAAAATATCTAGATATTTCTTTTGTAAATATCTTCTTTATCTTAACACTTAAGCAAAATTCATCTTCATCTTCTTCTCCTTCTCCTTCCTTTTCTTCCTCACATGGGCATCCATGGATGAGAAGAAAAATTCTTACTTTTCTTCGTTTCTCATTCGTTTCTCGATGGATCGGCTTTATTTTGGTTGCGTTGGATTGTTTGGGATGAGGCCTATCTACCCCACCTAACCTTTTGGCGTTTCCCGTTCTCCAAACAAAACCCTAAAAAGTAAGTTTTCAAGACTTTTTATATGGTTTTGTTCGTTTTTGATTGTAAATGAGTTTTGAAGTTGAAATCATGAATGGTTATCATGGAATTTGACGATTTTGAACCCGGATTTTCGAAAAACACTATTCACGTGAAATCACTATTCATCCGAAATCACTATTCATCCGAAAATGCAAACTTGTTCTCATATTAGATATGAGTTGTATTATGTTGTGCAATTGATGAATTGTAGGTGCGATTGCTCGGTTGTTGAATTGTGGGAAATCGGAGTTTTGGACCAAAACTAATTTGGCTAAGGTGAGTTTAAAATGGTTGTGATTACTTTTATGCTTTCAAATTACTTGACGATTATGTTCGATCGAAGTTAAGAGGGTTATTAGATTTTAGAACTTTTCCAAGAATGCTTGTTATTTGGGAGTTAAGGAAAGTGCATAAGGAATTTAGTTAAGTTTGGTTGTTGTTTAAAGTAAGATAATATGGTGAAATTCCGATAACCGATATGGTGAAATTCCCGATAACCGATATGGTGAAATTCCTGATAACCGATATGGTGAAATTCCTGATAACCGATATGGTGAAATTCCCGATAACCGATATGGTGAAATTCCTGATAACCGATATGGTGAAATTCCTGATAACCGATATGGTGAAATTCCTGATAACCGATATGGTGAAATTCCTGATAACCGATATGGTGAAATTCCTGATAACCGATATGGTGAAAGTCCTGATAACCGATGTGGTGAAAGTTACGAGATTAGACTACTTGAAAGAAATGGAATGGTTTGTGATTGGTGACTTGCATAGTATCGTTATGCACGGATGTCACGGAATGGTTTGTGATTGGTGACTTGCATATTATCGTTATGCACGGATGTCACGGTGACTTGCATATTATCGTTATGCACGGATGTCACGGAATGATTATGATTGGTGACAAGTGGTCACGGATGAAATGAGAAATTTACTTTGTCATTTACTTTGTTATTTACCTTGTTATTTACTTTGTTATTTACTTTGTTATTTACTTTGTTATTTACTTTGTCATTTACTTAGTTATTTACTTTGTTATTTACTTTGTCAATTACTTTGTTATTTACTTTGTTATTTACTTTGTTATTTACTTTGTTATTTACTTTGTCATTTACTTTGTTAAGCACTAGTACCTACTTTATTTTACGAGCTTGAGTATTTACTTTCCGAATTTACGAGTTAGTAGAATGGTTTGATCTATTTATGAAAAGTACTTCGGAATATTGAATGGTTAATGCAAGAGTACTTAGATTTATTTGGACACATTCTCCGATATGGAATTTGGTTCATAAAAGTGCTTGCATCCATCTTATTCTCACTAGCATTGTTTGCTAATGGTGCTACACCACTTTATTTTCAGGTAATACTCGTGGTAGAGGACGAGGTCGTGGAGGTGGTGCTGCGTGATCTCGAGTGAATGCTTATGGACATTTGGATTAGTAAATCTAAGTTTGGAGCATTTTGGGAATGCTATATATACATATAAACTTGAAATAAAGTCTTAAAACTTGTATTTTGTGGCTCATGAGAGCCTAAAGTCGGTTGTATGTATATTTTGAGTTTACTTTCTCTGATTTGAGTATATTCTGGAGTAGGAATATATGTGATTAAAATTCTCTGAGATGTGTTCTTAAAAACAGGTTTAGGGAGTTCATATTTTAAACGGATCCACGCCAAATTTTTGTAAAAATAAGTCTTCCGCTGTTTTACTTCTGATTTAAAGATTTGTGAAAATTCGAGTCTTTACAGCATTGAATTTTCATCTAAGTCAATTTCAACTCTCAAGAAATGAAGGCATATGAATTTGATCCTTATAAAAATTTTCCTTAAATCTAAATACTCCTTAGCAAAAAACGTTACAACTTAATTTAATTTTGCACATTTAAAAATAATTTCTTTTAATGATGTATTTTTTTAGCAATTAACTAATCTATTTTAAATTAAAATTAGCGACAAAAGTATCGTATTAAAATTTTAAATAGAAACAATTAATTTTATTCATTGTCTATTTAAATCATCAATAGAGAATTACAGTATTTGTTATTTATATTTACGAAAGCATGAGAGATTTCAAAAGGCAATTATATTAAAAATTAAATATATTAAATTATTGAATTCATTACAATCTAAAGAAAAAAAATTAAATTGTGTTAATTGATTCTTCGACTACAATTCTAAGAGAACTATTTATTATTTGTTTTTTTTTTGCCAAATTTATTATTTGTTAAATTGTGTAAAATATTAATTTACTGTTTTTTTCACTTTAAAAACACGTGCAACGCACGTTTATGAATACTAGTAACACTCAAAGGGAAAAAAAAACCTATAGAGATTATGTAAAATTTATAACAACTCAATCTAAAAAATTTAAAATAATTAAAAAAAGCTAAATTATATTAATGAGAGATAATTTGATAAGGAATAATATGGGTATAGATTTTTAGAAAACCTTGCAAATAGCTAGTTTTGAAGAAAGAAAAAATTTGTTGCTAAATTTTTAATTGATAGGTCAAAAAGTGGCTATTTTTTAAGTTAATCCTATATTAAAGGGGAAAAAATATTTTTGGTCCGGAGTTTTTACTTTATCTTCTATTTGGTCCATGAGTTTTAAAACTTGACAAATATATCCCTTAGTTATAATTTAACAATCATTTTGGTCCTACTCAAAATTCTATTAAATACTTATAAGAAATCTGATTGTATATTATTATATTAATTTTAAGACTAAGAGGCATTATTAAGTTGCTTATGTTGTTTATTTAAAATGATGCGGCATGATGATTATTTTTATTTAGGTTGAAATTCAATTACTGATATTATATTCATTTTTATTTTTTAATGTACTCTCGTTTCTCTCTCATCTCAATGTTAAACACCCCGAATCTCAACCTTAGACCTCTAACATATAATTGAAAGAAGAAGACATTGTATTGTGAAAATTCAAACTGTATGTTCTTCAATCCAAAATAGATCTTCAATCTATGTCCTCCTATCTGTGTCTATCTCTCAATCCTAACCCTTATCAACACAAGAAATTTGAATTAGATTCTTTTTCACACCATTTTTTGGAAGAAATTTTCAATTGGGTGCGTGCTTCATCGATTAGATCAATAACCCATGATTTTGGGTTTTTATTTAAAGGGGTGTTTGGTGCATAGGAATGGAAATGTGATGTCTGAGATGCGATGACTGAAAATGTAAAGTTTGTGTTTGATAGGCAGAATAAGAATAGAAAAGTGGTTTAGTTTCTTTTTATTTAATTAACTTATTATATTTTAAAAAATTAAATAATGATATAAAAATAAATTAATATTTACAATAATATTTTATTTAAAAAATCACTTCATCATAAATTTAAAAAAAATTAAAAGAAACTAAACTAAATATTTAATATTTATTTAGGGGGTTAAGATGCCAATACAAATAGTAAGTATATGACTAAGAAGCCAAACACCCCTTTATAGACGTTGATTTGATTTGATTTAATGATATTTTTTTCTCATTACGTTAATGAAAATACATTTTACTATCACACCTGCTCCTTGACTTCCAATGTTAACACCATACTAACTCATCTAATTTATAGCCGAAGCAAAAGTTCGAATTAAAAGAGAACTAAATTCATCCACTCACACCCTTATCCTTGGGCTTGGATCTTTACAGATTTCATAATCCCCAAACCCTTTATATATTCTTAAAATACAAATTATTAGCAAAAAAAGATTTGGAAAGGAAAAGGGATGAGTACGTGTGGTGGTGATTTATTGAAAATGATTATAAGAGGAAATTGGGGAAGGGGATATGACCACCAAAGCCTAAAAAAAAAATTATTAGAAAGTTCACCACTACATTATCTCATCTTATCTCATTATCTCATCTTATCGTATATCATATTTTCTCATCTCATATTATCTTGTCTTGTCTTGTCTTATTTTATCTCATTTTATCGAATCCCATCTCATCTCATCTTGTCATATCTTATCTTATCTTATTTCATCTTATCTAATCTAATCTAAACTATCTTATCGTACCTTATCTTATCTTATTTCATCTTATCTAATCTAATTTAATATTATCTTATTGCACCTTATCTTATCTTATTTTTTCCTATCTCATCTCATCTTATTTAATCTCATCTTATCTCACCGAATCTTATCTTATCTCACCTCATCCACATCATATCTACACCAGATCTAGTTTATTTTTTTTTCCTTTTTACTTCACTTTTGGTGCACATTACTGCTAATATTGTTTTAGGTTTGTTGATTGCTTTTAAGTGAGCCTAAAGTAAGGGTTGCAACTGATAGCTTATTTGAGTATGTGAGCATACTATCTGAGTGTAAACAAGAGTGATCTACAAACTCTTGAGCGTAAACACTCAGTGATTCCTTGTGAGGTCCATACATATTTTTTTTGTTACTAACATTACTTGTAGTCATGTCAAATGTGAAACACTACAAAAAATCGTACCTATAACGACGCTATCTTTATCGACGCAAAACTTTGGAACTACATAATTTAGAAATTTAGAAGTGACCATAATGTAGAGACTAAAATGAAGATTCCAAAACATCTTGACTCATTCAAGTCGGATTTAAACGAAAAAGTTGTCTAAAAGAAGGTTAACGACATTGAAGGGGAGGAGTTTTATTGACATAATTTGGAATTACAAGGGTGTAATTTTTCATTTTTAAACCACGGGGTTGTTCATACATTTGACCAAAACCATAGGGGTGTCATTTGGATTTTACCCTATATTTAATCATTGTAATTAGTTTTCCAACCATTAGAAACAAATTTTTTTACACTAATTAATGAAAAAAATAACAGGGACTAAGTTGAACTACCACTACAAAAAAACTTTCAAATTGTGACGAATCATCTGCAATGCAGGGCGTAGCTTTTTCCCAAATTGCGATGCAGATTGCGTCAGAGACGTGCGTAGCAGATAACTCCGTAGCCATTTCGAAATTGCGTCTTCTGGCGTCACGAATGTGCAACACAAGATGTCGCGTTGTAAAAATAGTCAACGAAATCGATTACTATCAGAGGATCACAAAATATGCTACTCGGGCGTCGCAATTTGGGAAGGCATTTGGGTGACGTACTATGTCACTCTTTCAAGAAGAAATGTTTACGTTCGTCGTAAATACATTTGCGATGCAGGAGTCGCGTTTTGGGAACACATTCTTGTGATGTGACGACACAAGGTGAGTGCGTCGTAAATATTATATTTTTTTTAATTAATTATAATAATAATAATTAATTTTAAATTTATTCTTTTTTATTTATTAATTTGATTATTATTATTATTATTATTCTTATTATTATTATTAAGAAAATTAGAATAATAAAAATGTATATAAAATACTGAATAATTTAGTGAATTCACAAAGGTTTATGCTAAACTATTGCTGGGTGGGGGCGGGGATGCTGAAGATGAAGGTTTAGGGTCACTCGAGCCACGAGAACTGAAAAAAGCGACCAACCTCTCTGCAACATGAGCCTGGACTTGCTTCTGCACAAGTAAAGCGACGCGAGCATCAATGGATGAACGTATTTTCTGCACCTCTAACTGGAGCTGCTGAACCTGATCACATAGTTGAGTCTCAATAGCAGGGCTACTACATGTAGAGCTACTCTAAGGTCGAGGCACGCCTGCGTAAAGACATAACCTATACGATCCAAGTCCAGGTACAGAGCCATCTGAACGAATGCCTCATATCACCGTCAAGAATGCTTCTTCTCTGTCCTCCTGAGTCGATTGGGAGTCTTGAGTAGGTAACCGATAAGATAAAGTGTCATTAAAATGTTCCTGTTCACAAAAAGATATAAAATAAACTTAATTTCAAAATTTTTATTGAAAAACATATAAAAATACATTGTTAAGGATAATATATTGTAAGGATTGATTGTAGACAAAATATTACCTGAACAGCTCATGCCTTGTCGTCTACCATAGCCCCTTCCTTCTTCGTGTGCAAGACTAAATGCAACTCATCAGGAGGGACTGTTCGTCCCTGCTTTTGTTCCTAGAAAAAAATACAACACAAACACTTTACATTATTTACAATTATAGACAAAGTTAATAGACTTAAAACAAAATTAAATTAGACAACTTACCAAATGACTATGGTGCTTATCATGAGGGATGGACCTGCCAGTGTGTACAGAAGGGTTGGCCAAATGATTAGCCCAGTTCCTCACAAATAGTCTGAGCGCTTTAGTAGTCTCCATGCTAGCGATGAGCTTGGCATTTTCCTCCTCACTCATCCAAGGAGGTCGATTCGTTGCATGCTTATAACGAGCACGGTACAAGAGGTCATGGTAACAGTCCATCACATGTTTATCCCAGAGGGGAAACAACCTTTTGTCTATGATATCAGAACCAATAATAAATTTATCCTACAAAACAAAAAATTTAACATTTTTGTAATTGATTAGTGATAAAAACACTACAAGAAAACTGTCAATTTGCAACCAGAAGTGTGAGGAACCCGTTTTGTGACGCCCTAAGTCGTAATACTAAGCATTGACTTAGGGCTACAGTGGGGCCGTATTTTTGGGACCATTTTGCGACCTACACAAACAAATCGTCATAAAAATTGGCTCGAACTGATAGCGCGAAGACTATGACTCTGCGGTCGCATTAAAATGACTCTCTCACTTCGACGTCACTAAAAATGGTGGGGAAATCTGGCAGAAAGTGGGCGACTCTGAGGTTGTAAATTTTTGTGACCGTGGAGTCGCGAAAATGTTACTTCATTTGTTAAGCGTAGCAAATAAATGGCGGGAAATTTTGGCTAGAAATTTGCGACTAGGTGGTCGCAAAATTGCAACCATGTGGTTGCAAAAATTGGCGGAAACCTTTCTTCTATTCCCACCAATATTTGTGACGATCTGGTCGCAAAATGTCAGATTCACCCCTATATAACTACCCGTCCAAACATTGTTTGTCAACATAAAGAAAAAAAATGAGAGAATGGATGTATATTCTTTTAATATAAGGTTTTTTGAACGATGAATTCGTTGCCGGGGTTCAGCAATTTGTTGAGTTTTGGATGACAACCGTATATTATGAAAAATATGGTAAGAAACTACGATGTCCATGCAGAAAATGCGACAACAGAAAAATCATACCAGTTCCTGAAATAAAGAAACATCTTTATAGTCGGGGTTTTGTGCTAAATGATTATCACTGGGTGTACCAGGGTGAAACGAAGGAAATGTTCAACGCTGCATTACAGAAATCTGGAAAGTACTAAGGAAGTAGCTCGAATATTGATGTTGTAGTTCATAATGAAGAACGATCAAATGCAGCAGATGATAATGGATGGTGCAGGATATGGTAATTAAAATAATCGCGAAAGAGGAGATGATGAACAAACATTCGTTGAAGAGGAAATTAATCGAGAAGCATGTAAGATGCACGAGATGCTCATGACAGCTAGTCAACCGTTGTATGGAGGTTGTAAGGTGAGTCAACTTGCTGTATCTACGGATTTTCTAAATATAAAATCACAGTACCACATCCCTGTTAGAGGATTTGATTCAATTGCATCATGGTTTCGTCGTTGCACTCCACCAGAAAACACGCTGCCAGAGAGTCCGTGGAGATTATAGATTCTTCTCGACACGGATGCATGATATACTGGAATGTGGATGAGAGTCTGCATCTTTGCAGACTTTTCTTTCATCCAAGATATAAACAAGGGAAACGCAGTCTGATTCCACGCACCCCCATATTCTATTTACCACTGACCCCGCGTCTCCAACAGTTGTATGCATCAGATGTGACAGCTTCTCACATGAGATGGCATCACGAGCATCCTCAAGATGATGGAATTATGAGACATCCTTCAGATGCTGCGGCGTGGAAGTATTTGAATAATTGTCATCCAGAGTTTGCCCAAGATCCTAGAATGTTAGATTGGGATTATGCACGGACGACTTTAACCCGTTTGGGGCATAAGGAGCACAATATTCACTATGGCCGGTGATTGTGATAACTTGCCACCCTCGATGTGCATGAAAGACCCCGTGATTTTTTTTAACAGTGATCATACCTGGTCCGAAAAGTCCAAAACAGAAACTGGATGTGTATTTGGAACCACTTATCGTGGAGTTGAAATGGACTGATGGTGTTATGGCGTACGATATATCAAGGAAACAAAATTTCTTGACCTGCGCTGCATTAATTTGGACGATCAGTGACTTCCCAGCGTATTCAATGTTATCAAGTATGTTCAATATAATTTTATTACTTTTATGTGTTTAGTTTTTGTAATTGCTTGCTTAGTCATATATGTAGTTAATTTATACTTCTTATCCACTTAAAGGATGGAGTACGACGAGAAAATACGCATGTCCACATTGCATGCTTGGCACAGAGGCATTTTCTCTAAGACACGATCGAAAAACTTGTTGGTTCGATTGCCATAGAAGATTTCTACCTTTGAATCATTCATTCCGTTCTAAAAATAATGACTGGAAGAAAGGTTGACGTGCACGAAAAGAGATACCCTCTAAAATGTTTAATGGACGGAAAATTCTTCACGGTATAGATGCACTAGGCATGAAGAAGATTACAGGGGAAGATGCAGAGAATGCAAATAAGTTGGCTGGGAAAAACACAGGTTGGAAGAAACGAAGTATTTTTTTGGGATCTACCGTATTGGGAAGATCTACTAATAAGACATAACTTGGATGTAATGCATATTGAGAAGAATTTCTTCGACAATGTTTTCAACACTATTCTGAACGTTCCAGGTAAAAAAAAAGGACAATCTGAAAGCACGTTATGATATCCGGGAGATATGTCATCGCCCTGAGTTGAAGCCTGACATTAATGATCATTACGCAAAAGTGAAGTACATGTTGACGACGGAGGGAAAAATGAACTATTTGAGTGGATCAAATCAATCAAATTCCCAAACGAATATGTTTCTAATCTTGGTCGGTTTATAGACAGCCAAAAACATATAATGTTCGGGATGAAAAACCACGATTGTCATGTATTCATGCAACGATTAATGCCTGTCATGTTCAGGCCATTTCTAGAGCATAGACATTGGGAGCCGCTTGCCCAGTTGAGTATTTTTTTAGGGACTTGACTTGTACTTAATTGACCAATGCAATTGTTGCGTCAATGAGTTCGAAGATTGTTGTTATCATTTGTAAGTTGGAGCGAATGTTCCCACCTGCCTTTTTTTACTCAATGGAGCATCTTCCATACGAGGCATTCTAAGGAGGTATGGTGCATTACCGCTAGATGTACCCATTTGAAAGGTAACACTCATGTTGAATTTAAACGTACGCATTGATTTACAACTTATGTACACTGCGCATTAAATATATATTACGTTGTATCGACAGGTACTTACGTCGGTTGAAGAAGACGGTCAGAAATAAATCACGACAAGAAGGATCTATCTGTAGTGCATACCTTACGCAGGAGACTACCACATTTTGCTCCTACTATTTTGATCAGCACATTGCAGAGCAGTATCGACTAGTGAAGCGAAACGTTGTTGAAAATTTACTAAAAGGTGTTGATGTAAATGACTTGTCCATATTTACAGAGGCTGGCATGACTGTTGGTAAATGTGTACGGAGGCCGTTGACCGATGCTGAGTATCACATTATCCAAATGAATGTGTTATGCAACTGCATCGAAGTGGAGCCATACCTAGAGTAAGTTATTTTTTTAATATTTCATCGTTTAAACAATTTGGACATGTCAAATATTACCCAATTTGTTTAACTTATTGTACATCATACAGATTATTTCTAAACCTATACGTTCGAATGTTACGTCATGATATTACATCCGCTGATGAAGGATCAATGATTGACAAAGAGTTTCGTTCTTGATTCTGTGCATATGTGAGTTTTTGGCCAATATGTCATATGTATTTTGTTATATATATTGATTTTGAATTTACCTTTTAAAATATGCGATGACAGGTTGACTCACCTACATTTCCAGTAGCTGATCCTCGCATTATTTCTTTGGAATAAGGACCTGCAGGGGTTGCAAGATCATATACTTGCTACATTGGCAATGGGTACAGATTTCAAGCAAAGGCACATTCAGTTATAAGAGCAACGAATAATAGTTGTGCATAAAGGGCCAAGTTTTCGACACCAATGAAGACGATTATTTTGAAGTAATAGATGAGCTCATTGAGATCCAATACGCAAGTTCGACTCTAAAACGCATTGTTATGTTCAAATGCACATATACAGACGAGGCGGAATTCGTAAGCTGGATCATTTGCAAATCGTGGAGATTAATAAGTCTAAACGTATACGCACAGAAGATAGGTTTGTCATGGCTTCACAGGCGATTCAAGTCTATTATCTGAACAATCCAAGTAATAGAAGAGACCTAAAAGATTGGTTAGTTACTTGTAAAGTAAAACTATACCATGTAGAAGAAGGTATCTCCAATAAAAACAATGCAGAGCACAGTGCTTTCCAGGAAGTCGAAATAAGATTTCGTGCGATCGATGATGGTCAAAATGTAAATACTACTCGTCCTTTGAATGATGGAATGATGACATTACAGGATATTACAGATGTTCCAACTGATCGTGCACGTGAGCATGAAACTTCGCCAGATGAAACAGCTGATGAAGAAACTGAAGAAGAATATGAAGATTTACCTGAAGCAGGCACTAAAAACACAGAGGATGATGACAGAGACGTTTTTTTTTAATTTCAAATATATGTTTAAATATAAACCTTCAATCCTCTTGCTTTATGCTTTCAATATATTTGCAATGCATTTAAAATTTCTACAGAAAAAAATTGAACAAAATTGTGACTCCCTAGTCGCAATTAAGCATTGGGAAAAATAAAAAATATCTAGACAAAGGCGACCATCTGTTCGCATTTTGACAAGTCAATTGCGACCCCCTGGTCACAATTTGACATTGGAAAAGTAAAAATATCTAAGCAGTTAAGCAGCTGTAAATAAGCCAAATGCGACCATCTGATCGTATTTCGACAACAAATGCGACCTTCTGATCGCAATTGTTCACGGGCCTTTCAAATATTCACGAAAATTTTGGCGGTGAATATAGGATTTACGACCCTAGGGTCGTAAATTTTATTAATTATAAATTCAAATTTGCAACCCTAGAGCCGCAACTGTGAGCACGCGCGACTTTCTGTATTTTGTCATAATTACAAATTGCGACCATCTGGTCGCAAAAATTGAATTAAGAAGGACAGAACGAATTTCCCCTCCCCATCCGTTCTGCCTTATCTTTTCTTTTCTTTCTTTTCCCTTCTCTTTTCTTTCCCTCTCCCGTTCCCTCAATTCCTCGTTCCCTCAACCCCCGTTCTCTCAACTCCCCGTTACATCAACCCCCCGTTCCCTCAACTCCATTTTCTTTCACTAGATTTCATTCGATCGAAAAAACCGGTTAGTTATTTAAACTTTTCCTTTCAATGTTCATTAGTTTTTAATTCGTTTAATTAGGCTCGATCAGTTAAGTTAGAATTTTAATTAGGTTAGTTTAGTTTATGAATGTAATTAGGTTAGTTAATTAGTTTAATTGGGATAGTTTAATTAGGATTATTATAATTAGAGTTTAGATTAGTAGTTTAAATTATTTTAATTAAAATGTATATAGTTTAATTTAGAATAATATAGTTAGATTTTAATTAGTATTTTTAGTTAGATTATTTTAGTTATAATTTAATTAGATTATTTAAGTTATAATTTAATTAGATTACTTTAGTTATATTGTAATTAGATTAAATTTAAATTAATTAGTTTAAATTAATTTTAGATTAGTGAAGTTAGAATTTAATTAGATTTAGTTTATTTATAGTTTAATTAGATTAATTTGCTTAATTAATTTAAATTAGTTTTATATTAGTGCAATTATAATTTAATTAGAATTAGATTATTTATTAAATTCTAATTAGATTAATTTAGTTAATTAATTAATTTAAATTAGTTGTAGATTAATGAAATTAGAATTTAATTAGATTTAGTTTAAATTAGTATAGATAAATTAGATTAAATTAATTCTTTATTTTATTTTAATCATTTTTTAGTTATAGATTAATTAATTATCGCATTTTATTTTACTAATTATAGCATTTATTTTACAATTGCATGCAAAATTAGTTTTAGATTATTTAAGTTAGAATTTAATTAGATTTAGTTTAGTTATATATTTTAATTAGATTAATTTAATTTAGTTTTAGATTATTTAAGTTAGAATTTAATTTAATTTGATTAGTTTAGTTATTTATTTTAAATAGATTAATATAAATTAATTAGTTTAAATTAGGTTAGATTAAATTAATTCTTTTTCCATAATTATTTTAATTTAATTATTTTTTAGTTCTAGATTAATTTATTATAGCATTTTTTTACAATTGCAGATAAAAAAAATGAATGCACACGACATCCTCCGCGATCACACAATGATGATGAAGCAGAGGATTCCATAGGCCAGTCATTAAGTACAGTCGAGTTGGACGCACTACTCGAAGGGTACGAGATGGTCGTGAGCGAGACTCCCAACCCCACTGTTTCTCCTCCTACAGTAGTACCTGAGTCACAGCTCGGTACTCCGCATGCAGCACAGGATACACCTGGGACATCTCGAGCTGCCTCCGGTTCTAATTCGATTCAGCAGTTCCACCTCCCGTCCCTCCTTACGATCCATCCATACTTCAGATTGAAGGAAATGAGTTTGTAACGCGTATTCTCAATCTTAAATTTTATTTATTTATTTATTATTCTAATTATTCTCATTATATTTTTTTAATGAATATCATATTGCGGCCACATAAAACTGTTTCAAAACGGTTTCGAGAGGTACTTCAGAGCGGTCCACTTCCCAGCGAGTTTCGCTGGACAAAGATTCCTTATACTGAGAAGAAGAGGATGTTCGACAATTGAAAGGTAAAATAGATTTCGTTGACTTTGGTATAGCTATGTTTTTTTTACTACTTAATAACATAAATTTTTTAATTATGTATTTTTGCAGGGTAAATTTACTATCGGCTCCGATATCACAGACGAGGGGTTGTTTCCCCTCTGGGATAAACACGTGATGGATCGATATAAAAACCTACTCTACCGTGCACAAAGAAAGCACGCAACAAACCGCCATGTTTGGATGAGTGAGGAGGAACATGCCCGACTTGTCGCAAGCATGTTGACTGATGCTGCACTCAAGCTATCTGCGAGGAGCCGGGCTAACCGCCCTCACGACGAGCACCATCGTCTTTTGGTAAGTTGTCTATCTATATTTTGTTTTCATATTGTAATGATTAATAAATTATTTTCAATCTTTTCAAATAATATAAATATTTTTAGGAACAAAAGCATGGACGTCATGTCCCACCCGATGAGTTGCACTTAGTCTTGCACACGAAGAAGGATGAGACTATGTAGACGACAAGGTAAAAGAGGTTCATGTAATGTTTTGTCTACCTTATATTGTAATTTTTATATGTTTTTAAATAAAATATTCTAACTTAAGTGTTTATTTTACTTTTTATTTGAATAGGCGCATTTTAATGGCGCTTTATCTCAGTGGTTGTCATCTCAAGACTCCCAGCCGACTCAGGAGGACTAGTAAGAAGCTTTCTTGACAGCGGCAGGTGGCGTTCGGCTAGATGGTTCTATACCTGGGCTTGGATCTTACGGAAGACGTCTGTACGCAGACGTGCCTCAACTTGAGAGCAGCTCTACGTGAAGAAACACTTTTGTTGAGACGCAGCTGCGTGTGGAGGTTCAGCAGCTCCAGTCAGAGGTGCATGAGATGCATACTTCCATCGATGCTTGGGTCCAGGCCCAGGTCGCGATACTTGTCTAGGAGCAGATTCAGGCTCAGGTTGCAGCTGCTTTGGTTTCATTCTTCGGTTCTTGTTGCCCAAGTGACCCCGACCCTTCATCTTCAGCACCCCCTCCCCCACCCCCGTAGTAGTTTTTGGATTTAAATATTTTAGGCTGTATACGTATTATTTTGGTATTTTATGTATACATACATACATATATATATATATATATATATATATATATATATATATATATATATATATATATATAGATATGTATACATATATGTATATATAGATATGTATACATCTATACTACTCTAAAAGGTGCTTAATCCGGAGAATTTTTCACTTCCATATTTATCCCTACTTTCAAATCTTATTCTAGATTTATCCCTACTTTCAAATCTTATTTCAAGTTTGCCGTTTATAATTATGCCTTCATTTAATTGTTATTTCAATTTTTCCATTTATAATTATTATTTATATAAAAAAAACATATAATATAAAAATAGCATGAAAATAAAGTTTATTAAATAGTATGAAAATAGATAAATAGCATATAAAACTTCATATTTTTGAAAAAATAAAATTTATTAAATAGTATGAAAATAGATAAATAGCATATAAAACTTCGTAATTTTCTTTCTCATTTAAAAAAATATTTTGATTTATTTATGTAAAAAAAACATAGAATATAAAAATAGTATGAAAATTCAGTAAATAGCATGAAAATTTTGAGGTGGTCTTCTTTTACACGTTTCCTTAAATCATACTTAATTATTTTAAGATATTCTTATTTTTTCAATTATATCTAAATAATTTTAATTTCAAATTATCATTTACAACATAAGATATATATTTTTTTATTTATATCTAAATCATTTAAATTTCAAATTATCATTTACAACATATTAGATTTGAATAATTTTAATCTCTTAAAATTATAAGAGAATCAATAAGAATTTATTTAAAAAAGATATTGTTATATTTTTATTTATATCTAAATCTTTTAAATTTCAAATTATGATTTACAACATATATATAAATAGTTGTAAATTATTTGTATATTTTTTTTCAATATAAGATTCAATCTCAATAGAATTACAACATATTTATCTTTTTGCAAATACGTTAAATTAATATTATAGTAGTTGTAGTAGTATATTAAAAGAAGTTGGATTTTGTATAAAAAAATGTCAAAAAAAAATCAAACAAAATTTATTGTTTTTATAAGATTATTGGAGTTGAATTTTAAAAGTTATTTATTTGAAAAAACAAAGAAGATCTAAAATCTGAATTTTTTAGATTGTTATTTTTTTCTAATTTATTTTAAAATTTCGTTTTTATTTTTATATTGAATATTTTTTTTTATAGGAATTATTAAAAAAAACGTTAGTTTCTAAAATCTAAAGATTTATTTATTACATATTTAAATGATATATCGTATTTATAGATTTTAATCAATATAATAGTTGTATAAAAATTAATATTATAATAGTTGCAGTAGTAGTATGTTAAAAGAAGTGGGATTTTGTTAAAAAAAAAAGTCAAAACAAGAAAAAACAAACTGAAAATTCGTTGTTTTTATAAGATTATTGGAGTTTCATTTTAAAAGTTTTTTATTTGAAAAAAAAAAGATCTAAAATCTAAATTATTTAGATTGTGATTCATATTTTTTATAATTTATTTTAAATTTTTTTATTTTTATATAATTAAAAAAATTAGTTTCTAAAATCTAAATAATTTAAAATAAATATTTATTTATTACATATTTAAATGATATATTGTATTTAAATATTTTAATCAATATAATAGTTGATAAAAAAAATTAATATTATAGTAGTTGTAGTAGTAGTATGTTAAAATAAGTTGGATTTTGTAAAAAAATATGTAAAAAAAAAAAAGAACAAATCAAACGGAAAAATCATTGTTTTCTTAAGATTAATTGGAGTTGAATTTTAAAAGTTATTTATTTGAAAAAAAAATCTAAAATCTAAAATATTTAGATTGTGATTATTTTTCTCTATCAGTTGTGATTCTTTTTCTCTATCAGTTGTGATTCTCTCATTAATCATTATTTTTATAAGAGAGTTAAGAGAGGGAGCAGATGAAAAATGAGGAGCCAGAAGCGATTAAGGAGGTATTTCAAGTCGATTTTGTGAAACTTGGTGAAAAATATTTGAGATTTCCATTGGCAGGTACTTCTATATATTTTTATTATATTATCAACACTCATTATAAATTGACTCTTAATTTTAAAATTTTCTTTTGTATTTATCATCATTTAGAATTTTGGAGCCTTTCACAGTTTTCACAGTTAATATTTTATGAAAAATTAGGATCGCGAATTTCATTTCCTACATTTTTTATTGGAAAAAATCAACATGTAAGGCTACATTTGTTGTTAGATTGAGCAATGCTCATCAATTCATAAACTTTTTTTTTTCCAAATATATGGCTCAAGATTAGGGTTTTGATTTAGTTTTTTTTCTTTTTAATTTGTTTGCTCTCTTTAGGTCTCTCTAACAAATATCAAGATCATCAACGATGGAAATGAAGATTGCCCCTGTGTACTCATCTCATTCACAAGTAGCTGTGTTGTTTCTTTTGGATATTTGAATAAATTTTATGAACATTCTATTATTGATTATTTCAATCTCTTTATCAGTTTAATATATTTGTTTGTTTCTGCAATATATTGCGTAATTAATTATTAGAGATAAACATTGTGTATAATGAGATCTAATTATTTAGATTTTTTATTGATAAAAAAATCAAATTTTTTAATGAAATATATCAACATTCAAGATTATTTTTTCCTCATTATACCAAATGTTTCTCTGGTATATTAATTTTTTGCATTTTTTATGTAAAAGTTTAGCATCTAATATTTTTATGTAAAACTTTAGTATCTTCTTATAGAATTTTTAATAGGATGAAAAAAACGATATATTATATTCTTTTAGAACAAATGTACCAAAAAATATATGTATTATAATAAAAAAAAAAATAGATATAATATAAAATTACATTCAACTTCACATCTTTCATAATGGGTTAAGAGAATAATGAATTTTAAGAATGCAATTACTATAAAATATTAATATTCTATATATTAGTTTATATATCTGAAAAGTAAGGGAAAAAAAAAAAATATATATATATATATATATATATATATACTTTTAAATTCAAATTCAAATTAAACTTAAAAAAAAAACAAGGAAGATAACTAATATTACAAAAAATGTCATTTTTATATTTATATTAAAAAATAAACTTAATGGTTGAAAATCTAGCTAATATTATTATGATTATCTTATATTTTACCATCTCAATTCAAAAATACATTTTCCTTTATTTATAAATTTGTTTTTAGTGGCAACAACGTTGAATGATTCTATTTTGTGAATTTAAAACTGCAAGTTTAAATTTCGGGAAAATAAAAAACTCCATGACTTATGTTTTCCTTCCATACTTCCAATTATATGAAAAAAAATGTGTATAAAGAAATTCTTAAATGAAAATAAATACATTTACACATTTTTCTACCATTCATATTTCCAATATCAATTAATACATATATTAAAATATGTACATACAAACATGTAAAACATTAACACGTGCAACGCACGTTTCTTAAATGACTAGTATGTATATATATATGTGTGTGTGTGTGTGTGTATATATATATTAAAATTATTTATTCAAATAAAAAAATTAATTATATATTTGCTACCCCAGGGTCGCAATAATTCTTTTAAAAATAAATTAAATTATAATATTTACGACTCCATAGTAGCAAATATTGCAACGCTAGGGTCGCAATTATTGTTTAAAAAAAAAAATAAATAATAATAATTGTGTGCTACTCTAGGGTCGCAATTATTTTTTTTTTAAAAATAAATAATAATATTTGCGACCCCAGAGTAGCAAATATTGCTACTTTGGGGTCGTAAATTTATGGCGGCCACTTAAATGACCCCAGCGTAGCAAACCAAATGCTACCCTAGGGTCGCAATATTTTTGGTTGACTTTTTTGCGACCTAAAAACGCTAAGTCGCAATTTTGTGACACCATGGTCGCAAATTTTTCATGGAGACACACTTTTTGGCTACGCAACTGACGGTCGCATTTCTGGTCGCAATTTGTCAAAATCTACTCCTTTGGTCGTAAATTTCTGGTCGCAATTAGGCAGTTTTCTGTATTGAAAAAAGTTATGGGAAAAAGACAATTTTGGTCCCAAAGTTTTGAGTTTATTGACAATTTGGTCCCTGAGTTTTCAAAATCGATATTTCTTACCCCCTGAGTTTTCGTTTAGCTTTCAATTTGGTCCATGGCGTCAAAACTCTGTTAAATATTTAACAGATTGCTTATGTGGTATAAAAATACTTATTTTATATTAATTTTATTCCTTATAAGATATATTTTAAATGAGTTGGCATAAATCTGTTTTTTATATTAATATTTTACTTTTTTAGTTGTTTTTTTTTAATTATCCTCTCTCTCTCTCCCCACTTCATCTCCTTCCCCATTCTTTATCTCCATCTCTTATTTCCATGGCCACAAACCAGAAAGTTTAAAACTCAAACTCTCACCGAAATAAAAAAAAACCCAACTCTGAAACTCCACCTAAACGACCAATTCGTCTCTCGTTTCCTTAATTCCACCAAAAACCCTAGACCCTATTTTCTTCTTATTTTCTTCGATGCCATTCAACTTCACGACAAATCAGAGCTTCATCTCAAAGAACTCTGTAGTGATTTTGGTCCCGTAGCTTCTTCCTTCATCGCTAATAACCCAGATCCATCTTCTCATTCTCTCTCCAAATTATTCTTATGTGAAATTGAGTTCAACGAATCCCAATCAAGTTTCTCTCTTTTTGGCGTTAATGCCCTTGGTTTTGAGTTTTATTTATTTTTTAGATCTGGGTAAAACTGGATCTGGAAAAAAATCTGGGCAAAAAATTGGTTTGATTATGAAGAAGTAAAAGGGGGTGAAGATGAGATCTACTTTATTGGATTAGAAAGGAAACATGATTCATGATAGTCTCATCTCATCTCATGTCCACTGCGTATAGATGCATAATGCCATTTCCATTTTTTTTCTTCTTTTTCAACAAATTGATTCAGACTCTGATTTGTTTTGGACAAATAAAAAGAAATTATATCAGGCAAACAATATTCAAACCCCTCTCTGTTGTTCTTGTCATATTTAATGGAGAAATAAAAAAATGATCTTTAGATTTCAGCAAAACAAAAATGTTCGTAGGTGTAACAACCCGCTTTCCGTTAAATTCTTTAAAAATCAAATGCACAGCGGAAGACTCAATTTTTAAAGAAAAACGGCATGGGTTCGTTTAAAAATTGAATAACCAAAACCTGTTTACAATCCAAATTTTCAGAAAAAGCGATAAATCGGGAATTTCACATTCCAAAAGACATTTAGACCATAAAACATAGACATATTTTACACAAATACCCTTTCGGGCTCAAAAAGACACTAGTATGTAAAGATGGAATAATTTACAAGCATTTCAATGAATGCTAAACAAAATGAGTTCTTAGTATTGTCCATACACCATCTCGATCAATCACGCGGCTCCACCTCCTCTACCCCGCTTCTTAGCTCGAGGTTTACCTGAAAATTGTAAGTGTAGCACCATTAGCATAACATGCTAGTGAGAGTAAAACGAAAGCAAGTAATCCTATGAACAATATCTCGTAACCGAAATCCTGTCCAAAGGCCTATAATGCTCAGTACTACCCACATCCACACTTCTAATTTCCATACAATCAATCGATAGTAGAATACCACCCGTACACGTCATTCAAAACCAAGAGATAGAAATAAAGACTTAAAGTAAAAGTACCGGAGTATATGTAATTGTAACATTAGCATTCATTATTACCAAACCAGTTTCATCGTATTGGGTATGCCATATGGATAAATATCACATACTAAGCCCATACGGTATTACCATATCACAACCATCGTACCGGGTATACCATATGGATAAATATCACATACTAAGCCCGTACGGTATTACCATATCACAACCATCGTACCGGGTATACCATATGGATAAATATCACATACTAAGCCCGTACGGTATTACCATATCACAACCATCGCACCGGGTATACCATATGGATAAATATCGCATACTAAGCCCGTACGGTATTACCATATCACAACCATCGTACCGGGTATACCATATGGATAAATATCACATACTAAGCCCGTACGGTATTACCATATCACAACCATCGCACCGGGTATACCATATGGATAAATATCGCATACTAAGCCTGTACGGTATTACCATAACACAAACTGTTAAGCTTCCTAAAAGTTAGTTAATCTCAAAGAATCCTACTAAGCTATTACGAAGCCTAACTATCTAGATTACACGAGTTAACACTCAAGTGTATCTCTTGAGCTACTTTAACTTTCAACCACTCAAGTAACTCTCATTCCACTTTCCTCTATCATCTCCAATTCACTTTGTAACACTTTCAAACCACTCCGATGTTTCCTTTTCATCGAACTAATTATAGTTCCAAAATTCCTCCACTAACTTCCGAATTAAAGTTTCTAACCAAACTTAAATTCTAAGAAGCTAAATCCACTTAACCTCGATAAACAATAACATAACGAAACTTAATTCATAAAACAACTAACTTTCATTTTAAACTCACCTTGTAAACGAAGTCAACTCCGAAACACCGGTTGACCAAAAATCACGATCGATGCACGAAACCTATAATTAAATACACCTAAAGTATATTAATTAACCGAATCGAAGAACGATCATCACGATACTAACATAAAAGACAAAACAACCCAGGAACTTAAGCCAAGAGGCCCACGGCCCAAGGGAAAGGTAGAAAAGGAATTTGTTTTCCGGATTTTAAGCACTTTAAAGACATTTTGGTTTGGTTTGGTACTTTGGAGATTGGTAACCTCAATGGGTATTCACAAATTAGAGTTTTGAGCATTAAACCATTTCCAAACAATTAGAAAATAGCAAAAACATAATAAACTAAACATCCTAAATCAAGCCAAAAGAAGGAAAACCACAAGGAACGGGTTTCCGGCTCAAACTCGGTTTTAGGGTTTAGGGAAAGTTTCTAAAATTGACTATAAAGACTTCCCCGAATGAAACCCTCAAGTTTCGGTGAACGAATTCGAAGATTACAACTCAAATCCACCATTAAAACACTATTCACATCAAAATTAAGAAACTTTAACATACCTTTAAGCCTCGAGAAAACGAGCGAAAACCTCGATTGTTAGGATGGGTAGAAAGGTCTCGGCGAGAGCTTTCCAACGCATCCGAAATCACGTAAAACGGACGAGAAACGAGCCGGGCGACGATTTCTTTCTCTCCTCTTTTTTTCTCTCTAAGCTACGGGTTTGGGATGAAAAATGAGAAGAAAATTTCATATTTTGTCTAATTTTGGCTTATTTAAAGAGAAGGAGGAATAGTGTTTAGATATTTAACAATTTGGGAAATGACGCCTACGTCCCTCTTTTACTTTTACTTTAAAAACGAAACCCAAAGCTCGTAAATAAATCTAAAGGTGATTAATAATTATTAATTGGCCCGTTAATAATTATTAATGTCACCGAAACATTTTTAAAGTATTAAAACGATTAAAAACAAATTCGGACGAAAATAGCTACTAAAATCGAAGTTACTGAATTAAAACTAAACTTTAAAAGCTTTAATAAATAAATAAAAAAATTTACCTCTAAAAGTAACGGGACATTACAGTAGGGCATAAGAATCAATTTAGGGGCATAAGAATCACTTAGAACTTTTAAAACTGTCATTCTTCCTTGACCGTCTCCAAGAGCTATCCAATCTTCACCTCCTTGATGACACCAACAAGTTCAGTCCATATTATATCCATGGTATCACATAATTTAGCATGATACAGAAACATAATTATGATACCCAAACAACAAGCAACAAATCTGGGTAAAATGGGTGTTGTCCTTTCTCTGCTTCGTAATTGAAAGCAAATATTTTTAGAGGAAATTTGTGAAATTGAGAGGAGATTTAGAGAGATTATGCGATGCGTCTTTGTCTTGAGTTCGATCCCCATGGTTTGTGTATCTTCATCGAAGTCTTTGTCTGGTTTGGCCAGAGAAGATGGTGGAGGGGGAAGGGTCTGGTTTCATCGGAAAAACCGTAGGGTTGGATTCGTACAAATAAGATGAACAGAGGAAGAAAGAGTAAGTAAAAAAAATTAAATGAATAAAATATTAATATAAAACTAATATAATATGCCAACTCATTTAAAAATGTCATGTCAACAATAAAATAAAAATTAGTTTCATTTTTTATGCCATGTCAGCAATCTGTTAAGTATTTAACGGAGTTTTGACGCCAGGGACCCAATTGAAAGCTAAACGAAAACTCAAGGGTAAAAAATATCGGTTTTGAAAGCTCAGGGACCAAATTGTCAATAAACTCAAAACTCAGGGACCAAAAGTGTCTTTTTCCCAAAAAGTTAACAAACAATCATTTATAAAGTGTATGTAACGTCTCGTTAATTTGAGGTAGAATTACTTTTTATTTATTTATTTATTTATTTTCATTCCTTTATTAATTTAATTTAAATTCTAATTAGTTTAATCCCGGTAAATTAGAATTTAAAAGTTTTAATCTTTGTTTGGTAATTTTAGATTTAAAGTAATTATTGTGAACTAGGTACATTAATTATTATTAATATTTAATTACCTTCTATCTTAGATTAATTGTGTTGATTAATTTTAAGGGTTGGTTTATGTTTTAAGAGTATGGGGTTTATTTTAAAAGCTAAAAGGAAATTGGGGGACTCTTTAGCAATTAAAATTCTTCCTCATCTCAAAACTAGAGTCATCTTCCTCCTCTCATTTTGGAAACAAAAAAACAAAAGGTGTCTATTTTCTCTCCCTAAGCCACCGCCCACCTTACCTCCCCAAGGGTCGGGATTTTCTTGTCTCTTCTTCGATTCACACATTTTTGGGTGCGTTGGATAGATCGGCCCCCTGATTTATCTTTTGAACTAACTTTGGAAGGATTCCTCCAACTTCCAAGGGGTCTAAGGATAAGATTACTCGTTTTTCTAATTGGGTTTTATTTCATTTTTTTAGCTTTTTGTAAATTTGAGTTGAAATCTTCAAGTTCCATGAAATGAAATTGAAGATTTTAACTCAAAGTGTTGTTTAAGTTTGTTTTTGGTATTCTTGGCTTAAACTTCAAATGAAGACACAAAACCCAAACCCCAGTAAAATAACCCCAAAACCATTGGCCTCATAGTGTTCATCCCCTTGAAATTTTCGATTTTCCTTTAAGATTGGTTGGTAAAATCTTGTCCAAATACCCTAAATTGGTTTACCCCTTATAAATTACCTACCTAAATCTACCTGAAACGAATCCAGAATGTCCCAAAAACCCTCACATGGCCGAGACACCCCCTCATGTTTCCTTAGTTTCGGCCGAGAGCCATATTGGGGAAATCCCGAGCTTTTTCTTCGTCCGTTTCATTTTACGCATCGTTTGTTGTTTGTTTGATAATTAATGCAATTAGGATATATTTAATTGTAGGTATTACTTGATTGCTCGCTCGATTGTTCGCTTGGGATTTTAATTACATGTTAATTGCTCAAAGGTGAGGATAAATAGAATTTACGGTAAATTTAGGAACTAATTTCTTGAGCGATTTGTATGTTTCGGGAGTTAAGTTAAAATTAAAACTAAGTGATTTGAGCATGCTAATTTTATGACTTATTAGGAATCGAGAGGATACAATCGATATTGGGAAATTATGGATTTTTAATATTCTTGGGAGTTAAAGTATGGAATTTATGGGTTTAAGTATGTTTATGCTTAAATTATGATTATCATGTGTTCTTGAAGATTTATTTACGATATCAAGATTTCCTGATTACTTTGGACTTTTACTGAGACTGGGTCTTTCTAGCATTGAATCTTTAGTATATAAGATATTCAATTTTGTAGGATTATTGTGATCGATTAAAGTATGGGCTTACAAGCCTATACGTTCTAATGTTCTTGATTAACGTTTGTAACGCCCCGTTACAAGGTAATTTAAAATTTTGGTTAAAATTTATTTTTAATTTAATAATATCGAGTTTTGAATTTTTTATTTTAAAATTTCTTAATTGCATCCATAGGCTTGTTGGGTGACAAATTGCTAGGGAAGGTCTCTTTAGTAATTTGTTCGGAAGGAAGGTTGAAATACCAATTTAGAAAAGTTTGAATGGAGGAGGCTAGGATTTTGGCTCATTTATCAGAAAAGAAGATAATAGAAAAAGTTCCTTTCTCCTTCCTCTCACGCCGCCGCTGCCCCCTTGGTGAAGCCCGAAAGATTTTCGTTCGTTTCTTCACCGTTTGATCGTCGTTTTTCGTTCCGATCTTGGATTTGGAGTAGTTGGGGATCGTCTTTGCAATGAAGAAGGTAACTTTTTCTCCTTCCTTGATTTTCCCCATCGCCACCGCCCCCTAAGGTTGTAGCTTGATGTTCTTCGTAGATTTTTGAGTTGTAGGTGATTGATTGGAACGTGGTTGATTGTTGGGAGAAGATTGAAGGCTTTTTCCGTGATTTTCCTAACTTTGGGTAAGCGATTTAGATCGTTTTATGAACTTTATAAATTTTGGAAATTTGCGTTTTGATATTTAAATTCAATGTTGAGAACCTAGCCTTGAAACCCATTCCCCATCGCTTTACAATTCCCAAACCTTAGCTTAAATCCTAATTGGTTTTGATCTACCTTGCCTAAAACAAAAAACAATCAAAATAGATCTCCCAAAACACTAACCCGCGACCAAACCATGACTCGAAGGCCACGGTTCATCCACTGCAAGGGGACAGCAACGCTATGACTGTCCCCTTCCTAAACGGCGAGCCGTTTGTCGTTTGTTTTTCCCCGTTCTTTTAGAACCCCAATTTTTTTTGCACCTTTTGGGACTTTTTTAGCATGTATTTTAATGATTTAGGACCTTCGTTTCAGGTATGGTTCGTAGTGGAAAGTAACGTGAAAAATTGGAATTAGCGAAATTCAAGGTGAGTTGACAGTTTGATCATCGATGGAGTTTTAGAGAAATCTAAGGCTCTTACCGTAGCTTAATCTTTTCCAAATATTGAATTATATTATTTTGGAATTTTAGGATGAGAATTAAATTGGAAACATCGAAAATCTATTGGGAGAATTTATTTTTCAGTTAGAACTAGTTTAGGCGTTTTTCGGCGGAATTTTGTGTTTTTAGTTTCGAAATGTTTCTGAATGTGTATGAACTTAATTCTGGAATTTAGGCAGATAAATATGATTATTTTCCATGAGTTTTGGTTTAAGAAGTGTCAAAGTTGATTTTTCGGTATTTCGACAGTTTTCCTGTTTTTCGGTAATTATATGATTTGAATGTAATATGTTGGGGTTGATGTATTTTAAAGTTTATTAGTGAATTTTTATGATCATTATCATGTGTATAATGTTGAGAATGATGAGATTGATGGTCTGTCAGGATATGTTAACTAGTATTGAGGCTATGAGCTCAACACTTAGTTCAATTTATTTATGGGAGAGTCCATATCCGAGTACTAATGATCATTGCTCGAATGAATGATTCATTAGGGGATTCAGTTATAGTTGCGGCTATAACCAGGTACTAGGAAGTGATAGTAGTCCCAAGGGACCGCCTTCTAGTGTTGTTTGTTAATTATTTTCTTTGTTACTTTATAATTATCTAGTTATCAGGAAATATTAAGTATCGATGATGGAAGTTTGTGAATAAAAGCCTTGGGTATGAAACCAGTGAAAGTTGTTTATCCATGTAAAGTGATATTTATCAAGAAACCTTGAACATGGAATTTGAGATAATTGCCTATTCATGTATTGGATTGAGATTGAGTTTAAGTGACGTTGAGCGTAAGAGTTTTGGAGAGTGATGAGTGCTTAGGACTCGGTATAAGTGGTTAGAGACTATTTAAAACTTTACCTTTGGTTAAGTCTTTTTCTCACTAGCTTTAGCCTCACAGTGCCATAAATTTTTTTCAAGTAACAATGAATCGAGAGGTGGCGGTTGATGAAGTGGAAAAGATGAGGGGTTCATGTCATGGTGGCCACCTATCACTTATTACATATTCATTTATTCATTTTTATTGATGAATAAACTATTGAGTATTGTCGGTTTTTAATTGATTTATGGAGTTTTGAGACTTTGTTAGTCTTTAACATTTTAATTGTTTGAGAACATGTTATTGTCTCATTGCTACTTGTTTTAAAGTTTATAACTGGAGTTATTGTTTAAATAAATGTTCATTTGATTTAAGTGAAATGTTCATATTTTGAATAAATGTTATTTATTGAGTCTTCCGCTACTTTTAATTATGTTTGTTTTAAACTCTTAAATGTCGGGTCTTTACAATGTTACTCTGATGAGTTGTTTTGAATTTGGTTCTCTGTTTATATTTTGATATTTTGATATTTCTAATTTCTAATTCTTTATTATCACACTTGTTTGTATGGAGGAATAATGAGATAAAGCATAGACTACGTGTGCTTGTATCGTTTGGTATTATTCGTTGTTCGATATATATATCATGAGGAATGCATAGACTACATGTGCTGTATGAACGAAGGAGATGAATAATAAGATAATGTTTAGTTGTGTGAGCTTGCATTATCTGATATTATTCATAATTGCTATGATACATATATATTCTAGACTACTTAGACTACGTGAGCTTTGCATGTCATTGGTGAGATAACGAGATCATGTATTGACTGTGTGTGCTTACATCATCTGACGATTATTCACTGGGGAGGTTCTTGCTCTTGTTTTATAATGCAAAGACTGAAGGGATGATTTACTAAATTAGCGGAATTTTGTTTAGTAAACTTATTAACATTTAATAACGGATCTATTAACATCATGCAATTTGTGATAAAACATGTAGATTCATGCTTATATATTCGAAAATTAAAACCGGAACTTACATTGACTGAATAATGGAGAATCGATTGGAGGTTTCTTTACAGCTTCAAATCCTCAGCAACACCAGATCTTCTACGCTATATCCCGATCGATCAAACGAAATTCGATTGTGGGATCGAACTTTAGAAGAAATTGGGAAGAAGAAAAAATATTTTTCTTCCCAACACTATGAGAAAATCGGCCAAGGGAGGGAGAAGGGGAAGAGAGAGTTCCAACTTTCTATGGAATTGTATTGTATGATTTATGAATGACCCAACCCTCCTATTTATAGAAAAATAGGAATCCTAATCACATTAGGATTAATCTATAGAGATAAACACAAAAAAAAAAAGATAATCTCTTTCCTTTATCTAGCAATTTCGAAAATGCCAAGGATAAATAGGAGATTATTTTATTTTCTTTATTTTTATTTATCTTGGGTAAATAAATCTATGTAGTTATTTTAGGATATAATTCAAACAATTATCTCTTCCCAAAATACATCATATGGCCGAAAATTCATGTATTAATTAATAAATAATTCTAATTTATTTAATTAATTATTTTGGGCCAATTCCAATTGGGTTCATTAATCCAATTGGGCTTGAAACTCTCTCTTAAATTAATAAGTCCAACTCAATTAATTTATTTATTAATTACCATTTAAATAAATATTTTATTTAAATAATTAATATTTTCTCCCGTTTAAATATTATCAAATTATATTTAATTATTAATTTCCATTTAAATAATTTTCATTATTTAAATAATTAATAATAAATATTATAATTATTAATTTCCATTAAATAAACTCATTATTTAATTAATAATTTTATTGACAATATTTTATTATTAATTAATTAATTTTAATTATTAATTTCCGTTCAAATAAAATTAATTATTTAAACAATTAATAATTGTCAATTAATTTCAAATTATTAATTACCATTTAAATATACTCAATATTTAAATAATTAATAATATCTAATTAATAATATTTCATTATTAATTTCATGTTTAAATAAACTCATTATTTAAACAATTAATAATGTTTATATTAATTACCGCTTAAATATACTCAATATTTAAACAATTAATATTGCCTACTTTAAGTAATTCACTTTACTTAAAATTTCCATTTCTTCTACTTGATTTCGCGACTACGATATTTGGGCTAGCATAGGGACCCGATGGACCTATAGATCATGGGCTTAATAATTAGTCAATTAAGTGATTAACACATAATCGGTTAATTACTTATTATCTAACTATGAATAATTCCACTATAGATTCATAGTGAACTCCCCTCACTATAGATGAGTTATGTCCATTTAGTTTATCATTATTTATATCCGTGATATAATCCTTCACGTGGAACCCTCATAATTACAAAGGATAAATTTACCGTTTTGCCCCTGTAATTACCGCTTTATCCTTGTGTTCCCGCTGATTCTCCAATGAACTTTATCTTTAGTCGAACTAGAGATAAGATACTTCGTGATCAATAGAAGTCGTGACGTCACTTGTTCATGTCTCGAATCAATACATCAAGGGAGTTTCCTAAAGTTCCTAAAATTTTTAGGTATCGCATCATTCACTGTTAATTTATAGGAAAGTTATGAATTCCATCTCGTGAAAATGAGTTCCCAGCTACTTATCTAGTCATGTTCCCAAAACAGGAGTGTATTGAGCGTTCTTACAGATCACTCTCAACCATGTGAATCAAAGAACATAACTCCACAAATAGGAGTCCGCATTTCACTCAGGATTGAGATCTATCACGGTTGATAAACTTAGTTTGATATTCGATCAATTCTCGTAAACGGTACTAAGGAGAAATTTGATCGAACATCGTGGTCCTGTCTTATACAATCAACATTGCATATGATACTTCCATTTCATGTCTCCCACATGAATGATCAGGATTAGATCATTTGTCTATAAACAAAATGCGAAGCTATCAACGATGTTACCAGGATAAGGTTCCCAAACGTTATCCATTTATCTAGACACTTTTAAGTTACTCATCTCGACATTAATCCTCTTGTATGACTCACATACTAAGTCGTGATTTCATAAGAGTAACTTAGGGTTTACTATTTGAATGTTTTGATATTTATATATTTCCATATATTCCTAATATCGTCAATTGAATCAATCTAGATTATATAAAGAACTTATGTTTATTTATTTAATTTATTCGAAATAAATTATTATAATTAAATAATTACAAGTTCTAGGACACCATTCCTAACAATCTCCCACTTGTCCTAGATCTTTGGAGATTTGACTTGTAATTCCAGTCCAACTAGATGACTATCAACTACTTAGCCATGGTAGTCATTTTAATACTTTATCAGTAACGTTTTCATCTGTTTAGTATGTAATTCTTTTGTCTGATGTTAGTTTCATTAAGTGTAATAGATTCCATATTTTATCGCCATAAAATAAACTCTATTAACTATTGATTTGAAACTATCATGTTCAAATACCTTTTCATTTACTAACGACTTAGTAATTACGCGAATCTAGAGTTTAGTTAGCAAAAACTCATTTTACTTATACTTAACTCATCTGATATTTAATTCGCAAAGGTCTTTTGTCGAATTCTTACATGGAAGTAAATTCATGTTCGAATTTGAGCCCGTGCAACTCATAAAATCTCCCATTTTATCTATGTGCACTAACATACTATTTGTTAATTTTATTTTAGTCACATTGGTTCTAGGATTCTCGAAATTCTTAAGCTCCCACTACAAAGTAATTCTCCATTACTTTCATTTGTTTAATGATTACAATTCTATACTTCTTATTATTTCCAAAAATAATGTATAAGTATAAGTAACCCTTTTCAACTCAACTATTGAAAATTCATGTCATTTTTATTTCACTTATTTTGAACTTTATTCATTGATTTTGAAGTCAATGAGTTTCACTTGGACTTCGAAAGTCCTTTGGTTCGTATTATGACGCTCCCACTCAAATAAAGTTCTACAAGTAGTTTAACAATTTAAGCTTTTAAATAACTACTTGTTTTTATTGTGAAATAAAATCATTGTAATTCTTTTCTATCTTAAGTAAGGTTTAAAACTTTTTCAGTATCACTGATTTACTGAACTTTTCTTTAATAACTTGTGAATTCAATTATCCACTAATTATTACTTTCTGATTTCTGTTTTGTTTATTCCATATCAGTTATTACCTTTAAAACATCCTTTTAAATAACTGAATGTTTGGAATATAAGAAATCGATTTAATGTTTACTTATCACTTAAGTTCTAACATCTAAATGTCCAACTTTAGTGATGTTTAAGTCTAGTTATCTTTGATAAATCAAAGGATATTCTATTTTACTTATCCCATAAGTTCGTGGATTAATATGGTTATCATCTCAAACTTCTTGAGAACCATCTTTAAGAGATTAATCCCTCTAACTTATTTAAGTAATTTTAGACTTAAGTATTTAAACATTTTTAAACCTTTATAACTCATTTAGATATTTAGGAGTTTAGAATTTGGTTTTGGAATTTATTTGTTTTATACTAAGTATTTTGAACAACCATCCAATCACACTTTGGAACATTGTAATATAATTGTAAAGGAATATCTACCTAAATAACTCTTATTTAAAATATTCCCAAACTTGGTTCATACGAAATGAGAACCAATAGTTATTATATAATTCAAAATAAAACAAATTTATAACTAAACTAAACTCGAAAACTATGGTTTGGGAAGAGAAATATTTTCTTCCCTTTTAGACTATTGTAAAATCGGTTACGAGGAGAATAGGAAGAAGAAGAGTTTTCAATTTCGAAAATTGAAATTAGAAGCTTTTGAATGAACAACCAAGACGTTTGTATTTATACGCAAAACGCTTTTCCAATTGAATTAGGAAATACTATTAAAATAAATACAAGATAAATGCCAAGAATAAAATCAAATTTTATTCCTTATTTATCTTACGTGCCGATTTTATGTGTATAAAATCATTAAGAAAAACTAGTTTTTCTTTGTTTAATTTGTCTTTGGTTGAACATTCTTTTATATATTTATTTTAGACAAAATAATTCCACAATTATTTCCTAAAATATTATATATGACTCGATTTTGGTATTTAATAATTCAAATAATTTGAATCAAAATCCATTGAATTCATTAATTCAATCATAGATTCTTCCTTATTAATAAATCTTATTTATCAGTTCTTCATATTTATTTAAATCAATCATTTAAATAAAATATTATATTCCGATTTTTGTACTTTATTATTAATAAATATTTATTATTTTCTATTTAAATAATCGAAATTATTTAAATTAATAATAAATAGTTTATTTAATATTATCCTTTTAAATAATCCCTATTATTTAAAATTAATAATAAATGTTTAATTATTGATTTCCATTCGGAAAAACACATTACCTAAACAATTAATAATTATTTATTAATAATATTTTATTATTAATTACCATTTAAATAAACACATTATTTAAATAATTAATAACAATGATATTAATTTACATTTAAATAAACTCATTATTTAAATAATTAATATTGTCTGTCTATTCAAGTAAATCGCTTTACTTAAATTATTTATTTCCTTTTCTAGGAAACACGGTTCTCATAGTTCAGTTTGTTCTTTCCAAGTATAGTGACTAAAACAGATGCTATATTATCAAATTTAAATAAACTTTATCTTACTAATCTAACATGCATTCAACATTCAAATACTCAAAATTTCGACATATAATTAAATATGATGCATGAATGCGAACATATTAATGAACAGAGAAAAGCCCTAAAACATGTTACTATGTCACGATATTTTAATGATACTGGTGAAGTCGTCGAATGATAGGTCGATTACCATCATTAAAACGAGATGCCACTCGAACAATTGACAACTCCAGAATAACTCATATTCCCATGTCATTGTTTACCGTGTATTTGGTCCAGAGTTTTGATAACAAAATTTATCAAATTTCTTTTAAGTGTGACCCACTAATTTAGTCTTTTAAATAAAATTGAAGAGTGTCTACGAAGTGTAGATTCGATCTTCAATCAATCTCATTTAAAATTCTTTATCCCTTTCGGGAGACCCAACTTGATATTGATTTATACAATAAACCTTCCTATGGGAATGAACACCGCAGCAGTGTTACAGAGGCCATGTATAAATCTCACGTTTGAGCCCATTAGTGGAGACCATAGGATACATTGACATGTTTCCTTCTCCCACTTAATATTTTGAGTTAGGGTTTCATAACTTAGACTAATTCAGGCTAACTCATTAATCCAAGTTTTAATTAACCTAATCAACTTTAACTCTTAAATTGGTTAGATTAATTTTATAAAGTGATTGTTCAAGTTTTCCTAATTTAAACTAATCACATTATGCGCCGTCTTAATAATTTTGATTTATTAATTTGAACTTTTCTCCCGGATCGCTCCCCAGTTAGAGGCGCTCCGGTGTTAGGGGAACTTTATGAAACCTCATCGCTTGGGCGAGCTTTCTCGCCAGATCCGTTCAATTTAATTAATCTCAATTATTAATTTTTAATTAACCCATAATTAAAAGTTTCTATTTGTTTATCTTATATGGATTTTGGCCCAATTGTTTAAACAATAATTCCATATTACAAATAATTCATTTAGTTTCTATTCAACTTTTAAACTAGATTTAACTTTTGAATTTTAACTAAATAAGCATGCTTTTAATTCTAAAACAATTAGAATATAATTTTCGATAATAACATTTATAAAATAAAATTATAGCATGCTTCACATACATTAGCATATAATAACACATATTATATCATGATGCATGTATGTACAATTAATTAAAATCATACAACCTATGGTGGGATTTTCTACATGACATACTCTTATGCATGAATATTATTTAAAAACAATTATATCATACATATAAACAATTTAAATAATAAATAGCTAAATTGACCGGTATTCTTGGCACTATTTCTAAAACGGAAAATTAAATTACAACTTAATTAAATCTTCCATTGTAGATCTTGAGGCTTCATCTTTCTCTCTCCTCCATGGTGTGAGGCGTGGGCATGGGTATTTATGGGGCAAATATTATCTCCTTAATATTTCCATAAATACTTGTTTTAAAATAATTATCTTTTAATTATATGGAAAAATAAAGAAAATATTTTCCATGTAATCTTATCTCAATTTCTAAATTTATAATTTAAGATAGAGATATAATCTTTAAAAGGATTTTATCCTTATCTTAAATATTTAAATTTTTTTTTTTTTTTTTTTTTTTAAATTGAGATAACAAGATAATTATGTTAAAATATCTTACCATATCTTTACCTTATCTCATCCTTGGGCGTGGGCATCATGAATGATGGGGAAAAATTTTCTTCTCTTCCTCCCTTGGTGTAGCCGATTTTACCATCAATGGGTATGGGAAAATTACAAATTTTTCCTATACCCTAAAATTTAGGGTTTACAAATTTTCTACTAAAATTTAAAAATCCTAAGTGCCTCAAGAATACCTAAACAGTCAATAAGCAAACCTCCACAATTTATATAACACAATTTATATAAACATACATAAAACGTTTTTTATGCAACCCACCAAAATTTTCGAAAAATCACAAATTTAGCATGATAATTAAAATTAGCTCTGATACCAATTGAAGGGATGATTTACTAAATTAGCGGAATTTTGTTTAGTAAACTTATTAACATTTAATAACGGATCTATTAACATCATGCAATTTGTGATAAAACATGTAGATTCATGCTTATATATTCGAAAATTAAAACCAAGAACTTACATTGATCGAATAATGGAGAATCGGTTGGAGGTTTCTTTACGACTTCAAATCCTCAAGAACACCTGGATCTTCTACGCTATATCCCGATCGATCAAACGAAATTCGATTGTGGGATCGAACTTTAGAAGAAATTGGGAAGAAGAAAAAATATTTTTCTTCCCAACACTATGAGAAAATCGGCCAAGGGAGGGAGAAGGGGAAGAGAGAGTTCCAACTTTCTATGGAATTGTATTGTATGATTTATGAATGACCCAACCCTCCTATTTATAGAAAAATAGGAATCCTAATCACATTAGGATTAATCTATAGAGATAAACACAAAAAGAAAAAAGATAATCTCTTTCCTTTATCTAGCAATTTCGAAAATGCCAAGGATAAATAGGAGATTATTTTATTTTCTTTATTTTTATTTATCTTGGGTAAATAAATCTATGTAGTTATTTTAGGATATAATTCAAACAATTATCTCTTCCCAAAATACATCATATGGCCGAAAATTCATGTATTAATTAATAAATAATTCTAATTTATTTAATTAATTATTTTGGAGCCAATTCCAATTGGGTTCATTAATCCAATTGGGCTTGAAACTCTCTCTTAAATTAATAAGTCCAACTCAATTAATTTATTTATTAATTACCATTTAAATAAATATTTTATTTAAATAATTAATATTTTCTCCCGTTTAAATATTATCAAATTATATTTAATTATTAATTTCCATTTAAATAATTTTCATTATTTAAATAATTAATAATAAATATTATAATTATTAATTTCCATTAAATAAACTCATTATTTAATTAATAATTTTATTGACAATATTTTATTATTAATTAATTAATTTTAATTATTAATTTCCGTTCAAATAAAATTAATTATTTAAACAATTAATAATTGTCAATTAATTTCAAATTATTAATTACCATTTAAATATACTCAATATTTAAATAATTAATAATATCTAATTAATAATATTTCATTATTAATTTCATGTTTAAATAAACTCATTATTTAAACAATTAATAATGTTTATATTAATTACCGCTTAAATATACTCAATATTTAAACAATTAATATTGCCTACTTTAAGTAATTCACTTTACTTAAAATTTCCATTTCTTCTACTTGATTTCGCGACTACGATATTTGGGCTAGCATAGGGACCCGATGGACCTATAGATCATGGGCTTAATAATTAGTCAATTAAGTGATTAACACATAATCGATTAATTACTTATTATCTAACTATGAATAATTCCACTATAGATTCATAGCTGAACTCCCCTCACTATAGATGAGTTATGTCCATTTAGTTTATCATTATTTATATCGTGATATAATCCTTCACGTGGAACCCTCATAATTACAGCAGGATAAATTTACCGTTTTGCCCCTGTAATTACCGCTTTATCCTTGTGTTCCCGCGATTCTCCAATGAACTTTATCTTTAGTCGAACTAGAGATAAGATACTTCGTGATCAATAGAAGTCGTGACGTCACTTGTTCATGTCTCGAATCGGTACATCAAGGAGTTTCCTAAAGTTCCTAAAATTTTTAGGTATCGCATCGTTATCGTTAATTTATAGGAAAGTTATGAATTCCATCTCGTGAAAATGAGTTCCCACTACTTATCTAGTCATGTTCCCAAAACAGGAGTGTATTGAGCGTTCTTACAGATCACTCTCAACCATGTGAATCAAAGAACATAACTCCACAAATAGGAGTCCGCATTTCACTCAGGATTGAGATCTATCACGGTTGATAAACTTAGTTTGATATTCGATCAATTCTCGTAAACGGTACTAAGGAGAAATTTGATCGAACATCGTGGTCCTGTCTTATACAATCAACATTGCATATGATACTTCCATTTCATGTCTCCCACATGAATGATCAGGATTAGATCATTTGTCTATAAACAAAATGCGAAGCTATCAACGATGTTACCAGGATAAGGTTCCCAAACGTTATCCATTTACTGTAGACACTTTTAAGTTACTCATCTCGACATTAATCCTCTTGTATGACTCACATACTAAGTCGTGATTTCATAAGAGTAACTTAGGGTTTACTATTTGAATGTTTTGATATTTATATATTTCCATATATTCCTAATATCGTCAATTGAATCAATCTAGATTATATAAAGAACTTATGTTTATTTATTTAATTTATTCGAAATAAATTATTATAATTAAATAATTACAAGTTCTAGGACACCATTCCTAACAAAGACTATGTGAGCTTGCATTTGTTTGATAAGAAAGTTTCGTGAGCTTTACTTGATATTGGAGTGAGATAATGGGCTAGTTTGGTATTGTTGTAGCTTTTGAAATAATTGCTGTCAACTGTGCTGTAGAAAAAATCAGCTGTATCAAGAATCAAATTAGTGTTTGATAAATTCAGCTTATGCAGAAATTTAGTGTTTGGTAAATTCAACTTCTAAAAATACTTTGAGATAATGAATATCTATATAATGTTTAGAAAATCGATTTTAAGAATACTTAACTATTTTGTAATGTCATTATTATTATTAATAAATCTTATATTTTTTTATTTTAATTTAAAATTAAATGTATATTAATTATGATTTTAAATTAAAATGAAAACACATTTGATTTAATTTATAACTAAACTATAATTTATGTTCATTTAATCACAATATTTCATAAAAAAAAATATTCAAATACAAAACAATATAAGAAAACATAAATAACTCAAAAAATAAATAAATATATATATATAGAAAACATAAAGAAACAAAATAATTTTATCATTAAATTTTTTATAAGAAAAATATTCTCTATTTGATAAAATGTTTATTATTCTTAAACTTATATAATTTTTACAACTAATATTTATTTTCTAAAATTTTTTAAGATCTAATATATTTATTTTGCATAAAAAAGATTTCCCAAATTTTATTACAAATTAATTTTGATTTATATTAATTTAAATCTCAATATTTCTTAAGCATATCGTATAATTTTTTTTTTTAGATTAAAAATAGATTTACAAAATATTAGTAGTTAGTGGGTGAGAAATTATAGGGAATTGCTTTTGAAAAGCAAAAGCTAATTTTATCTGCTTCTAAAATTTGACAGTTATGTAATGAGATTCTTTTAAAATCTATAAACTTTTCTTTAACCAAACATAAAAAACAGTTAAGATTTGCTTAAAAGTTGTCTAAACACAATCCCAAACAAAGCCAATGAGATCGTGCATAGACTGTGTGAGCTTGCATCATCTGACATTATTCACATGATCTTTGTTCTATGATCTTGTTCTTATTCTTTGTTAAGACTACGTGAACTTAACTTGTTCTAGTTATATTCCTGAAAGATTTAACGTATGATTACGTGTTCTGACTATTACGAGCTTGGGAGACTTGACTACTTGCATGATCTTTATTCTTGTTCTTTGCTCTTTGTTCTTGGGAGAATTTCATGATTTTGCATTCGAAATTTTGATTGAGTAGTCAAGAGACAGTAGGTTTCGTTGGACACAAATACAGATCGGATTTGGGATCTAAAGTTACTTTATTTTTAATTTATCTTCACTGGGTCTCCCGCTCATGATATTACACTTTCAGCTACGGGACATGGTCGTGGTCGTGGTCGTGGTCGTGGTCGTGATTCTTGATCAATGATGATGGATGGACTAGAGTTTGTGTAGTCCATAGACTGCTCGTGTCATGACACTTTCTTTTATCTGTTTTTATTACTTATGGATTGTTGAGCTCTTTGAGCATCATTACTTTGTTATTTGATGTTTATGGATTTTCTGGATTTATGAACTTATTTCTATTGTGGGTTTGAAACTTATGAAAAGGGAAGCGCTTCCTGTTAGGAATGGTGTCCTAGAACTTGTAATTATTTAATAATAATAATTTATTTAGAATAAATAAACATAAGTTCTTTATATTATCTAGATTGATTCAATTGACGATATTAGGAATATATATAAATATATTAAATATCAAACATTCAAATAGTAAACCCTAAGTTACTCTTATGAAATCACGACTTAGTATGTGAGTCATACGAGAGGAGTCGAGAGGAGTAACTTAAAAGTATCTACAATAAATGGATAACATTTGGGAACTTTATCCTGGTAACACTGTTAATAGCTTCGCATTTTGTTTATAGACAAATGATCTAATCTTGATCATTCATGTGGGTGACATGAAATGGAAGTATCATAAGCAATGTTGATTATCTAAGACAGGACCTCGATGTTCGATCAAATTTCTCATTAGTACCATTTATGAGAAATGATCGAATATCAAACTAAGTTTATCAACCGTGATAGATCTCAATCCTGAGTGAAATACGGACTCCTTTTTATGGAGTTATGTTCTTTGATTCACATGGTTGAAAGCGTGTAAGAACACTCAATACACTCCTGTTTTGGGAACATGGCTAGATAAGTAGCTGGGAACTCAACACGAGATGGAATTCATAACTTTCCTATAAATTAACGGTATTAGTGCGATACCTAAATATTTTAGGAACTTTAGGAAACTCCCTTGATGTATTGATTCGAGACATGAACAAGTGGCGCCACGACTTCTATTGATCACAGAAGTACATTATCTCTAGTTCGACTAAAGATAAAGTTCATTGGAGAATCAGCGGGAACACAAGGATAAAGCGGAAATTACAGAGGCAAAACGGTAAATTTACTCGCCTGTAATTATGAAGGTTTCACGTGAAGGATAATATCACAGCTATAAATAAAGATAAACTAAATGGACAATAACTCATCTATAGTGAGGGGAGTTCAGCTATGAATCTATAGTGGAATTATTCATAGTTAGATAATAAATAATTAACTGATTATGTGTTAATCACTTAATTGACTAATTATTAAGCCCATGATCTATAGGTCCATCGGGTCCCTATGCTAGCCCAAATATCGTAGTCGCGAAATCAAGTAGAAGAAATGGAAATTTTAAGTAAAGTGAATTACTTAAAATAGGCAATTTAATTGTTTAAATATTGAGTATATTTAAACGGTAATTAATATAAACATTATTAATTGTTTAAATAATGAGTTTATTTAAACAGGAAATTAATAATGAAATATTATAAATTAGACATTATTAATTATTTAAATATTGAGTATATTTAAATGGTAATTAACAATTTGAAATTAATTAACAATTATTAAGTGTTTAAATAATTAATTTTATTTGAAGGAAAATTAATTAATTAATAATAAAATATTATCAATAAATTTATTAATTAAATAATGAGTTTATTTGATGGAAATTAATAATTTAAATATTTATTATTAATTATTTAAATGATGAAAATTATTTAAATAGAAATTAATAACTAAATATAATTTGATAATATTTAGTCGAGAGAAAATATTAATATTATTAATTGTTTAAATAAAATATTTTATTTAAATGGTAATTAATAAATAAATAAATTAAGTTGGACTTATTAATTTAAGAGAGAGTTTCAAGCCCAATTGGATTAATGAACCCAATTGGAATTGGCCCAAAATAATTAATTGAATAAATTGTATTTATTAATTATTTTATTATGATAAAATCGACCATATAATGTATTTTAGGAAGAGATAATTGTTTGAATTATATCCTAAAATAATTACATAGATTTATTTACCCAAGATAAATTTAAAGAAAACAAAAATAATATCTTATTTATCTATGTATTTTTCGAAAATACAAGATAATGAAAAGATAATATCTTTTTCCTTTTTGTATTTATCTCCATAGATTAATCCTAATGTGATTAGGATTCCTATTTTCTTATAAATAGGAGGCATGGGTCATTGATAAGTCACACAATTCAATTCCATAGAAAATTGGAACTCTCTCTTCCCTCCTTGTCTCCCCTTTGGCCAATTTCCCTATAGTTCATTGGGAAAAAATATTTTTTCCTCTTCTCAATTTCTTCTTAAGTTCGATCCCACAATCGGGTTTCGTTTGATCGATCGGGATATAGCATAGAAGATTCGGTATTGCTGAGGATTGATGTTGTAAAGAAACCTCCAACCAATTCTCCATATTTTACTCAATGTAAGTTCCGGTTTGATTTTAATTTTCGAAAATATAAGCATGATGGAGAAAAAATGGAGGATGAGAATCAAGTTGTGATAATACTAAACTCATTGCCTGATTCATTCAAAGATTTAAAAATTGCTAGTATATATGATAGGGATACCTTGACATTGAGTATGATCCTGGATGAACTAAGATAAAAAGATCTTGAATTAACAAGTGAAAGAAAATAAGCTGAAGTATTCATGACTAAAGGCATAAATGAAAACAAATATGAGAAATCAGATGGAAAGGGAGGCAAAAACAACTCAAAGACTAGAACAAAATGTGTTATATGTGCAAAAAAAAAGTATTTCAAGAACAATTATCCATAGAACAAGTTTAAAGACAGACTCACAATGGTGCAGGAAATTTAGCCAATCTACATGAGGGGTACGAATCTGCAAAGGCTCTAATGGCTACTGATAAAGAAGATAGTTCTGAATGGATCTTGGATTTAGGGTATTCATACCATATGACTCCCAACAGACATTACTTCCAGGAATTTTAAGATGATTGATGAGGGGAAGGTTAATGATGGGATTGATCAGCAATGCCTAGGTATTGGAATGGTAAAACTGAACCAACAAATAAAGCAGAAAAAACTATTAAAGGATGTGAGATATGTACCTAACCTTAAAAGAAAATTTATTTCTCTTCGCACTTTTGAAAAATATGGTTATAGTTATAAATCAGAAGGAGGAAGAATGAAGATCTTTAAGGGTTCATATTTAAAATTGACAGAAACCTTAAATAATGGCTTGTATGCTCTTGATGGCTCAACTATCACATGAAAAGCTTATGCAGTAGAAAGAACACACCTAACTGATGCTCCGCTGTGGCATAGAAGACTTGCTGATCATGTCAGTGAAAGAGGACTTTAAGTCTTGAATCAAAATGGCTTGTTGGGAAACAAGAAGCTAAGAGCGTGTTTGGTCTTCCGGTTTAACTAACCCACATCTGGCTTATGCTTTAACAAACAGGATTGATTAGTTTGTTAAGCTTTTGATTTTTCTTCAGATTTGTCATCTCTGTCTGTCTCTCATCTTATGACTCTGTCTTTTTGTCTCTAAACAATTTCTTTTCACCTCTCTCTATCTCTTATAAAAATTTTCTAGAGAAAAAGATTACTTAAGATTGAGATTGAAAATGAAAGGCGCTTGAAGTTTTATTGACCAAGAACATCATAATCAGTCGATTAGGAAGATGAGAGTTTAGGATTTGTTTGGATTCCTTTGAACTCTTCAAGAACCAGATCAGGTACAGTTAGGAATGTGAAAATGTGAGAGATTTTCATTCCTGCCCTCATATTGTATTCTAATTTTTTCCTCCTTTGATGGTGATGAAGAAGCTTGGTCAAATATAGATCAATTAATCCAATTTTAACCAAACTTGGAAGAAAATATGAATTCTTTAGAGTAAGTAGATCTGATTTATGTGGTGGTGACTTAATTGGAATTTACAAATTCTAGCTTTGGCAATATCTTAGCAGGAGCCAAAAAAAACTTTTTGGAAGTCAAGCTACAAACTTTCTAAGTTTTTTAAAATTATTTGGATTAGTTTTGTTTCAACTATTTTTCCACTTATTTCTATTTGTTTATCAATTCCATTTTCAAAATTAATTTAAAAATGAAATCAATGCATAAATTATATACATTTGTTAGTAAATTTATAGAATGTTGTTGTTAGCTAATAGAAGTTAAGGTATGATTAATAGTCAATTTGTATATAAAAACAGTTTTGATTATTAGCGTGCTTATTTTATTTTCAACAAATTATTCTTTTAGTTGGTTATTTATATAAAGGCATATTACACTTGTTTTATTAGATAAACCAAGATTAGTTCTTTGTATTATATATTAGAAACTATATGAAGAAATCTTAGTTTTTGAATGGATAGTCATTTAGTTTGTGTTTTATAAGTTTCGTCCTAATGGTGTAATATATATTCTTATTTCATGCAGATATGGTTGCTCCCTCTTCGAATGAATTGAATGATATGGATGATATATTACCTATCTTAATATATTATCAACCAAACAACTTGAGATTGGTGGGATTCCTATATACGCTACTAAGGTTTTTGATGATGTACTTTAGATTGAGATCTTGTAAAATAGTTTTCCAATGTTCATTATCTCGTCAAAGAATTAGGCAACTACACTTTTTCATATAATCAATGAAAATGACTTAGCTTGCTAAGAAAATACACAAATGGATAGAAGGTGTTTCTCCATAGTGTGTCATTTGTGCAAAACTATAGGGGTTTATAGGGTCTTGAAATGTGAATGTATAGGAGATGATAGCTAGTTTTTAACATATCCTTCCAGATGATGTAAAAAATACAGTAATAAGTAGGAATTTTGTACTATCATGAAAGACCAATAGTAGAAATTACAGTTTGGTTCTTCACTCTATCCTTCGATTACATGAAGTTTTACTTGAAAAAACTAAGCCAGTTACAGCAACTATCGCTAATAGAAAATGGAGATAGTTTTAGGTATATACACATATGCACAAAGTTTTATTGGTAAAATATAGTTTAACAGTTACTTATGCTTACCCATTTGTTTATACATGAGTATAATTGTCTTGGAGTATTACATGATACTTACATTAAAGTAAATGTAAGTAGTAGTGATCGACATTGATACAGAACACAAATGTGTTGGATATATGCTATCAAGATGCCCAATTCATTTTTGTGTTGCTTGAATGGGAAGGATCCACGTCTGATTCACGGGTACTTCGGGATGCTATATCTAGACCAACAAGATTGAAGATTCCTAAAGGCAAAATCTAATGTGTTTACTTGATTTGAGCAAAGATTCAAGTTTATATCGCATATATATATATAGGGTACTACTACCTTTGTAATGTTGTTTATACTAATGGAGAAGGGTTTTTGGCCTCACATAGAGGTCAACGATACCACTTGTCTGAATGGAGAGGTGGAAATGTGCCAACTACCCCAGCCAAATTATTTAACATGAGATATTCATCAACTAGAAATGTGATTGAGAGAACATTTGGAATGTTAAAAGGTCGTTGGGCTATTTTAAGAGTAAAATCCTATTATCCAGTGAAGTTACAAACTCGGACAATAACTACCTGTTGCTTTACATAATTTTATACAAAAAGAAGTGACAGTCGATCCACATGAGGAAGAAGTCTAGAGCGATGAACAAACTAGTGCAATGAAAGGTGAACATATATTATATATAGAAAGTTCTGACGAATGGAATGCTTGAAGAGACTCATTGGCTAGACAAATATTTGATGAGTGGCAAAGTAATCTATATACTTAGTCGTATCTCCTTTTTTGTGACATTGCATATGTATTAGTAATTTATATTTTGAATGGACGTTGAAATTGAGTATTTATATTTTCATTTTGGTCGACGTATATTTAGTAAATACATGGTTCACGATTAATGATTAAAGTTGCAAACTGATTTATTGGCCCTTTTCTAATATTACTTAACAGATGACGATTTGAGGTGTTAGATGGAAAAATTACTAGGAATATAAATTGTCATTCTTGTGGTATTCATTTTGATTATTATTGTTTGTCGTGTTAAATTGAAAATTGGATTGAATTTAAAAACTACATGTTCAATGTCATATGTCTATACTTATTTTTATAATTGTAAGTTATATGTTGATATTTTTAATTTATTATATCAAAACTGATCAAATTAAAATTATGTTATTGACTATAAATGTAAAAACAATAAAAATAAAATAATAAGAAAAAATAAACAAGTACAAATAAAAGAAAATAAAATAATAAGAAAAAGTAAACAATTTAAAATGGGAAAAGAAAGAATAGAAAAATGAGTGAAAATGTATTCAAATAAAGTGAGAAAATCAAACGATTTTTTTTTTATAAGTTTAGAGATAAATGAGGTGAAAGATAAGATAAGATAAGATTCATATGAAGTTAGTCTAAAGTCTTCACCCAGCTACAGTTAGCCTTTTGTTTTAGCAGGTTTCACATTTACATTCAATTTTTGTGGTGGTGTTCTTATTTGAGATTTTCAGCCTGCAACGACACAGACTTTTCATTAAAAAAATTAAGATTTTGAATTAATATCTTTTTAACGAAAATCAGAATTTTTAAAAGTGGTTTATAATTTATTTATGATTTCGGTATTTAGAATATTTTATTTTATTTTAAGGAAGATGTAGTTTGGTTGGGTAAAATGAATTTGGGAAAATTAGCTTGGAACTTTTAATTAGTGGATGGGTAAATTTTGAGTAGATGATTGTGTTTGTTAATTTAAAATTAATGGGAAAGGGGAGTTAGTCTGTTGATTATTATATAAGGGAGGATTAGTATTAATGAAGATGTTAGTTTTAAATTTAATATAATTTTAATGGTGTCTTATTTTAATGAAAAGTATTAAAAGAAAATTGATGGGCCCCTTCTCTCATTTGTCCCTCCTTATCCCTTCTATCCCTAATTTTTTAGGGCTTTTATCAATTGGCAAGACACTTCAAGGAAAAAAAAAAACTATCATCTCACCCTCTTCTTCCTCCTTTTCATTTGTCTCCACCGCCGGCTACAACTAAGGGAAAGAGATTCTTTTTGCAACTTTCTCTTTTCTAGCTATGTTGAAAAATTGGGGATTTGTCTTGGATTTTCATCTTACTTTTTATCTCCATGATTTCCTTAAAAGGTAATATTTGATCTCTAATCCTTGTTTTCAAGTTTTTTACAAAATGGATGAGTTATTATCTAAATCTATGGTGTTCCCGAATTTTAGTCTCACATTGCTTATCCTCTTCTCTATTAGAGTTTCTATCACAAAAGAAAGAGAGAACAAAATTAACCATGGCCTCGATGCTTAGAGCTATTGCCGAATCACCTCCTCCCCTACTCTCTGTGAATATCCATATTTGTGCTTTGGGTTGGCTTAAGTAATTTTATAAATACATATAAACTTTGTCTTCAATCAGTTTTTGCCCACCACAGCTTTGAAATTAAAGCTTGTCCCCAATTTGTCTATAAATAAACATATCTTCAAATTAAAGTTTGCCTCCCTTTGTGCCCACCACCAATTCCCCTACTATTGTCCAAATTTTCATGGTTTGCTTTACTAATATATATTTATATATATATATATATATATATATATAATATCAAAATCTAAGATAAGGCTACAAACTTTAGATTTAATGTTTTATATAAAAACTAAAGCTACAATATTGAGTTAAAGGTTTATATATATATATATATATATATATATATATATATATATATAAAAGCTTCGACTTGAATTTAGTTTTAACATTAAAACCATAATATCAATTTTTGATTTGAAGTCCCGAACACTGCCGTTCGTTTTAGAGTTAAATATTTTTATTTTTAAAAGGATTTGATTATGGTTAAATCGATCTTGTGTAGGTGGTGTTCGTTTCGGTAATCCGGAATTTTCACAAAAGTGGTAATTGGTAACGAGAGTTGGAATTGAAGAGGTGAGTAAAGAGTGGTAAATGAAGGGAAAGTTGGAAATGACCCCAACTCTTTAATTGATTCATTTGATTGAATTCATGTTGGATATTGTGTTGATGTTTGATATTTATTATGTGCATATTTTAAAGCTCCATGAAACTTCACTTTAGCTAGTTTGTTCTTCCATTCTGCTGGGAAGAACATCTCATCGTTTTTTGCTTGCATTTACTTTTCGAAAACAAAGGGTTGTCGTGCCCCATATGATTACGATTACTTTCTCTTCACCGCTATTAAGTATATTAGTGTGTTTGATTGAATTGTATACTCTTGTTTGTTTATTGTTGTTATGAATTTGAGATGTGAATTGTTAAAGTAATGGTAAATTGAAAGAGGAAATCGGCATGTGTTGCCAAGAATGAATTGAGATATGCATGTGATTGGAAATGTAGGGTTTATACATCTTTATTGTCGCTACGATTACAGGGCGTAGCTATGGTCCCTGATATAAATTAGGCGGCGGTTGTGTACCAAAGCTAGGCGACGATTGTGTATCAAAGCTAAGTTCACTAGATCTTATCTCAGTCAAGGACTTGCTCTATTATTATTGGACCACTTCATCACTTGTGTAGTTTTGATTGAAAATACCGCATTTCATAGTTTTGTTTGTTTGAAGTTGCTTCAACGGTGAGGTGACATGTTTGTTTAAAGACTTAAATAAAAGATAATTAAAAGAAGAAAAGTTTATATGAGTTTTATTTTTCCCAAGTAAAGATTGTCGTTATTTACAAGTTTTCTTTCATTTAACATTCTTTTCTCACCTAGCGAGTTTAGCTAATGGTGTTACACACCAAAAACATTTCAGGTTTTGAACGGAGAACTAGGCCTTGATGATTAGTGGTGTGGCGAGTCGATGGACTATTATGACACATGTTTTAGGATATTAATAATGTGGGCATCCATCTCAAAACCAATTGGTAATGAGAGGAGAGACCCTTAAAGTTTATAAACCTTATGAGTTCCCTACATCTTTCCGATGTGGGATTCTCAACATGCCCCCTCAAGATGGTGCCTCTTTTGGGTTCACCATCTTGGGTCGAATCCCATTTTTGGATCGAATGCCCGTTTGGGCTTGTTGGGCTCTGATACCATATTAATAATGTGGGCATCCATCTCAAAACCAATTGGTAATGAGAGGAGAGGCCCTTAAAGTTTATAAACCTTGTGAGTTCCCTACATCTTTCCGATGTGGGATTCTCAACATAGGAGGTTTACTTTGTTTAGACTTTACATCCTTACATTCATTTTCATGAATCTTTGTAAAAACCTCTTAATTCCTTTGGATGATTTTACTATGTTTTGATTGGTGTTTTATCTAAATTTTATGAATCCCTGGGTTTTTTTTAAATGAATTTGAATGATGAACTATTTTACATTAGAAAATCAAGTCTCCCGCTGCTTTATTTATGCTTTAGCATATTTAATACTGCTTTAGGGTTGGGTCGTCACACAGTCTCTTACAATGTATTGTGGATATTGAGATGATGATGTATAGCCATTTTTCTTCCATTTTCATTAAATTTCTATCCATATCTGAAATTGAATTCAAACTTTTAAATCAATCTTAAACATTTGATGGTTCTTCAATATTTATTCACCTAACTTAAATTTTCTCAATTAATCTTCTTGCAATATAAATATCTACCCAGTTTATACCATATTTTCAACCTCCACCATTTCATCAAGTTTATTTTTGGCATTGAAGGTATGGACATCTTCTAACATTTTATATATATATAATTTCAATAATCTCACCCAGTTTTAGTTAATAGCTTTTTTTTTTTATTTCTAATCCTTAGTATAATGTCTTCCTCTCCCTCTGCCTCTCTAATCTCTCGCACCATGTATATAACAACTGATATTATAATCTATGTTTACTTTATTTCTTAGTGTTAAGGAGTCTTAGTTGATTTATACATAAATAGACACATTAATTTTGTGTTATAAGTCTCTTCAAAATGGTGTAATAAATATTATTATTTCATGCAGATATGGTTTTTCCCAGTTTGAATGATATGGATGACATATTACACATCTTAATATTTTATCAAACAAACAACTTGAGATTGATGGGAATCATGTTTACATTATTAGGATTTTTGAAAGGACGTATAAATTGTGTGGATTTATATCTTCTAATCCATTTTTTTATGAGTCACTCATTTTTTCATTTACGATGTATTTGTGTGATATGATCATGTTTGTGTATGTAGTTATATTGACTTATTTAGACATTATTTCTAGATACCAAACTAGTAGAGTGTTTGTTAGAGCTTGTTCACATGTGAGGTTGGAGAAGTTAATGAATATTAAGATTCCATCAAATGGATTAAAAGCATCGTAACTTGAATCACATGTAAGAATAATAAAAAATGATATAACACAATAACTGAAATGTTAGGCTCATCTTGCAGTGAGTTTAGTTGGAATGACACCCTCAAGTGTGTTGAGGTAGAACAACATATATTTACGATTAGGTGAAGGTAAAATATTATGTTAAACTATATATTTTTCCTTTACATTCCTCATCATGTGTATGTAATAGTATAATGATTTTTTCTTCTTGTAGAGTCATCTTACTACTAAAAGGTTGAGAAACAAGTCGTTTTCATACTCTGATGACTTATCGATTTTATTTGGCAAAGATAGGGCAACTAGACTAGACGCTGAAGGGCCAAATGACATGTCCAACCCAAGCTATCATGATGTAGAAGATAACATGTGGCAACCATATGATTATTTCTACATTCCAGATCCACCTAGTGGAGGGGATGATTCGGCTCATGCAATGAGTGAGATAACCACAAATAGGCAAGCTACATTGGGATCGAAAGGAAAGTAAAGGGAAAAAACTAGCAAAATAGATATAGCTATGGATTGAGTTGCACTTAGAATTGAGCATATGTCAGAATCATTTGAACTTCAAATAGAGAAACTTACAAAGATAGATGATTGGAAAAGAGAGGTATGCTATGAAATGGCTGATAGACATATTGCATTGAACGAAATGTTCAACATGACTCAATTGACAGGTTCTTAACAAGTAACTGTAGGTCAAATCATAACAAATGATACAAACAAAATTGACTACTTACTGATGTTACTTGAATGGCTATATTTATGCAATGCAGCTGCTTTGTGGACCTACTGAATATAGGTTGCTATGTAGTCTCTTATTTTATATAATCTACCTTGGGTAGTTCCATATGATGTGTTTTTCATACGAACACTTCAATGACTATATTGTTCACTATATATAAGTACGTTGGAGTGAGTCTACTATAGATAAGTATGCAATATATATTTTGTGGACCTGTAATGGATATGTGTTTGCATAACAAATGATCTATGATATTGGGGGTTTAGAATGTATTATATTTATATAGCTAATCATTTGTGTTATCTTATTTGACAAGTTCTTAAGAAAAATCTAATTTGCAATAAGTAATAAAATTTAAAATAAAGGCATCAAATATCATATAATAAAGTAAACCAATATTTATTAATATTTGAATTTGATCTAATTTATATTTATATTCATTGTTTTTAACCCTATAAGAACAATAGTTTTTTAGATTTTTATATTTATAAATAGGATAAGTTTGATCTCATCCTTAGTTACAGTCTGCTCGCTGGGTCCTACATGACTGCATCCTACCAGATCATCACTTGCGTTCAGCTGTCCTCTTTTCTGATGTGCCATGCCTTTAAAAACCATTAAATAATTGCAGCTTAAGAAAATACCATAAATTTCATTACCAATAAATATCATATTTAAAACAATCTCTTCGTCAACCACAGATAGTAAATACAAATTAACTTTTATAAAACTCGCTCCCACCATACAACATAAGTTATATAAAATATATTCAATAAACTCATTTTTTTGCGCATTCCAAACACAAGTTTAACAAATCGTTGCATAAATCAAACCGCTGTTTACCTGAAAACCAAACGGCCTTTAATCGACATGTTTTTTCAAGATACCAAACCAATGGACTGTTCGTTAGATTTTGTTCACATAGGAGAATATAGAGGATATAACGGGACATTTCAAAATGGATATATACTACATTTTGAAAAGTTGATGAATATTAATATTCCATCAAGTGGATTGAAGGCATCGTAACTTGAATCACGTGGAAACAATACAACACAATATCTGAAATGTTATGCCCATCTCGCAGTGGGTTTGTATGGAATGACATCCTCAAGTGTGTTGAGGTTGAACAACATATATTTGATGATTGGGTGAAGGTAAAATATTGTATTAAAATATTTATTTTTCCTTTACATTCCTCATCATGAGTATGTTATAATATAATGAATTTTTCTTCTTGTGGAGTCATCCTACTGCTAAAGCATTGAAAACAACTTGTTTACATACTTTGATGACTTATCGACTATATTGAACAAAGATAGGGCAAATGGACTGGGAGCAGAAGGGCTTAATGATATGTCCGACCCAAACGATCATGATCCAAAAGATAACATGTGGAAATAATTTGATGATTTCTACATTCCAAATCCACCTAGTGGAGGAGATGATGTGGTTGCTTCAATGAGTGAGACATCCACAAGTAGGTCAGCTACATTGAGATCAAAAGGAAAGAAGAGGAAAAAAGCTAGCAAAGTACGTATAGCTATGGATCGATTTGCACTTGAAATTAAGCATATGACAAAATCATTTGAAGTCCAAACAGAGCAACTTATAAAGATAGTTGGTTGAAAAAGAAAGGTACGCGATGAAATTGCAGATAGACATACTACATTGAATAAAATATTCAACATGATTCAATTGACAGATTCTCAACAAGTAACTATAGGTCAAATCATAAAAAATGTTACAAAAAAATTGACTACTTTCTGATGTTACCTAAACAGCTGAGATATAATTATGCAATGCAGCTACTTTGTGGACCTACTAACTAGAATATAGGTTGTTATGTAGTCTCCTATTTTGTATAATCTAACTTGATGAAGGTTGTTACAAATTAACGCAGCAGAATTTTGTCTAATTAATCTAAAATAATCAATATGTAAGAGACGAATCTACTTTAATATCATGTAAAATTGTTAAAGATATGTAGATTCATGCTTTTATTTCTAAAATTAAAACATTTTACTTATATTGAGTAAGTAATGGAGAATTGGTTCGAGGATTCTTTTATCACTAGATTTTCTAGACTATATCCACGAAAGTTAACAAAACCTGATTGTGGGATCGAACTAGAAAAAATTTATTTTCGAAATAAAAAGAATTTTCTTCCCTTAAGACTATGGCAAAATCGGTCAAAAGAGGAAAACAAAGAAGAAGAAGAATTTCAATTTCAAGAAATTGAATTAGAGTAAAGAATGAAGAGTTAGGGCCTTGTATTTATAGAAAAAGTAATCTCCTAATTAAATTAAAAAATTAGAAAGATAAATGCAAAGAATAAAATCAAATTCTCTTTCTTATTTATTTTCAAGTTGATGATTTTATGTATATAAAATCAATAAGAAAAAACTAATTTTTTCTTTATTTAATTTTTCTTGGATAAACATTCTTTCATCTTTTTATTTTAGGCTAAATAATTCAAAAATTATTTTATAAAATACTACATGTATTGCCGATTTTTGGTATATTTTATTTAAATAAATCTTTATATATTAATAAATAATTTGAACCAAATATCAATTGAATTCGTTTAATTCAATTTAATTTTTTCCTTATTAATAAATCTTGTTTATTAATTCTTGATATTATTATTTAAATAATTTTTTCAGATTTTTTTGTAAATTTATTATTATTAATAATTATTTATTAATTTCTATTTAAATAATCGATATTATTTAAATTAATAATAAATATATTATTTATTCTTATCATTTTAAACCACTAATAAATGTTTAATTATTAATTTTCATTTATGTAATCAATTTTGCATAAATAATAAATAATTATATATTATTAATATTCGATTACATATGAGTTAAATTTACCGTTTGAGTCCTATAATTACCGCTTTATCCTTATGTTTTTGTTAATTCTTTAATGAACATTATCTGTAGTCAAACTAAACATAAAGTATTTCTCTGATCAATAGAAGTCGTGGTGCTACTTGTTTATGTCTCGAATCAGTACATCAAGGGAGATTCTTAAATTTCCTAAAATGATTAGGTATCGCACTAGTATCGTTATTTTCAGGAAAGTTATGAATTTCATCTCGTGTTAATGTGTTCTCAGCTACTATGTTGTTATGTTCTCAAAACGGGAGTTTATTAAGCGTTCACTTCAGATCGCTCTCAACCATGTGAATCAAAGAACATAACTTCATGAAAATATGAGTTCACATTTCACTCAGAATTGAGATATATCATTGTTGATAAACTTAGTTTGATATTCAATCATTTCTTGTAAATGGTACAATTGAGGTATTGATCGAATATCTTGGTCCTGTCTTATACAAAATCACCATTTTATATGATACTTCCATTTTCATGTCAACCACATGAATGATCCGGATAAGATTATTTGTAAACTATACAAAATGGACAGCTATCAACAGTATTGATATGACCCAAACGTTATTCATTTGCTGTAGACACTTTAAGTTACGCATCTCGATTGTAATCCTCTTGTATGACTCACATACTTAGTCGCGATTCAATAAAAGTAACTTAGGGTTTTACTATTTGAATGTTTGATATTAATATATACATATATTCCTAATACCGTCAATGAATCAATATAGATAAAAGAACTTAAGTTTATCTATTTAATTTATTCAAAATAAATTATGTTTATTAAATAATTACAAGTTCTATGATACCATTCCTAACATATGTATCATGAGGAATGTCAAAGACTGCATCTACTTTCCACATGAACGGGGGAATGAATAATGAGATAATGTTTAGACTATGGGAGCTTACATTATTTGGTATTATTCATGAATTCTATGATACATATAAAAGAAAATGTAAAGACTGCGTGTATTGTGCATGTTTTAGGTGAAATAATGAGATCATGCTGAGATTGCGTGTACTTACATTGTTTATCACTATTCACATGTTGGTCTGTAAATAAGAAATGTAAAGACTGTGTGTACTTTGCATGTTCTAGGTGAATTAATGAGATAATGCTGAGACTACGTGTACTTACATTATTTGTCACTATCCACATGATGATTTGTAAATGAGTAATATTGAGGTTGCGCGTACTTAGCACATACTTGTTTAATGTTTGGAAAATGTAAGTGTTATGATGTTGCTTATGAGCCATGTGATACCTTGAGATGAATGAAACTTGACTACGTGTAGTATAAAAAGTCTATGTTTTATTATTTACTATTATCATTTTAAATAATCATTATTATTTAAAACCAATAGTAAATGTTTAATTATTAATTTCCATATACGTAATCAATTTGCATAAATAATTAATAATTATTTATTAATAATGTTCGATTATTAATTACCATTTAAATAAACTCATTATTTAAATAATTAATAATAATAATAATAATAATAATAATAATAATAATAATAATTTCAATTTAAATAAACTCATTATTTAAATAATTAATATTGTTAATTATGTTTACTTAAATATATTATTCATTTTTCCAATAGTCAAACAAATGATTTGTTATAACGTTATTTAGGTTAGTCCAGAGACTAAGGGTGAACAAATCAAAACCAAACCAAACCAATTGTCCAAACTAAACCCAGTTTGGTTTTAAAACTTCATTTACCTAAACCAACCCAAACAAATTAATAATAGTTTGGTTCGGTTTGATAAATTTTTGCAGCGATCCAAACCAATACATAATATAAGATATATTTGGATTTTTAATTATCAATAAAACTTGATAAAAAGAAAAAGAAAAAAAAGGAAGAATCTTTAATACTATATGTGTTATGGTTGTATGATTATAGCAAGATTTTAAAAAAAATTATGTTAATAATTGTAATTGGTGTTTTATTGAATTTTTAGATGAATTGAAATTAGTCCTATAATTTTTTTTTTTTTGAGATTTTGTTACATTTATCATGCTGCAAATTAAGTATTTATGAATAATTGATAAAGATAAAAAATGTAAGAACCAAATTGATCCAAACCAAATCATTTTAGTTTGGTTTTGTTTTGTTTCTTCATATTGAACGGTTTGGTTTGGTTCATATAATTTAAAAAGAAAATCCAATCGGATCTGATCTGATCTGATATGAAATTTTAGTAAAATCCAAACCAAACCAATCAAATATTCACCCCTACCAAAGACCAAATGGACTTATAGATCATGAGCTTGATAATCAGTTTATTAATTGATTAACTCATAAACAATTAATTACTATTATTTAACGATGAATAATTCCATTATAAATTTATATCTGAACTCCCCTCACTGTGGATGAGTTATGTCCATTTAGTTTATCTTAATAAGTCTGTGATATATCCTTCACGTGGAAAACTCATAATTATAGATGGGTTAAATTTACTCTTTTACACCTGTAATTATCGCTTTATCCTCGTGTTCTCGCTGATTTTACAATGAACATTATATGTAGTCAAACTAGAGATAAAGTACTTCTGTGATCAATAGAAATTGTGGTGCTACCTGTTCATGTCTTGAATCAGTACATCAAGAGAGTTTCCTAAAGTTCCTCAAATGATTAGGTATTGCATTGATATCGTCTTTTTTCAGAAAGTTATGAATTTCATCTTGTGTAAATGTGTTTCCAGTTATTATCTTGTTATGTTCCCAAAACGGGGGTGTATTTAGTGTTCATTCAGTTTGCCCTCAACCATGTGCATCAAAAAACATAACTTCATGAATAGAAGTTCACGTTTCACTCAGGATTAAGATTTATCACTGTTTGATAAACTTAGTTTAATATTTGATGATTTCTCGTAAACGGTACAAGTGAGGCAATGATCAAATATCTTGGTCCAACCTTGTACAATCATCATTGTATATGATACTTTCATTTTTATGTCACCTACATGAATGATCTGGATAAGATTATTTGTTAACTATACAAAATAGAAAACTATCAATAGTGTTAACAAAATAAGGTTCCCAAACATTATTGATTTACCGTAGACGCTTTAAGTTACTCATCTCGATTTGAATCCTTTTGTATGACTCGCTTTCTTAGTCATGATTTCATAAAAGTAACTTTGGGGTCTTACTATTTCAATGTTTGATATATATATTTATTTACATATATATCTTATATTGTCAATGAATCAATATTGATAAAAAAATAAAATTGAGTTTATTTATTTAATTTATTCAAATAAAATTATTTATTAAATAATTACAAGTTCTAGGACACCATTCCTAACACCCACACCACCCTTATTCCTAACATAGTGAGAGGTAACATCAAAATCCGGTGGAGGAGACCACGACCCAGAGGCCAAGAAATAGACATCAACCTGATTTAGTTTTGACGTTGAACCAAAAGAAGAAATTACGATTATTAAAATTGGGAGGTGTGATTCCAGTATCTCGTATGGTTTATTTTATTGTATAAGATAGTATATTTTGTAGTTTTAGAAAACTAATGAAATCTAATGCAAATAATTATGGAGATGTTAATAGAAGGTTAAATTTGTAACTATTTGTATATTTTGAATTTAAAAATTGATAACGTTTCATTTAAAGTTTAAAGTAGGGGCAGTTACTAAAATAACATATTTTTACACACTAATTACTGAAATGTCCAAACTTAAAAATTACTCAAATAGCATAATTATAGTTCAATTAATTTATTGAACTAAAAAAAAGTAAAAAATACTAATAAATTCATTGAAAATAATAATGAAAAATAATTAAATAGTCGATAAATTTATTGAACTATAATAGTAATTAGTATGTAGATTTATGCTATTTGAGACAAATTCTTATTAAAGTAGGTAAAAATTGATATTTTTCTTAATTTTTTTTATAGTTGAGGTTTCTATTTTCACCTAAGCCAATTTTCAGTTTCATTTTCTTACCACTAGTAATTACCGATCCACCAATAGCATCAAGAGTCAACTTTAAGAAAAAGTAAAAACAGTACAACCATTGCAGAATATTTGGCAAAAAAAAAAAAAAAAATAGTTAATAGCTTTTCTTTATTTTAATGCCACCATATATGTCCATTCTGTAATATTGAAGATTGTTTTGTGTTTGTGTTTGTGTTTGGTAGCTATTCTTTTGGATTCACACGGACCATTCAAGTTGTTGATCCACCCTCCTTTCAAAACACCACAAAAATATATATGTTATCACTTATCATATACTTTTTACTGATCCCCTTTTGAATTATATGCTTTAGATTATATTCATCAATTGGTCATGAAAATTATTGGATACTGTTTGGTTTCTTGGAAATTTTTTTAAAAAAAAAACAAAAAATACAAAGGATTAAAAAAAATCATTGAAAATTCAGAAGGATTAGAGAAGTCTGATAATCATTTTTACTAAGATCCACAATATAAAGTTTTTTATAGAATGATTGAGGTGGGTTGAGTTGAATTTCATTAACTAAATTCATGTTTATTAGGTAGGTTTAATTATCTTGGATTTAATTTTTTTAAAACTAGATTTTTTAAATCCATAACTCAATCTATTCAAAACGTAAGCTACATAAACTCGTGTCTCACAACTCGAGATTATATAAATTCATGTTTAATAATTTCTCCTACCAAATATCCCTTGAAAAGAAGAGGGTTTAGAGCGTAAAAGGAGTCGATATGTCTCAATATGTGGAGGTAAAGAAAAAGGAAAAAAAAAGGTATCATCTAAACATATAAAAAGAGGATTTTGTGGTGAAGTTAGAAAGAATTACAAGAGTAAATGTAATAAAGTGGAAGCATGTGTATTGTGGAGAAAACATTTGATGTTGCATCTTACCTGTTCTATTCCCTGGAATGTGTGGAACCACAAGCAATCCCTTCTGTCTTTCACACTTCTCCCACCTTTTTTTTTTTTTTTGCCTCTCTATTTTTATGCTAAAAAGTCATCCTTTTATTTTATTATTTTAATAATTTATCCCTTCCCCTGTATTTACCATTCTGTATTTAGGATATATTCTCTCAAGGAAATTTACCTATTTTTTTCCAATCTTTTTTAGATTAAATTTGTTGAGCCAAAAGAGCTCATTCCTTGCCTCCACAGGAAGTAAATTCACAATGGGCAATGTTTTATTATTATTATTATTAATGAGGGTAAAAGGAGATGAAATCCATTTCACTACTCAATTAGGATAACTTTTAAAAGTATTTAAAAGTATTTTTGAATAAAAAAATATTTTTTATAACCATTAAAAAAACTCTTTTAAAAATCATTATAAACTAACTTTTAATATAATTATAGCTCAACAATAATAAGTAAAAGCTTGATTTTTATTACATTTTGGTAAATTGAAATTGACCAGTTCCATGGCAAAATCAAGAATTGCTGCAAAAATCTCTGAATACTTCCTCTCACATTTATTTTTAATAGAAACCAACATTGACTATTATTTCTTATCCCTGTTATTATTGTTTTCATTTAATTAAAATTCCTATTCACTCAAAATTATATATATATTGATCATTTTCAGTTCAGAATTACATAAAAGGGTAGTTTTAAATAAAGTTTTTTTTTTATTTAAAATAACTCGTTAATGTGTAAGAAAAAAGAAAAAAAAAATTGTAAATTGAAAAACAATTATCATTTGAGACATCCAAAAAAAGAAAGAGCAAATATTTTACTGAAATGGACAAAAATAGAAACTTAATATAATTTTTTTTTTTTTAACTTTAGCAAGTTACCCATGATCTCATCTTCCATTCCATCCATCTTCTCTCTTTAAAAAAAAACCAAGTCTTTTTCTCTCTCTACCAATTCTATACATATAGTATAATATATATATATATATATATAAATTTATGTTTTTTGTTTTTTGGGTGCAAATATTGTGCCCATTACAGATGCAAATTCCTTTTTTTTTTTCTTACACAAATATCTTCATTTCTCTCTCTGTTTCTTTCATATATAGCTTTCTCTCTTTCTTTCTTTCATTCGGTTTTTGTATTATATATATATTTTTATCTTGGAAGGGAAACGAAACAGTAAACTTGAACAAGGAAAAGGAAAAGGAAAGGAAAGAAAGAGATAGGAAAAAAGGAGGGCCTCTCGCCCTCTCTTCTATTTCTCTTCTCTTCTTCTTATTATGCCTTCTCTTAGATCTTAGATTTCCAAACCCAATTGGGTCCTTTTTTATTTGGTTAGTTTTTTTTTTTTCTTTCTCTAAATCGCTTCATTTCTTAATCTTTTGCTCTTTTGGTTTCTGGGTTTTTAAAATCATCACTCATTTCTTACCAAATTTAGCTTTTTTTCACTTTTTCTTTTTTGGGTTTTGGCCTTTCATGGATTTGTAGATCGATCGGCTTTTGATCGGTGTATGGTTTGATGTTCTGAGATCGAATCCGATGATAATCATTCGTTTTGTATCTAATAATAATATGAGCATTTGTATTTTAATGAATTTGTTATTGAGGTATTCATCTTTTGATTTTGCTTGCATTGTGATGTTTCTTATGGGATGCCTTTTTTTTTATTGTTTGTTGAATTCTATGAATGCGATTTTTTTTTTTTTGGGGAAATCCTTAATCGTTTTATGTTGCTTTCTATTATTATTTGGCCGGGATTCGTTTCTCATGTTGATTGGCATTAAATTCTAGAGAGGCTATTGTTGTACCTTATGTATTCATGTTAATGTCATGGAAATGATATTAATGGGATTCGTTTGGAATGGATTTGTAGAGTTGGCATGGATCCTGGCAAGCTTTTTATTGGTGGCATTTCGTGGGACACCGATGAAGATCGTCTTAGAGAGTATTTTCAGAGTTTTGGAGAAGTAGTGGAGGTAATGATAATGAGGGATCGGACGACTGGCCGTGCCCGTGGTTTTGGTTTCGTTGTCTTTGCTGATCCTGTTGTTGCAGCAAGGGTTGTATTGGAAAAGCATGTAATTGATGGCAGAACTGTAAGTTCTTGTGGTTCAAATTTTATTCTTATTGATTTATATTGGAATCATACAGTTATATGTCTTTCATGCCATGCCAATAAATCAATGGTTTTTCCAATTTGATTTTGAGAAGAAATTTCCATTGAAAGATCAAGGTGCTTCAGATTATTCTTTGTTCCATCATGATTCAGACTTTTAGAAAAATTAATTTTCAGCATTTGTATTTTAAGTTTTTTTCTTTGGGAGAACTTGAATTTTCTGTTTTAGGTGGAACAATGTTATGTTTTTCTGGAAGTAAAATGTCAATGTAGTTGCTCAGAATCAAGTGTTTTTAAAAAGAAATTACCAACGGTGTGTAACTTTACCAGATATGCCAAGTGTGTTTGAGTTTGAGTTACTTATACTACAACATGTTCTGAAAACTGAAAAGGCAATGAACATGATAACAATAAAGGATTTATTGATATAAAAAAAAAACAGGTGCAAGAAAAAGTTTAATGCTACTTCTGCAATAAGTTCAATAATTAGCAATATTAAGAATCAGTAGAAAATAACTTTAAGAATTCGCTTATATGCTGAATCTCTTTAGATCGAAATAGAGAGATACTCAAACTAAGCTGAATAAAGAAAGTTGTTGGCTTCATTTCAATTGTTGGAAGCCACATTTTTATTTTGATTATCTGCAAGAATTTGTGATGTTATTTTACGTCTTTGTTTTTGTTTTCATCCTCTATGTTCAAACAATTATAAATCTGATCAGCACTATTTGAGTAACCTTGTAACAAAGATGTAAATATTAATATAGATTTAAGTACATCATAATCTTTCCAAATAGTACACCCATCAACTTTGTGAACTACATGAAAACTCAGACATGCTTTATTATGGAGGTCATGGATGCATGATCATCAGGATTTCATGTGATGATCACCACATGTATTAGAGTGACATATTTTTGTTGTGTCTGAACTTTATATTTGTATTTGAAATGAGATTGAGGATTCTTATCATGTTTCATTATTTGACTTTTTAGGTTGAAGCAAAAAAGGCTGTTCCTCGAGATGATCAAAATATCTTGGGCAGAAGCAACAGTGGTATCCTCGGGTCACCTGGTCCTACTCGCACAAAGAAGATATTTGTAGGAGGGTTGGCATCAACTGTTACTGAGAATGACTTTAAGATGTATTTTGATCAGTTTGGAACAATCACAGATGTTGTGGTAATGTATGACCATAATACTCAGAGACCAAGAGGGTTTGGATTTATAACTTATGAGTCAGAAGAATCAGTGGAGAAAGTGTTGTACAAAACTTTTCATGAACTCAATGGTAAAATGGTCGAGGTTAAGAGGGCTGTTCCAAAAGAATCATCACCAGTGCCAAATCGGAATCAATTAGGTGGAGGTGGATATGCTTACAGTCTTGGCAGAGTTGGGAGCTACCTAAATGGCTTTAATCAAGGATTTAATACGACCTCAGCTGGGGTGTATGGACTCAGATCTGATGGTAGATTTAGTCCAGTTACAGTTGGTCGTACTGGGCTTTCTCCAATTAGTCCTAGTTATGGAATGGGGCTAAATTTTGAGACAGGATTGAGCCCAAACTATGGGGCAAGTGCTAATGGTAGCTCTAACCTTGGCTATGGACGAGTAATGAGCCCCTCTTATGGTGGAAATTTAAACAGGTATGGTAGTCCAAGCCCCATGGGATATGGTGGAGGTAATAGCTCTATTTTAAGCTCATCAGTTCAGAATTTGTGGGGGAATATCAGTAACTCTACTGCTACAAACTCCTCACACTTGAGGGCTTTTCCTGGATCTGGTGGTGTGAACACAGGAACTGGTTCTTTTAGTAGTATTGGATCACTTTGGGGTGCTTCTGCCAGTCTAGGTCATGGGGAAAGTTCTGGTTCTACATATAATACTGGTAATTTCGACTTTGGAAGTGGAGATGCCAGCTTTTCATCAGGAACAGTAGGTTATGCGAGAAGCATGGGAACTAATGTTTCCTCAGCTTCTTTGTATTCTGGACCAAATGTTTACGATGAGGTGCATGGGAATAATGATGATGGAAATTCATTCTACAGGCATTCCAGTTGGCAGGCATTGCCAACAGAGCTTGAGGATTCTTCCTCAATTGGTTTTGGACTTGGTAATGCAGCTTCAGATGTTATTAGTAGAGACTCTGCTGGTTATACTGTCGGATACGGTGTTTCTAATAGGCAATCAAATAGAGGTGAGTTTTTTCTATTTTAGAGAGAATTTTATATTTTCCTCGTTATTTTTTTCCATGAAAATATACTTTACCGTCCTTTTGGATCTCTTAAAACTTTTAACTTTCAAGCTGATCACATTACAATTAGGAATCATGAAAAAAATTTAGTGGGCATTATAGTTTGATTCAATATTTGTAAATATATCGTCGCTTTAAATTGTTTGTAAGTATAGCAATTTTCATTGTCTTAATCAAGTGATTAACAATGATTAATGTGTATATCAAGGATTCACTTATTATATAATATGTAATTCAATGTTAATCATTGATTCATCAGCTCAAAATTTGTTATGTTTACAAATATTTTTAAACCTTGATATTTTTATAAATATTATAGAAAAAATTGCTAGATATGAAAGTTTAAGTCAAATTTGCCTGATAAAGATTTAGTTAGTAACATCTTGCTTCATTTTCATGCTCTTGGCATGGTTTTGGCTTGTAATCCTCCTCAATAGCAACTTTATAAAGAGATTAGAATATGAAAGTTTGAATGACCCATGCACCTTCCTAATAAGGTTTTTGCATCAAGTTTTTGATGTTGACTATCTTCCTACTTAGATGGAAATAAATTTTACTAGTCACCTACATAAATTTACCAAAAATGAATTCATATATCTCGATCACCAGTTCTCTATTTAGTAACGAGCTTTAGGGTAATCACTATTAATTATGACCTTTTCAGCCGCGCTTGATGGTGGATTTGATGAAATTATAATTTTCACTTCAAGAAAACTGTTTTATCAGTAAGGGATAATTACAAATTACATAGTTTCTGAAATTTGCAAATTGTACCTTTGTATTTTAAAATAGATTAAGACTCCCTTCTGGTTTGCAAATTATAATTTCTGGTTTTTAGAAAACAGTTTTATTGTTATATCGAATGAATTGTGGCTTATCAAATCCATTAAACTAATTACCTAACGGGAGGGTTCAAGTTGCACATTTTGCAAACCACAGAAGTGTTTAAAACCTTTTTTTTTTAAAAGGGATATGATTTGTACAATTTACAAATCACGGGTGTAATTAACCCGGTGTAGTTGTGGAAACCAATAATCTTACAAGCATTGATTATGAAATCAAGTATCAATATGTTGTTGCTTCGTCTGATCTTTTTTTCCCCTGCTGTTAAATGTTTGATTCAGGAATTGCTGCTTAGGAAGTCGATGATACAGATCTCAAAAAATATAGTAGATGAAGTTTATTTGGTAAAGCAGGTGGACTGCAATTTTTATAAAATTACCTCATTGTTTGTGATACTCCCATTTGATATTGTCAGAGCTAATTTGTTTTCTGTTTTGACAAAATTCTCCCATAAAGAGCAGGTTCCAAAGGGTTTTCTCTTGGGTCAGGATTGAGCTTGAAAATATAGGTCTTTCTTCTTTTTCCTTTCTTGTAATTTGATTGATATGTATAATTGGTTTTTGAGTAAGGTGTATATGCAGAACTATTGCATAATGCAAGTTACTCTGAGAAACGATGTCACACGAACGAATCAACATTTTTTCGGGTTCGCTTTTCTGTTTTAATCTCGAGGAAAGATGCTAGTTTTTATCAGGTTTTCTTGTTTTGGTTTTTTTTTTTTAGCCATTTATGGGTTTTAGTTTTCATCTGATTGTATGAAACTGAGGTTGATTTAGTGGTGTGATACTGTTAAGGTATGCTCATTTTCTTCTCCCAAACAGTCTTATATGTAAACTTTTGAAGTTTTTTATTTGTCAAGTGCTGAAATTGTCTCATTTCATGCATAAATAAAAATGTGTTTCAGCTCCAATGAAAATAAAAAAATATTCAGAATTTTTTGCAGTTACTCTGTAATATCAAAAGTAAAATCTCAATCATTACTATTTCATAGAGTTACTTGTAATTTGAATCTTTTTTTTTTCTTTCTTGTTTAAATAAAAAAAATTCCTTTCTTTTGACAAATGAGTTCAAGTGAATTTTCTAACTAGATGAGAGGTCTAAGGACAAAACAAAAGGGTCAATTACTTCATATTAATTACTGACCACGTCAATAATTTGTTGAACTGAAAACTAATAAATTAACAAAAATAATAAAATATTTCAATAAATTATTGAAGTATTGTTTATTGAGCTGGTATTTGGGTAATTTTTAATATGTTTTGATTTTTTAGTAATTAGTAAGCAAAAATATGCTATTTGAGGTAAAAATTTTTTTGGGTAAAATACCATTGGGTCACTACATTTTCAAAATTGACGTTTTTAGTTCCTCGCCTTTCAAAAAGTTACCTTTTAATTCTTCCGTTAAGTTTTTCGTTGGTTGACAGTCAATCAGATGGGGACTAAAAACGCCACTTTTGAAAATTTAGGGACGAAAATGAAATTTACCCATTTCAGGTATCAAATTTAATTATACATATCTTACAATAGTGACTCTTTCATATAATTTACAATTAATTCCACTAGTAATTTTGAAATCATCAAAGTATAACTAATGACATGTTTAGGTATTGTTTCGAAATCAATTTTTTGAACTTTAAGTTTCTTTAGATAGCTTTTTGTGTAATATTTAGAGACTTAAATCATTAATCTATTTGAAGAAAAATAATTAAGTAGTTTTAAAAATAGATCACCAATAAAACTATCTAAAATAAAATAACTTTAAAAAAATAGTAATAAAATATATATACTATCGGAGTAACAAAAGATTGGATATTTAAAAAAATATTATCAAGCATTTTTTTGAAAATGGGCTATTTTAAACTTAAAATTAAAAGTATCATACATATACCAAAATACTTATAGTAAATATGCACTTATATCAATGATATTGAAGTAAATATGAAACAACCTACTTCTAATCTCCATTTGGTAAATGAGATCACATATTTACAACGATAACTAAAACAAAGAGATTAGATTGACTTAGGAGTAACAAAGTAGGCTCAAACTTGTATTGAACCAACACTAAAAATTAATAACCTGACCCAACTTTGATTTGATATAATGTAAGACATGACCAGATCCAACTCGACAAAAATAGAAAATTACTAACTAGTATACAAAATTTTAATAGCTTTTCTACTACACAGATAAAAGTTACCACCCAGCACCAATTCTTAAGAAAAATAAATATAAATAGGAGATAAATACCCACAAATTATTGTTTTTTTTATAATAAATATCTTCTTTAATGAAATATAACAATTTTAACATGGGTAAAATACAATTTTGATCCCTAAGCTTTCACTCGAGTTTTATTTCATCCCTGAATTTTCAAAAAGTGGCATTTTGGTCCCTTGACTTTTGAACACCTATCAAAAAGGTTAGTTTTCTAAATATTACCATTTTGATACCTAAACTTGCATGCGAGCTTCATTTTCGTCTATTAACTTTTAAAAGTGGCGTGTTTGGTCCTCCCCCCTCCAAAATTTCAAAAACCTATGTTTTTAGTCCTTTTGTCAATTGTTGATGTGGAATTATTGATGATGTGAAAGACTTACATGGAAAATTTTAAGTGATGATGACGTGCCAGGCTGACGTGGAAAATTTTAAATGCCACCTAATTTAGAATTTAATATGTCAGGCTGTCAGCTTGCCACATCATCAATAATACCACATCAATGATTGACTGATGGTTAACTAGCGAAAAACTAAATGGAAGGACTAAAAACGTCAATTTTTAAAGTCTGGGGATGAAACTTGAGTGAAAGTGTAGTGACCAAAATTGTAATTTACCTCTTTTTTTTCAACATAATTAATTTTTCTTTTTTTAAGATGTCCAATTTTTTTAATGCCTGATTAGGGATGGCAACCGGGTGGGGCGGGGTCGGGGATACATTTCTCATCCCTTACCCGCGGGGATTTTTAATCCCTATACACTACCCTATCCCCTAATTAAAAAATCAGGGGCAGGGTCGGGGATTCTTCGTTCGGGGATCGGGTTACCCGCGGGGAAAATTTCCCGTTTTATATTTTTATTATTATTTAAAAATGAATATAAAAATGAAATATATATTTAAAATAAACATTTTAAGACAAAAAGAAAACATAATACTAGACATTTTATAATTCATTAGTTAATATAACCATATTATATAAACTTTTTTCAATAAAAAAAAATAAAAGTAAACAAAATACATAAGATGTTATTAAAGTATCGGGTTCGGGGTCAGGGGCGGGGCGGAGGAATGTATTCCCATCCCCATACCCTATAAGAAATCGAGGGAAATTTTCCCCCCTAACCCTAATAAAACGGGGATTCCCCACCCCTAACCTGCGGGGAATTTTGCCGTCCCTATGCCTGATAACTATCACGTGAGACACGTGTGTTTTAAATTATGAATTGTCATTTTATATCTTTCTTTGTGAGTATGTAGATTATTTACACCTTTTTACTTTATTGTATTAATTATAATTATGTTTTGTGAACCAAACATATTATAGAAATGATTTTAAAGTAATGTGAAATGATAAAATAAAAATATCGATATAAAAAAGTTGTCAAGTCATTATGAAACTCTTTAAATCATGTTAGATTTAATTATAAAAAATTAAAAATGACATTCGAAAAATAAGCGTGTGACTGAAATTTCTATGTAAAGAGATTATTGTACAAAAAATTAGGAACCCATATTGAAATTTCTATGTTAAGAGATGATTTTGAAGATTTTGAGGAGTTCTTTAATTCATATGTAGAGATATAATAGATTTTATGATAAATTGTAAATAGGATAAAATACCATTTTGGTTCCTGAATTTTCACTCAAGTTTCATTTTCGCCCCTACACTTTTAAAAGTTACATTTTTTGTCCCTGAACTTTCCGATTCGTTCCGTTTTAGCCCTTCATATTTTTTTTTCCGTCTATGAAACTAATGGAGGGCTTATGTGGCATGTAATTGATGATGTGATATTATAGAAATATACCGTGAGGTTAAATACCATAGAAAAACGAATATCAAGGAAGGTTAATCTAATTTTTTCTCCTTAATTCCAGTCTTAAATCTCACTATATATTCGTTTTTCCACATCATTTAACCTCATTGTATATTTATATAATGTCACATCATCAATTATATGCCACATAAACCCTCCGATAATGTCCTGCAGATTGAAGGACTAAAATGGAGTGAATCGTAAAGTTTAGGGATGAAAAATGTAACTTTTGAAAGTTTAGGGACAAAAATGAAACTGGGTGAAAGTTTAGGGACCAAAATGATATTTTACCCTTGTAAATAATACTCGTGTGGTTTTGATCAAATTCATGAACATCATCTGTAGTTTAAAAATGGCAAATCACACCGCTGTAGTTCCAAATTATATCAATAAGTCCCTCTCCTTTAATGTTGTAAACTTTCTTTTAGCCATAACTTCTTCATTTGAACGATGATTTGAATGATTCAAGATGTTTTGAAATCCTCATTTTATGTTATGGGTACTTTAAAACTTCAAAATCGTCAATAAATAAAAAGAGATTATTATCATCAAAATATTAGGTATAATTGACCCCTTTGTTTACTAATGATTTAGAAGTTTTCAAGTAACTATAACGTAGAGCCCGAAATGAGGATTTCAAAACATTTTGAATCATCCAATTCAAAGTTCAAATGAAAAAATTATGGGCTAAAAGAAAGTTTACAGAGTTTTATTGGCACAATTTAGAATTACAGGGTGTGATTTATGATTTTTAAACCACAGGAGCGCCTCATGAATTTGAGTGAAACCACAGGGGTGGTGATATGAATTATGTAGCCTTGCATTTGAGGAATTAAATCTTCAAGAGTACTTACATTAAATGCATTATGATTGTATTAATGACAACCCAAGTTCATTTATTGCAAGTCAAGTGAAGATGCATTAACTACAACTTAAGATGCATTGATGATAACCCAAGTTTCATTCAAGCCAACTAAACCATCATTCATGAGAACTCAAAGCAACTTGAAGACAATATTTAATGGTCATTTACAAGCTTCAATTAGAGTTAAAATATCAGTTACAAATGTCTTAGATGAGTTGTAGGTTACAAAGTAATGGTGGATGATTGAAACTTATAATTTCATTTAAATTTCGTAGGTTACATGCTAGGATCTTACTGGGGCCAATATGTGATCATTATAGACGAATTTTTAATCTAATTTATACCTATAAATAGGCCATGTATCATCCAATGTAAATCAGACATGAGAGACTTGAAAGACTTGATAGATTCAAAAGTTGAATGAAATGTAGCATTTTTATGCACATTGAGAGCGTTGAGCTTCAACCCTTTGTAATCTTGCATTATATTACATGTTTAAGAAAATTCAAGGGGGGAGTGATCAACTAACTGTTAGGAATGGTGTCCTAGAACTTTTAATTATTTAATAATAATAATTTATTTAGAATAAATTAAATAAATAAACATAAGTTCTTTATAGTGTCTAGATTGATTCAATTGACGTTATTAAGAATATATGAGAATATATGGAAATATATTAATAACAAACATTCAAATAGTAAACTCTAAGTTACTCTTATGAAATCACGACTTAGTATGTGAGTCATACAAGAGGATTAAAGTCGAGATGAACAACTTAAAAGTGTCTACAGTAAATGGATAACGTTTGGGAACCTTATCATGGTAACACTGTTGATAGCTTCGCATTTTGTTTATAGACAAATGATCTAATCCTGATCATTCATGTGGGAGACATGAAATGGAAGTATCATATGCAATGTTGATTGTATAAGACAGGACCACGATGTTCGATCAAATTTCTCATTAGTACCGTTTACGAGAAATGATCGAATATCAAACTAAGTTTATCAACCGTGATAGATCTTAATCCCGAGTGAAATGCGGACTCCTATTTATGGAGTTATGTTCTTTGATTCGCATGGTTGAGAGTGATCTGTAAGAACGCTCAATACACTCCTGTTTTGGGAACATGGCTAGATAAGTAGCTGGGAACTCATTTTCACAAGTGGAATTCATAACTTTCCTATAAATTAACGGTATCAGTGCGATACCTAAACATTTTAGGAACTTTAGGAAACTCCCTTGATGTACTGATTCGAGACATGAACAAGTGGCGCCACGACTTCTATTGATCACAGAAGTATATTATCTCTAGTTCGACTAAAGATAAAGTTCATTGGAGAATCAGCGGGAACACAAGGATAAAGTGGTAATTACAGGGGCAAAACGGTAAATTTATCCGCCTGTAATTATGAGGGTTCCACGTGAAGGATATATCACATATATAAATAAAGATAAACTAAATAGACATAACTCATCTATAGTGAGGGGAGTTCAGCTATGAATCTATAGTGGAATTATTCATAGTTAAATAATAAGTAATTAACTAATTATGAGTTAATCACTTAATTGACTAATTATTAAGCCCATGATCTATAGGTCCATCGGGTCCCTATGCTAGCCCAAATATCGTTGTAGCAAAACTAAGTTATTAATTTAACTTAGGAAGAATAAATAATTTAAGTAATTGAATTTACTTAAAATTCGGCAATATTAATTATTTGAATAATGAGATTATTTAAATGAAAATTAATATTAATATTATTAATATTGATACAAAATTAATTGTTTAAATAAAGAGTTTATTTAAATAGAAATTAATATAACATTATCAATTATAATATTTTAAGGCAAAATTAATTGTTTAAATAAATAAATTATTTAAACGGGAATTAATGTTAATATTATTAATTATTTAAATAATGAGCTTATTTAAATAAAAATTAATAATTAATATTATTGATTAAATAATGAGTTTATTTAATTTAATAATAAATATTAGAGAGAATTAAATACAATTAGTTTAAGAAACAAATTGGTTTTGGCCCAAAATAATTAATTAATTGAATAAGATTCAATGATAATTAATATATTAATTTTTGGCTAGATGTATTTAATTAGAAATTATTATTTGAATTTTTTCTAATATTAAATATATAATAAAGAAAGTAATTATAAAAAATTAAAAAAAAAAGAAAAAAGAAAAGGAAAATGTAAATGGCCTTCAGCGCATGCGTGGATGGAATTTCCATTATCTTTATTTTTTTATTTTTTTTATTATTTAATTTAATTACTTATTTTTCTATTTAATTATTAGGAGATAAGCTTATCTAATTAGATTAGATATCATATTTTCCTATAAATATGACCATTGAGATTCATATTTTGTACACTCCTCACTTTAATTAGAAAAGTGAAAATTCTCTCTCAAGTTTTTGCCCAATTGTCGATTTTTCTTAAGGAAAAATTTAGAAGAAATTTCTTCTTCTTTGTTCTTCTGGTTCGATTCCCACAAGTCGGTTTTGCTTTCGATCGGGATATAGCATAGAAGATCCGATGTTGCTGAGGATTGATGCTGTAAAGAAACCTCCAACCGATTCTTCATTATTTACTCAATGTAATTAAAAGGGTTTTAATTTTCGAAATTAAGCATGAATCTACATGTTTTTATCACAAATTGCATGATGTTAATAGATTCGTTATTAAATGTTAATAAGTTTGCTAAATAAATTTCCGCTAATTTAGTAAATCATCCCTTCACTAACTTGTGGAGTGTTTCGAGTCATGAGATGATAGAACGTAAATGTTTGTCTATTTCATGATTTTTAGATCATATAAGGCAATATGTTTTCTAGCATTTCCTTATGGTTGAAATCGAATAGTTAGAGAGGGTTTGAATTCATGCTTCATGCTAAGTATAAGCATCGAGTGTTTGAACTTGCAATTTGAGTTTGCCTCCAAATGATATGAAAACCCTATGAAATTGCTCTTAAAACCCTTAAACTTAACTAAGGACCCCAAAAGATCAAACCATAGAACCCACATATGTCATTCGACTCAACCCATAAGGAAAATGCTAGAAATAGATTGCCTTATGTGATCTAAAAATCATGAAACGAACAAAAATTTATGTTCCATCATCTCATGACTCGAAACACTCCACAGGTTGGTGCTCTTGGATGCAAATGCATTTTTTTCTTTCTTTCTGATTTTCAAGATCAGAATGTGATCTTCAAGATAGAAACAAGATCAGAATGAAAAAATGAAGAAAAATTCATGCTTGGATATAAATGAAAAGATTGGACATAATTGAAAAGAACAAGAATTGGATACCAAATGATAAGACAAACTCAAATTGCAAGTTCAAACACCCTATGCTATTATACTTAGCATGAATCCTTTAATCATGAATTCAACCTCTCCCTAACTGTTCGATTTCAACCATAAGAAAATGTTAGAAAACAAATTGTCTTATGTGATCTAAAAATCATGAAACAGACAAATATTTACGTTCCATCATCTTATGACTCGAAACACTCCACAAGTTGGTTGATCACTTCCCCTTTGAATGTTTCTAAACATGCAATCTAAAGCAAGATTACAATGGGTTGAGGCTCAAGGCTCTCAATGTGCATAAAAATGCTATATTTCATTCAACTTTTGAATCTATCAAATCTTTCAAGTCTGATTTACCATGGTTGATACAAGGCTTATTTATAGGCTTAAAGTACATGTAATATTCGTTCATAATGATCCCATATCAGCCCTATTAAGTCCCTACATTGTAACTAACAAATTTAAAGCAAAAACATAAGTTACATTTAGCCACCTTTTAATTTGTAACCTACAATTCAACTAAAACATTTGAAACTGATAATTGAACTCTAAATGAAGCTTTTAAGTGTTCATTGAAGCTAGTCTTGATGTTGCTTTAAGTTTCCTTGAATGAACCTTTAAGTTCCCTTGAATGGAGCTTGAGTTGTCATAAATGCATCTTGAGTGTCTTTAATGCAACTACTCTTGAAGCTTGAATTCCTTAAATACAACATTTTAACAATAAATACAAGGCTACATAATTCATATCATTAAATGATAAAGCAAACTCAAATTGCAAGTTCAAACACTCTATGCTATTATACTTAGCATGAACTCTTGAAGCATGAATTCAAACCATCCCTAACTATTCGATTTCAACCATAAGGAAATTCTAGAAAACAGATTGCCTTATAGGATCTAAAAAATCATGAAACAGAAAAATATTTACGTTCCATCATCTCATGACTCGAAACACTCCACAAGTTGGTTGATCACTACCCCTTGAATGTTTCTAAACATGTAATCTAAAACAAGATTACAAAGGGTTGAGGCTCAAGGCTCTCAATGTGCATAAAAATTCTACATTTATTCAACTTTTGAATCTATCAAACTTTCAAGTCTCTCAAGTCTGATTTACATTGGATGCTACATGGCCTATTTATAGGCTTAACTTACCTTAAAAACTCGTCCATAATGATCCCATATCAGCCCCATTAAGACCTAGCATGTAACCTACGAAATTTAAATGAAATTACAAGTTTCAATCATCCACCATTACTTTGTAACCTACAACTCATCTAAGACATTTTTAACTCATATTTTAACTCTAATTGAAGCTTGTAAATGACCATTGTAGATCCCTAATTTTGTCCAGTATCATTTAAAAATTAGGATTTTCTTTTTTTTTATTAAAAAAATAAAAATAAATTGACCAAATTACTTTTATTTGAGATGAGCACATCATTTTTTAAATTTTGCTGACTTTAAAAAAATGTGTTTTTAGATGTTAGATAAAAGTGTAATAGTGGAGAAAATATGGGAAAGAGAGTGTCAAGGAAAATAGTTTTGTTAAAAATGGATAGTTTTGAATAGTTAGATAAAAAATGGAAGAAAATAGGGGAAATTAAAAAAAAGTAGTAGTTTGCTAAAATAGGGAGTTAGTGGATAAGATTTTAGAAGTTTTATTTAGTATAAATAAATTATACATACGATGAATTAAAAGGAAAATGAAAAATGATTGGTAAATTCTAAATTTGTTTTGGGCAAAAAGAGGGGGAAGTGTAAATTTAAATTTTTGACAAAAAGAGTTAAGAAAAAGAGGGGAGAAGAGGTTTAAAAAAAATATTTCAAAATAAAAAAAAAAAGCTAAAAACGGAAGGAGCAAATTAAAAAAACAAAATAAATAATACTCAAACCCTAATTCTACCCTATAAAACCCCACTATTCACTCAATCAAGGACAACTCTTAGATGGCCCAAAACAAAAACCTCAGCCACACTTGATAAAAAAAAAAATCACTCTTGATTCTTCTTTTCCCCACTACTAGTCTTATACCCATCCCATCAGAAAAAAAGAAAAGAAATAAAGAAAAGATCAAATCCCCAACTAATGGCTTCGAAGCCGAGTAACTGGTTTCTTCTTATCCCTTAATAGTTTTTTTTTTTTGTTTAATCTAGTCTTCTTCATACATTATTTTAAGACTATGAAGAAGACTAGAAACTAATGCCTACTGTTTTTTTTTTCAAAAGATAGACGCCATGGTTTTAGATATTCTTTTGAAAGTAAGTTTAAGACTATGCTTTTGTGCTGTTGTGCTTGTTAATAAAAAGTGAAGACAACATTTTTTTTAAAAAAAAAAATGCAGTGGATTAAAACTATGACTTGGAGTGCTCATGTTCATTTAGGATTTTCCTTTGATTTCAATTTTTTTAAATGGCTAGTCTGGAAGTTAAGACTATTTTATTTTATGTTAAAAACGGGACTACAATTTTAAATTAGTTTATCCAAGCTCATATTTGGATTTTTTTTCTTTGATCTTAAAAAAAATATAACTATTTTTTATGCTATCCTTTCTAACTTTACTTTTGCATAAGCATGATTTGGAGTCTATTTACGATTATGAGGTATCATTGCTTTAATTAGTTATTTATTTATTTTCATGAGATTATCATCATGTTGCTTGGATTATTATTGAAGAGATCTTTTTTTTTACCACCGTATGTTTAATGTATCGTTTTGAGTAACAAGAAAAGAGTTGGTTAATTTTTTTTTAGCCACCCCTCTTTATAAAAAAAACAAAAAAAAAAACACCGATTCAAAAAAATCTTAAAACTTAAAATTTGGGAGTATAAGAATGCTTTGATCCCAAATTTTATGAATTAAGAATCTTTTGATTCGATCAATACTAAGATTGATAGAAATGAAAATTTCTTTAGAAACATCAATTCAAAAAAAAAAAAAAACTTTTTAAAACTTAAAATTTTGGGAATATAAGATTACTTTAATTAAAAATTCCATGAGTTTGGTTTAATACTAATAATTGATTTAAATGATATTTATCTCTTTAAAGCATTAATTCAAAAAAATCTTAAAACTTAAAATTTGGGAGTACAAGGAGGCTTTGATCCAAAAATTTTATAAATTACGAATCTTTTTGTTTGATATTAAGAATTAATTCAAATAATATTTTCTTTGAAAGTATCAATTAAAAAAAATTCTTAAATTTTAAAATTTGGGAATACAAGGATGTTTTGATCCCAAATTACATGAATTAAGATATTTTAAATAAGATATCACGAATTAATTTTATTTAAAAAAAAAAACTTTTTAGTTAAGACGTTCATTCTAAAAAAATTTAAAATTTGAAATTATCACTTTCATAAAAAGGGGGGAATTGTAAGGATGCTAACATCCCTAATTTCAAACCTTCTTAATGAAATTTGAAAAGCTGAGGAGGCTTTTCTTCTCAAATATCTTAAGATGAGAAATCTCGTGGTAGGAGGCTATAGAAAGATTTCACTTTTTCTTAATGGCTTGATGCCACTCATATTTATTCAATTGTATCATTACTAGTTAATGATACAAGAATAAATATGAGACATTACAAAATAATATTAAAAATCACCTCTAAAATTAAAGGTTTTTTTTTTCTTTTAAATGAAATAAGAAGGGATAACCACAAAACATTAATCGTTTTAAGGACGAATGGTTAGGGTGCTAACACCTTCCCTAATCATGAATAAACTCTCGAACTCATTTTATGTGTCTATTTATTTACCTTAAAACTCAAAATCCCTTTTAAAATCGAGTGATCAATCACACCCCTTTAAAATTCAAACGGGTAGCGACAACTATTAAATGTTGTCTTGAAGTTGCTTTGAGTTCATATGAATGATGGTTTAGTTGGCTTGAATGAAACTTGAGTTATCTTCAATGCATCATAAGTTGTAGTTAATGCATCTTAACTTGACTTGTAATAAATGAACTTTGGTTGACATTAATGCAATCAGAGTGCATTTAATCCAAGTACTCTTGAAGATTGAATTCCTCAAATGCAAGGCTACATAATTCATATCATATGGTATTTACAATTCACCCTAGATTTTATTCTTCAATAATTTATAATTTATTGGTTAATTTTATTAGTTATACCCGTCTATTTTTGTTTAATCCTATTATTTATATGGCATGGAAATTACATTTCATTGTAAGAAAAAAAATTCACTAATAATATATCAAACTCTTTTACAATAAAATTTATAATTCAAAACGGGTATTTCATGTGCATATCACGTGGTAAAAAGTCATCAATTAATATTTTATTAATTTATTCAACAACCAAATACGTTTGATCGGTTTCAAAATAAAATTATGTCAACATTAATAGTTGAATTTTTCAAGGAAGCTTTACATATTCTCATTCAATTTCACCAAGAATATATCCAAGTGATTGCAAAAGGCTCAAATGGGAGATGACAAAATTGTGGGAATTGGTAAAAAAAAAAATGTTTTTTAGTATTTTTTTTATCCCCTTATTTCTTTAAAAATAGCTTTATATAATTTCCCCTAAAAAAATTCATTGCTCCACCCCGAGTGTAAACTAGCTATTTCAATTATTAAATTAATTTTATTTAGGGAAAAAGTTTATATATTAAATAATTGTACAATTTAATAGTCAATTTTAAACTAATTAGTGTATCAATTTCAATTTATTTTTCATTTATTTATAATTATTCGCATATTCTTTTCTCTGAATTATCCTAAAATATTTTGCAGATCAACTCACTGTATTTTTAATTATTGTTAATTTTACCTTCTGCTAATTACAGTTACATGGTAAAAAAATATCAATAAAATTCGAAAATAAAAATAAAAATTGACAATAACTCTGTATTTATTTTATCGTTACATATTTTGTTTTGCTTTTTATAACCTTAAATTACTATACTATTTGGTTCTCAATTTTAGAAAACAAAAAACTAAAAATAGTGATCAAATAAGTATTGTTAACGGAAAACTAAATATTGAAATTGAAAAAATAAATTGTTATCAAATTAAGCCTAAAATTTAGTAGTTTCTTCAATAATTTTTTTTGATAAATAGGTGTTTATAGTAGAAAATATTTCTATATTTTAAAATAGGTTTGATGTGGTATAATATAAATATAATATTAAATTGTTTTATTTAATTTTTAAAAAATTATTTTGAAATACTATATGTTCAATATAAATGTGGCATAAAAATATATTTCAAATTTAGATATCTTAATACACAATTTTTATTTTTATTAATTTATTGAGAATTATAATATTTTCAATTTTACTTTTTGATCTCATTATGTAAATTTTTATATCGAGAAGAAAATAATATCATGGTAGAAAATTAATTATTTAATATTTGAACTAGCAAATGGATAGGATTCCTAGATGATAATTTTTTATTTAAAATTCTAAACTCTTTTTTTTAAAAAAAAACTTAAATAAAAAAAAGGAAAAAAATACAATGGTAAAAACTTAACAAGTGAAAGAATAAAATAAATAGAATATGCAACATCAACTGTACAAAAGGCTTGAGCAGAAAAAGAGAAATTTGACTAAATGAAAAAGGCTCATTATACATAAGACTAAGCTGCGCTTTTGTGGATCAAGTTGACCCAACCTGATTCATTGTGTTAGGGCATACAAATATTTTAGGTGTTATTAATAAATTTACTTCAATTTAGTCCTTATATTTTGATGATAAAAAAATAGATTTAAAAAAAATTAAACAGATAATTATTTAATAATACAACACATGATAATAGAAATAGATGATTATTGTTTAAAAAAAATCAGAATAATTTATTTACATGAAAATTAGAAAGCAGCTCAATTTTATAGGAAGAAGAATTGCAAAACATACATTTTGGCAATACAATGAACATCAAATACATTTCCAAAGATAAACAAAAAATAATTGTAACTAGATGCTAAAAACATTTTATCACTATTCTTATTATCGATTGATTTTGAGATCAACATTTTAGGAAGAAGTTCCGATCGAGTCTCTCGCGGGTTGCAATCTCATACACCACATTAAATGTATAGCCACCTATGTGTCATCCACCTATAAACAATAACAATCATATCACATTCACAAATCTGTCAAAAGGTCTCAACATTTATTCTCATATTAAAAAAGTCATTAATTTAATAAAAGCAACAAAATACAATACCCAAAATCTATGGCAAAATATTTGGGTACCCACCATCCTACGCAGTGGCGAGGCCAGAATTTTTTTTTCGAGAGGGCAAAAATCTATATGAAGAGAGTGCTGTATAAAATGTCAATTCCACACCCGTTTTAATATATTATATTGCAAATTAATAATTTCTTTTTGTAACAATTTTTCTTTTACACTTAGGTTTGGTTAGATTTTGACTTGTGCCAAATATAAAATTATAAAACGGATAAAAATTTTGTTTGCTAGAATTTATGTTAATTAAAAAGTATACATGTCTTCAAAATAGAGGCAAACTTTAAAATAATTTCTTAATATATTAAAAACATATATCAATCTCACAAATCATTCAGATTGATTTTCATTTCAAATGTTTTTTTTAAATCTAATACTAATAATCATAATCAAAATTAACTTTATTGCGTATCATAGAGATGTTGAACTAATTTTATATAACAATTAATAAGTTTGAAATATTGTACTAAAAATACAAGTCTAAAATAATAAAATTAAAACAATTGTGATGCTCATGAACATAAAACTATATAGTTATTGATAAAATTTGGATTTCACTAACAAAAATTATTATTTATAATTTAGAAAAAATAAACTATTTATAAACAAAAAATTATACTCACTTCTTAAATAATAAATATAATTTAAATTATATATAAATGTTGAACATAAAATCATCACTATATAATTACAATATTAAAAAATATATACAAGTAAAAAAAATGTATTTAATTAAAATTTTCATTTAATTAAACTTAACAATAAATTATACAATGTATAACTCATATATGGATACAACAAAATTCTCAAGAAATCAACAATTATCCTATTTATTTAAAAAATATATATTTAAAACCATAAAAACTCAAATTAATGAGCAATAAATTGGATAGAGATAAAGATAGGAAATTTAATGGTCACAAACCCAAATGTGGGATAATATATAGAGAAAGTTTATTTTTTAAAAGATTAAAATGTCCTAAATATTATATAAATAAGGGGCAAGCATCAAATTTTTGGGGGGCAAAATTAAATTTTATATAAATAAATATATATATAAATCAAAATTTTTTTTGGGGGGGGGGGAGGGCAATTGGCCCCCTAAGGCCCTTAGTGGCCTCGCCACTGTTCCTACGTGTCTTATTGGATAAAATATATTAATGAGACCCATGTATTTATTAAAAAAAATTAGATATTTATTATCATTAGTATATGTTATTAAATACAAAAGTAACACGTAGCACGGTGAGTATCGTATCCCGTACCTTAACTCAACTAGTAATTTCCACAACAAAAATTCAATGACTGATATTACCATGTAGTGAAAAGGGAGGACACATAGGTGGCTATACATGATGTATGGAGTATGTGATTGCAACCGGCGACAGACTCAATCGGATCTCCTTCCAAAAAGTCCTCTTAGGGCAGCAACCACACGCTTGCAATCCATACCGATCAATCCTATCGGAATGTGGATCAATTGTTGCTTCCGTTATCCCGATGTCATCCATTCGAACTCGCTCAAGCAGGTCATGGATGTGTTGTTGAGGTTCTAAGTCATTTCTATGTCAGTTTGATCGAGATTGATGGGGCATCGTCAAAAAATAAATCAGATTATTTTTCTTTATTTTTTCGACGAAGCTCCACAAATCTCAATCAAACGGACATCGAGATGACGCAGAAGCACAACAACCCATCCATGGCCAGCTTGAGCCTATTCGAATGGAAGACCTCGGGATCACGGAAGCAACATTCGATCCGCATTCCGATACGATTAATCTGATATGGAATGCAAACGTCTGGCTGCTTTGCTTGCCCCCGATCGAGAGGACTTTTGTGAAGGAGATCCAAACTGGGTCTCTCGATGCAGCTAGCAAGTTTGGTAAGAAATTTATATGTGGAAATGGGAAGTGAAAGAGAAGGAGAAGAGGGATGACTTTTAATCAAAGAGAAGGAGATGATGAAGAAACATGAGATAATGCTCTATTTATATACTAGAAATTCATTAATTCCCTAATAACAATTTTTTTAATTCAAAAATAAAAATAAAAAAACAGACAGAAAGCAACTTGTAACAATCATAATATTCCATAATTCTAAATTAATATTGCCAATTGCCAGTGCCAGCAAATGACTTGTTAAGATATTCCACTGATACCAAAAAAAAAAAAAAGAAAAGTTTGAAATTTTTTCTTACTAAAATTTCTTTATTTGTATTTTCCATAGGCCTAGAGAAGAGCTAAAAACATAAACAAAAAATAATTGTAACTAGATGCTAAAAACATTTTATCACTATTCTTATTATCGATTGATTTTGAGATTAACATTTTAGGAAGAAGTTCCGATCGAGTCTCTCGCGGGTTGCAATCTCATACACCACATTAAATTTATAGCCACCTATGTGTCATCCACCTATAAAAAATAACAATCATATCACATTCACAAATCTGTCAAAAGGTCTCAACATTTATTCTCATATTAAAAAAGTCATTAATTTAATAAAAGCAACAAAATACAATACCTAAAATCTATGGCAAAATATTTGGGTACTCACCATCCTACATGTCATTTTTTTATTGGATAAAATATATTAATGAGACTCATGTATTTATTAAAAAAAATTAGATATTTATTATCATTAGTATATGTTATTAAATACAAAAGTAACAAGTAGCACGGTGAGTATCGTATCATGTACCCTAACCCAACTAGTAATTTCCACAACAAAAATTCAATGACTGATATTACCATGTAGTGAAAAGGGAGGACACATAGGTGGCTATACATGATGTATGGAGTATGTGATTGCAACCGGCGACAGACTCAATCGGATCTCCTTCCAAAAAGTCCTCTTAGGGCAGCAACCACACGCTTGCAATCCATACCGATCAATCCTATCGGAATGTGGATCAATTGTTGCTTCCGTTATCCCGATGTCATCCATTCGAACTCGCTCAAGCAGGTCATGGAGGTGTTGTTGAGGTTCTAAGTCATTTCTATGTCAGTTTGATCGAGATTGATGGGGCATCGTCAAAAAATAAATCAGATTATTTTTCTTTATTTTTTCGACGAAGCTCCACAAATCTCAATCAAACGGACATTGAGATGACGCAGAAGCACAACAACCCATCCATGGCCAGCTTGAGCCTATTCGAAGGGAAGACCTCGGGATCACGGAAGCAACATTCGATCCGCATTCCGATACGATTAATCTGATATGGAATGCAAACGTGTGGTTGCTTTGCTTGCCCCCGATCGAGAGGACTTTTGTGAAGGAGATCCAAACTGGGTCTCTCGATGCAGCTAGCAAGTTTGGTAAGAAAATTATATGTGGAAATGGGAAGTGAAAGAGAAGGAGAAGAGGGATGACTTTTAATCAAAGAGAAGGAGATGATGAAGAAACATGAGATAATGCTTTATTTATATACTAGAAATTCATTAATTCCCTAATAACAATTTTTTTAATTCAAAAATAAAAATAAAAAAACAGACAGAAAGCAACTTGTAACAATCATAATATTCCATAATCCTAAATTAATATTGCCAATTGCCAGTGCCAGCTAATGACTTCTTAAGATATTCCACTGATACAAAAAACAAAAAAACAAAAAGAGAAAAGTTTGAAATTTTTTCTTACTAAAATTACTTTAAAGTATAATCTGAAATAGCAACTTAGAGTTTGAGGGTGTGGTTGGGAAATACTAAACTTGGTCATTTTCTTATAAACTCTTTTCTTTCTAAAATGGTACATAAGTTAAAATTACTTTATTGATTATGTTTAATTTATAAAATATTAAATTAATTCACTATTTTATTTAATGAAAGTTTATTAATTAACTAATTTTACTTAATTCGATTATTAATTATTTAAAATAAAAAATGTAATTAGTCGTTGAATAATTAAATTGTCACTTTTAAATTGATAAAATATGTTAATTGATAAATTATTGATTGGTAATTAAATAATAAAACTTGATTTATTAACTTTATTGATGCAGTAATTATAAGTTATGTTAATTAATAAATATGCATTAAGCATTAAAATCATAGAACTAATTATTTAATTAAGATTAATATTTAAATAATAATGACTAACTATTTAATTAAGATTAATCTTTATTTTCTTCCCAATGGACTAGGGAAAATCGGCTAAGGGGGGAGGGAGAAGGAAGAGAGAATTCCGAATTTCTAAGGAATTTAATTGTGTTATTTATGAATGACCCAACCCTCCTATTTATAGGAAAATAGGAATCCTAATCACATTAGGATTAATCTATAGAGATAAATACAAAAAGAATAAAGATTATCTCTTTCCTTTATCTTGCAATTTCGAAAATGCCATAGATAAATAGGAGATTATTTTCTTTTCTTTATTTTATTTATCTTGGGTAAATAAATCTATATAATTATTATAGGATATAATTCAAATAATTATCTGCTACAAATTATCTATGAAGGCCAAAATTAATATTAAATAATTAATAAATCAAATTTATTTAATTAATTATTTTGGGCCAATTTCAATTGGGTTCATTAATCCAATTGGGCTTGAAACTCTCTCTTAAATTAATAAGTCCAACTTAATTAATTTATTTATTAATTACCATTTAAATAAAATATTTTATTTAAACAATTAATAATATTAATATTTTCTCCCGACTAAATACTATCCAATTTATATTTAATTATTAATTTCCATTTAAATAATTTTCATTATTTAAATAATTAATAATAAATATTATAATTATTAATTTCCATAAATTAATAATTTTATTGAAAATATTTTATTATTAATTTAATTAATTTCAATTATTAATTTCCGTTTAAATATTATTTAAACATTTAATAATTGTTAATTAATTTCAAATTATTAATTACCATTTAAATATACTCAATATTTAAATAATTAATAATGTATAATTAATAATATTTCATTATTAATTTCATGTTTAAATAAACTCATTATTTAAACAATTAATAATGTTTATATTAATTTCCGTTTAAATATACTCAATATTAAAACAATTAATATTGCCTATTTTAAGTAATTCACTTTACTTAAAATTTCCATTTCTTCTACTTGATTTCGCGACTACGATATTTGGGCTAGCATAGGGACCCGATGGACCTATAGATCATGGGCGTAATAATTAGTCAATTAAGTGATTAACACATAATCAGTTAATTACTTATTATCTAACTATGAATAATTCCACTATAGATTCATAGCTGAACTCCCCTCACTATAGATGAGTTATTGTCCATTTAGTTTATCATTATTTATATCCGTGATATAATCCTTCACGTGGAACCCTCATAATTACAAAGGATAAATTTACCATTTTGCCCCTGTAATTACCGCTTTATCCTTGTGTTCCCGCTGATTCTCCAATGAACATTATCTTTAGTCGAACTAGAGATAATATACTTCTGTGATCAATAGAAGTCGTGGCGCCACTTGTTCATGTCTCGAATCAGTACATCAAGGGAGTTTCCTAAAGTTCCTAAAATATTTAGGTATCGCACTGATACCGTTAATTTATAGGAAAGTTATGAATTTCATCTCGTGAAAATGAGTTCCCAGCTACTTATCTAGTCATGTTCCCAAAATAGGAGTGTATTGAGCATTCTTACAGATCGCTCTCAACCATGTGAATCAAAGAACATAACTCCATAAATAGGAGTCCGCATTTCACTCAGGATTGAGATCTATCACGGTTGATAAACTTAGTTTGATATTCGATCATTTCTCGTAAACGGTACTAAGGAGAAATTTGATCGAACATCGTGGTCCTGTCTTATACAATCAACATTGCATATGATACTTCCATTTCATGTCTCCCACATGAATGATCAGGGATTCGATCATTTGTCTATAAACAAAATGCGAAGCTATCAACAGTGTTACCAGGATAAGGTTCCCAAACGTTATCCGTTTACTGTAGACACGTTTAAGTTACTCATCTCGACTTTAATCCTCTCGTATGACTCACATACTAAGTCGTGATTTCATAAGAGTAACTTAGGGTTTACTATTTGAATGTTTGATATTTATATATTTCCATATATTCCTAATATCGTTAATTGAATCAATCTAGATAATATAAAGAACTTATGTTTATTTATTTAATTTATTCTAAATAAATTATTATTATTAAATAATTACAAGTTCTAGGACACCATTCCTAACAATTATACTTAGCATGAACTCTTGAAGCATGAATTCAAACCATCCCTAACTATTCGATTTCAACCATAAGGAAATTCTAGAAAACAGATTGCCTTATAGGATATAAAAAATCATGAAACAGAAAATATTTACGTTCCATTATCTCATGACTCGAAACACTCCACAAGTTGGTTGATCACTACCCCTTGAATGTTTCTAAACATGTAATCTAAAACAAGATTACAAAGGGTTGAGGCTCAAGGCTCTCAATGTGCATAAAAATGCTACATTTATTCAACTTTTGAATCTATCAAACTTTCAAGTCTCTCAAGTCTGATTTACACTGGATGCTACATGGCCTATTTATAGGCTTAACTTACCTTAAAAACTAGTCCATAATGATCCCATATCAGCCCCATTAAGACCTAGCATGTAACCTACGAAATTTAAATGAAATTACAAGTTTCAATCATCCACCATTACTTTGTTACCTACAACTCATCTAAGACATTTTTAACTCATATTTTAACTCTAATTGAAGCTTGTAAATGACCATTGTAGACCCCTAATTTTGTCCGGTATCATTTAAAAATTAGGATTTTCTTTTTTTTTTTTTATTAAAAAAATAAAAATAAATTGACCAAATTACTTTTATTTGAGATGAGCACTTCATTTTTTAAATTTTGCTGACTTTAAAAAAATGTGTTTTTAGATGTTAGATAAAAGTGTAATAGCGGAGAAAATATGGGAAAGAGAGTGTCAAGGAAAATAGTTTTGTTAAAAATGGATAGTTTTGAATAGTTAGATAAAAAATGGAAGAAAATAGGGGAAATTAAAAAAAAAGTAGTAGTTTGCTAAAATAGGGAGTTAGTGGATAAGATTTTAGAAGTTTTATTTAGTATAAATAAATTATACATAAGATGAATTAAAAGGAAAATGAAAAATAATTGGTAAATTCTAAATTTGTTTTGGGCAAAAAGAGGGGGAAGTGTAAATTTAAATTTTTGACAAAAAGAGTTAAGAAAAAGAGGGGAGAAGAGGTTTAAAAAAAATATTTCAAAATAAAAAAAAAGCTAAAGACGGAAGGAGCAAATTAAAAAAAACAAAATAAATAATACTCAAACCCTAATTCTACCCTATAAAACCCCACTATTCACTCAATCAAGGACAACTCGCAGATGGCCCAAAACAAAAACCTCAGCCACACTTGATAAAAAAAAAAATCACTCTTGATTCTTCTTTTCCCCACTACTAGTCTTATACCCATCCCATCAGAAAAAAAGAAAAAAAATAAAGAAAAGATCAAATCCCCAACTAATGGCTTCGAAGCCGAGTAACTGGTTTCTTCTTATCCCTTAATAGTATTTTTTTTTTGTTTAATCTAGTCTTCTTCATACATTATTTTAAGACTATGAAGAAGACTAGAAACTAATGCCTCTCGTTTTTTTTTTTTCAAAAGATAGACGCCATGGTTTTAGATATTCTTTTGAAAGTAAGTTTAAGACTATGCTTTTGTGCTGTTGTGCTTGTTAATAAAAAGTGAAGACAACATTTTAAAAAAAAAATGCAGTGGATTAAAACTATGACTTGGAGTGCTCATGTTCATTTATGATTTTCCTTTGATTTCAATGTTTTTAAATGGCTAGTCTGGAAGTTAAGACTATTTTATTTTATGTAAAAAACGGGACTACAATTTTAAATTAGTTTATCCAAGCTCATATTTGGATTTTTTTTCTTTGATCTTAAAAAAAATATAACTATTTTTTATGCTACCCTTTCTAACTTTACTTTTGCATAAGCATGATTTGGAGTCTATTTACGATTATGAGGTATCATTGCTTTAATTAGTTATTTATTTATTTTCATGAGATTATCATCATGTTGCTTGGATTATTATTGAAGAGATCTTTTTTTTTACCACCGTATGTTTAATGTATCGTTTTGAGTAACAAGAAAAGAGTTGGTTAATTTTTTTTAGCCACCCCTCTTTATAAAAAAACAAAAAAAAACACCGATTCAAAAAAATCTTAAAACTTAAAATTTGGGAGTATAAGAATGCTTTAATCCCAAATTTTATGAACTAAGAATCTTTTGGATCAATACTAAGATTGATAGAAATGAAATTTTCTTTTGAAACATCAATTCAAAAAAAAAAAACTTTTTAAAACTTAAAATTTTGGGAATGTAAGATTACTTTAATTAAAAATTCCATGAGTTTGGTTTAATACTAATAATTGATTTAAATGATATTTATCTCTTTAAAGCATTAATTCAAAAAAATCTTAAAACTTAAAATTTGGGAGTTCAAGGAGGCTTTGATCCAAAATTTTTATGAATTACGAATCTTTTTGTTTGATATTAAGAATTAATTCAAATAATATTTTCTTTGAAAGTATCAATTAAAAAAAATTCTTAAATTTTAAAATTTGGGAATACAAGGATGTTTTGATCTCAAATTACATGAATTAAGATATTTTAAATTTGATATCACGAATTAATTTTATTTAAAAAAAAACTTTTTAGTTAAGACATTCATTCTAAAAAAATTTAAAATTTAAAATTATTACTTTCATAAAAAAGGGGGAATTGTAAGGATGCTAACATCCCTAATTTCAAACCTTAATGAAATTTGAAAAGCTGAGGAGGCTTTTCTTCTCAAATATCTTAAAATGAGAAATCTCGTGGTAGGAGGCTATAGAAAGATTTCACTTTTTCTTAATGGCTTGATGCCACTCATATTTATTCAATTGTATCATTAGTAGTTAATGATACAAGAATAAATATGAGACATTACAAAATAATATTAAAAATCACCTCTTTCTAAAATTAAAGGCTTTTTTTTCTTCTTTTAAATGAAATAAGAAGGGATAACCACAAAACAGTAATCGTTTTAAGGACGAATGGTTAGGGTGCTAACACCTTCCCTAATCATGAATAAACTCTCGAACTCATTTTATGTGTCTATTTATTTACCTTAAAACTCAAAATCCCTTTTAAAATCGAGTGATCAATCACACCCTTTTAAAATTCAAACGGGTAGCGACAACTATTAAATGTTGTCTTGAAGTTGCTTTGAGTTCACATGAATGATGGTTTAGTTGGCTTGAATGAAACTTGAGTTATCTTCAATGCATCATAAGTTGTAGTTAATGCATCTTAACTTGACTTGTAATAAATGAACTTTGGTTGACATTAATGCAATCAGAGTGCATTTAATCCAAGTACTCTTGAAGCTTGAATTCCTCAAATGCTAGGCTACATAATTCATATCATATGGTATTTACAATTCACCCTAGATTTTATTCTTCAATAATTTATAATTTATTGGTTAATTTTATTAGTTATACCTGTCTATTTTTGTTTAATCCTATTATTTATATGGCATGGAAATTACATTTCATTGTAAGAAAAAAAATTCACTAATAATATATCAAATTCTTTTACAATAAAATTTATAATTCAAAACGGGTATTTCATGTGCATATCACGTGGTAAAAAGTCATTAATTAATATTTTATTAATTTATTCAACAACCAAATACGTTTGATCGGTTTCAAAATAAAATTATGTCAACATTAATAGTTGAATTTTTCAAGGAAGCTTTACATATTCTCATTCAATTTCACCAAGAATATCCAAGTGATTGCAAAAGGCTCAAATGGGAGATGACAAAATTGTGGGAATTGGTAAAAAAAAAAAATTTTTTTTAGTATTTTTTTTATCCCCTAGAAAAATTCATTGCTCCACCCTGAGTGTAAATTAGCTATTTCAATTATTAAATTAATTTTATTTAGAGAAAAAGTTTATATATTAAATAATTGTACAATTTAATAGTCAATTTTAAACTAATTAGTGTATCAATTTCAATTTATTTTTCATTTATTTATAATTATTCGCATATTCTTTTCTCTGAATTATCCTAAAATATTTTGCAGATCAACTCACTGTATTTTTAATTATTTTTAATTTTACCTTCTGCTAATTACAGTTACATGGTAAAAAAATATCAATAAAATTCGAAAATAAAAATTGACAATAACTCTGTATTTATTTTATCGTTACATATTTTGTTTTGTTTTTTATAACCTTAAATTATTATCCTATTTGGTTCTCAATTTTAGAAAACAAAAAACTAAAAATAGTGATCAAATAAGTATTGTTAACGGAAAACTAAATATTGAAATTGAAAAAATAAATTGTTATCAAATTAAGCCTAAAATTTAGTAGTTTCTTCAATAATTTTTTTTGATAAATAGGTGTTTATAGTAGAAAATATTTCTATATTTTAAAATAGGTTTGATGTGGTATAATATAAATATAATATTAAATTGTTTTATTTAATTTTAAAAAAATTATTTTGAAATACTATATGTTCAATATAAATGTGGCATAAAAATATATTTCAAATTTAGATATCTTAATACACAATTTTAATTTTAATTAATTTATTGAGAATTATAATATTTTCAATTTTACTTTTTGATCTCATTATGTAAATTTTTATATCGAGAAGAAAATAATATCATGGTAGAAAATTAATTATTTAATATTTGAACTAGCAAATGGATAGGATTCCTAGATGATAATTTTTTATTTAAAATTCTAAACTCTTTTTTAAAAAAAAAAAAAAAACTTAAATAAAAAAAAGGAAAAAAATACAATGGTAAAAACTTAACAAGTGAAAGAATAAAATAAATAGAATATGCAACATCAACTGTACAAAAGGCTTGAGCAGAAAAAGAGAAATTTGACTAAATGAAAAAGGCTCATTATACATAAGACTAAGCTGCTTTTGTGGATCAAGTTGGCCCAACCTGATTGATTGTGTTAGGGCATACAAATACTTTAGGTGTTATTAATAAATTTACTTCAATTTAGTCCTTATATTTTGATGATAAAAAAATAGATTTAAAAAAAATTAAACAGATAATTATTTAATAATACAACACATGATAATAGAAATAGATGATTATTGTTTAAAAAAAAATCAGAATAATTTATTTACATGAAAATTAGAAAGCAGCTCAATTTTATATGAAAAAGAATTGCAAAACATACATTTTGGCAATACAATGAACATCAAATACATGCCCAAAGATAAACAAAAAATAATTGTAACTTGATGCTAAAAACATTTTATCACTATTCTTATTATCGATTGATTTTGAGATCAACATTTCAGGAAGAAGTTCCGATCGAGTCTCTCGGGGGTTGCAATCTCATACACCACATTAAATGTATAGCCACCTATGTGTCATCCACCTATAAACAATAACAATCATATCACATTCACAAATCTGTCAAAAGGTCTCAACATTTATTCTCATATTAAAAAAGTCATTAATTTAATAAAAGCAACAAAATACAATACCCAAAATCTATGGCAAAATATTTGGGTACTCACCATCCTACATGTCATTTTTTTATTGGATAAAATATATTAATGAGACTCATGTATTTATTAAAAAAAATTAGATATTTATAATCATTAGTATATGTTATTAAATACAAAAGTAACAAGTAGCACGGTGAGTATCGTATCCCGTACCCTAACCCCAACTAGTAATTTCCACAACAAAAATTCAATGACTGATATTACCATGTAGTGAAAAGGGAGGACATATAGGTGGCTATACATGATGTATGTGTTGGGATTTATGCCCTAGAATTCGTAATTTGTAATAGAATATTTTATGAATAAATAAAAGTATTATTTTAGTGAATTTTGTGCAATTTATTATATGTTGATATTCGGTAAATATTCAAACATTAATAGAAAATTCCAGAGTTACTAATTCTGTAATCTTGACTACTATGAGATATAAAGTGGATCTAGTCCAAGATAGTAACTCAAATAGTCTACAAGTCGAATACGGTTAGGAAACCTTATTCTGGTAACACCGTTGATGTTGTTCACTCGATTTGATCCAAATCATTAGCATGATGTAGATGCAAGTGGAAACATCATATATAATGAGTTTATATAAGACTGGACCAGGATAATAAATCGATTCCTAAATAACACCGTTGATAGGAAATGATTTATAATATCAAATTTACGTTATTAAGATTGATACGTCTCAATCCCGAGTATGTTGTGAACTCACATTAATGAAGTCTTTTCCTTTGATTCACATAGTTGAGGGTGATCTGTTGATACACTCGATAAACTCCCGTTTTGGGGGAAATGACTAAATTGGTGCTTGGGAACATTTCTATACAAGATGGCATTCATAACTTTCCTAAAACAAATGAAAGTGTTAGTGCGACACTATTCTAACTTAGGAACTTTAGGTATCTCCCTTGTTGTAATGATTCGTACTTGAACATGAGGCCTCACCTTCTCACTGGCCCGAGAAGGATCGTTCTATACTTGAAAACTATAGAAAAATGTTCATTAGAGAATCATCGGGTACACAAGGATAAAAGAGATAATTACAAGGGTAAAACGGTAATTTTGACCCAGTTGTAATTATGAGATTACCACGTGAAGGATATGTCAAAACAAACTTAATAACAAATGGACATAACCCATCTATAGTGAGGGGAGTTCAACTTAAGGTTTATAGTGGAATTACCCTAAGTTAATAATTATGATTAATTAATTGATGAGTTTAATTAATAAATCAATAATTATTGGAGCCCATGATCTATAGGTCCATCGGGTCCCTATGCTAGCCCATATATCATTGTAACTAACCAAGTTATTAATTTAACTAGGAAGAAAGAATTATATTTAAGTAATTTAATTACTTAAATAAAGGGAAATATTAATTGTTTAAATAAAAGGTTTATTTAAATGGAAATTAATATTAATATTATTAATTGTTTAAATAATGAGTTTATTTAAATGGAAATTAATAATTAATATTATTAATTTAATAATAAAAGGAGAGAATTAAATATATTTGTTTATGAAACAAATTAGTATTTTGCCCAAAAATAATTAATTAAATGAATTTGATTCAATATTAATTAATTAAGAGAATTTTGGAAATATGTATTTAAATTGAAAAGATTATTTGAAATTTTCAAATATTAAATACATAAAACTAAAGATAAATAAAATAAAATAAAAGATAAAATTGTTTTATCAAACGCCACATGTCAAAATTTTATAAAGGAAAATTTGTTTCTTTTAAAACAAGTCCGACGCCAATATGTGCACTTTTATTTTATTTTTTATTTTATTTAAATAATTTTGATTATTTAAATTAAAAGAAATAAGAATCCTAATTTGATTAGGAAACAAACTCTTATTTTTCTTATAAATATGACCATTGGGTGCTCATATTTTACACTTTGATATTTATCAAAAATTCTCTCTTTTAGTCTCCCTATAGCCGATTTTGGCATATCAAAATAAGAAGAATTTTTCTTCTTCTTTGTTTGTTCTTCCGGTTCGATTCCCACAAGTCGGGTTGGTTTGTGATCGGGATATAGCATAGAAGGCTTGGTGAAGTGGATTGATGCTGTAAAGGAAACCCCAACCGATTCTCCATAAATCTACAATGTAAGTTTTTCGAAAAATCTTGTAATTTCAGTTTTCGATTTGATCACGATTGCATGTTATTAACGAATAAGTAATTAAGAGTTAATTAGTTTACTAAAGAATTTCCGCTAATTTAGTAAATAGTTCCTTCAATTGGTATCAAAGCCTACGTTAATTAACATGAATTGTGATTTTCGAAAATCGGTGGGTTGCATAAAAACGGTTTTATGTATGTATATAAATTGTTATATAAATTGTGGATTTGCTAGTTGACTGTTTAGGTATTCTTGGGCACTTAGGTTTTAAATTTTATTAGAAAATTTGTAAACCCAATTTCGGGTATAGGATTATTTTTGTAATCGTCGGGAATAACGGAAGAAAAGTTGATGCAAAAATCGGCACAATGAAGGAGAAAAGAAAGCTAGGGGCGGCGGCACTAGGGTTTGGTGGACAAAACTTGGTAAGATATTTTTCAAACATTATCTCTTAAAAGATATATATTTTAAAATATATAAGATAAAGATAAAAGGTAATTTATAATTATCTTATATCTTTATAATATATTTTAAATATATATTACTATTCATGGAAAATCTTTTATTTTATATTTTTCCATAAATAGATAAAAGATAATTATTTGAAAAATAAACCTTTTATGAAAAATATTGGAGAAAATATTTCCTTTCATAAAAGGCCTCCCACGCCGACATCAAGATGAGGAGAGAGAAATTTTTCAAGCTTCAAGACCTACAACAAGTTTTAATTATTGTAATTTCAATTTTGTTGTAGAAATAGTGCCAAGAATACCTGGTCAATCTAGTTGTTTAATTATTTAGATATTTGTATGAGATATGATTTATAAATAATTGTTCATGCATATATGTATGTCATGTAGGAAATCCCACCATAGATGTATGATTAAGATAGATTTAATTGTACATGCATACATAATTATGTGATAAAGTTGTTATTATATTTTATGTATGTGATAAAGCATGTTGATTTTATCTTGTTATAAAATATTTATGCCGATGAGATTAGGATAAATGCATGCTAATTTTAGATAATATTCATTTATTAAAATGTTTAAAATTGAATAGAAACTAAAATTAATATTCGAATGTGGATTTATTTGTTTAAACAATTGGACCTAAATTCACATAAGCACTATCGAATAGATATTTAATTAAGGGTTAATTAAAAATTAATGAAAATGATTAATTAAATTGAATGGATCTCCAGCAGAAAGCTCGCCTGGCGATGAGGTTTTTGAAAGTTCCCTTAACACGGAGCGCCTCTAACCGGGAGCGATCCTGGGAGAAAAGTTCAAGATAATTAATCGATTTCATTAAGAAGGTCCCATAATGTGATTAGTTTTAAATCTAGGAAACTTGGCAATTCACATTAAAATTGATCTAACCAATTTAAGAGTTAAGATTGAGTTAGGTTAAACTTAGATAAATTGATTAGCCTAAATTTGTCTGAGTATGAAAACCCATTTTTAAAATTTTGAGTGGGAGAAGGAAACTTGACAAAGTATCCTATGGTCTCCATTATTAGGCTCGCAACGTGAGATTCACACTTGACCTCTGTAGCACCCATAGAAGTGTTCATTCCCATAGGAAGGTTTTATAGTGTGAATCAATATCAAGGTGGGTCTCCCGAATGGGATAAAGGATTTTAAATGCGAATTGAAGATCGAATCTACACTTCGTAGACACTCATCTTTTCTCATTTAAAGGACTAAAATAATGGGTTACACTCATAAGAAATTGATAAGGTTTGTTATCAAAATTTCTTGACCAAACACACGGTAAAACAATTCCATAGGAATATGAGTTATTCTGGATTGGAAGTTGTTCGAGAAGGGTCTCGGTTTAACGTATAGGGTGACTGACTTATCATTCGACGACACTCTACCTGGAAGGTTAAACTACCTGGTGGCATAATAATCTGTTTAGGGTATTTCTATTTGTTGAACATTGTAGCATTCATGCATCATGTTTAATTTTATGCCAAACACATTGTTTGAATATAGAATTGCTAATTAAAATTCACTTAATTTTATTCATTACGACTAAAATGTCCTCCTCTAATATTGCAACCAATAAAATTGATAACTTTGTCAAATGGAATGAATTGTTAAATGACACTTTAAATCAAGATTCTAGTCTAATCCTAAAAGATCTTAATTTGCGATCGGATGCAATTAGTCGCGTAAATATGACCAACAAACGGATGAACGGCTTAGATAGTAATTCGATTTACTTGTAGCAAGAATCGTGGTTAGTGGAAGATAATTTATCCGAATGGATATTTGATTCTGGTGCCACAAACCACATTTGTTCATCCGCTCTAATGTCCGATTCTTGGACTAAAATAGAACATGGTACATATACAATGCGGTAGGAACAGGCGCTTCCTTACGGCAGTTGCATGTGCAGACATTTGTCTGCAATTCAATTCTCGTTATATACAGTTATACAACGTTTTACTGGTCCCTGGATTTGCTAGAAATCTAGTGTCAGTTTCACGTTGCATGAGAAATGGTTATTCAATTGACTCAGGGATTGATGAGATCAAGATATACAAAGGGAATTCGTATATAACCTCTGCAGTCAATAGAAAAAATTTGTTCATATTGAGTCCGTCAATAGGAACAACAACACATAATATTGAAATGTTCAAGACTGCAAAAACAAAAGGTTTCAAAAGAAGAAACGTATTTATGGCATCTAAGGTTAGGTCATATAGGCTTAGACAGGCTTGAAAGACTCGTGAAAGCTGGTTCCCTAAGTCAGTTAGAAATCGGAACCATGCCAGCTGTGAACCCTGTTTGGAAGGCAAAATGACCAAAAGACCTTTTCTTGGAAAAGGTAATAGAGCCTCGAACCACTCGAACTTGTGCATACGGACCTTTGTGGACCATTTAATGCAAAAGCTCGTGGTGGATTTGAATATTACATCTCTTTCACGGATGACTATTCACGCTATGGATACGTTTACCTAATGATCCACAAATCGAAGCTCTTGATAAGTTCAAAGAGTATAAAGTCAAGTGGAAAACCAATTAGGTAAAACTATCAAAACACTTCGATCCGATCGTGGTGGCGAATATCCTGGACTTAGACTTCGAGATTATTTGATTGAACATGGGATAACATCCCAACTTTCAAGACCGGAATGCCTCAACGAAAATGGTGTGGCTGAAAAGAAGAAACCGAACGTTATTAGACATGACTAGATCAATGATGAGTTTCGCAACACTGTCACTTTCTTTTTGGGGATATGCGATTAAAACCGCTTTATACATACTCAATGTGGTTCCATCCAAAAGTGTTCCTAAAACTCCACAAGAGTTATGGAATGGACGTAAAGGAAGTTTACGACACTTTAGGATTTGGGGGTCGCCCGCTCATGTGTTGATGGCAAACCCAAAGAAGTTAGAACCCCGAAGTAAAGTATGCCTTTTCGTAGGCTACCCAAAAGAAACAAAGGGTGGGTACTTTTATTGTCCCGTGGAAAACAAAGTATTTGTGTCGACAAATGCAGTTTTCCTTGAAGAGGATTTTATGAAAGATAGAAAACCCAGAAGTGCAATAGTGTTGGATGAAATAAGTGATAACAACACAATTCATCAATCAACAAGAGCTGTTGATAAAACACCTGAAATCCAGGTGCAAACTTTATCAGAACCTCGGAAAAGTGGGAGGGTTATTAGAAACCCAGAACGCTTTATAGGATTTGGAGAAATCCATATTGCCATAGCTGATGACAATCCGGAAGACCCATTGACTTACAAGAGTGCAATGCGGGATATTGATAAAGAAAAATGGCTCAAAGCCATGGATCTCGAGATGGAATCAATGTATTCCAACTCTGTCTGGACTCTCATAGATCTTCCAAATGGTGAAAAACCCATAGGATGCAAATGGATCTATAAGAGAAAAAGAGGTGCGACAGGAAAGTTGAGACTTTCAAGGCTAGATTAGTGGCAAAAGGTTATACTCGGAGGGAGGGTATTGACTATGAGGAAACTTTTTCCCGATTGCCATGGTTAAATCTATTCGCACCATCTTATCCATTGCCGCTTATTATGATTATGAGATTTGGCAAATGGACGTCAAGACCGCCTTCCTTAATGGCAATCTAGACGAAAGCATCTATATGATGCAACCAGAGGGATTCATTACTCCAGGACAAGAACAAAAGGTTTGTAAGTTGCAAAGGTCCATTTATGGACTTAAGCAAGCATCAAGGTCTTGGAACATTAGGTTTGACGATGCGGTCAAAACTTATGGCTTTGAACAGAATATAGATGAACCTTGTGTATACAAGCGTATCATAAAAGACAAAGTGGTATTCATAATTCTTTACGTTGACGACATTTTGTTAATTGGAAATAACAAAGGAACGTTAACGAAGTTAAAGAATGGCCGGCAAATCAATTCCAAATGAAAGATTTGGGAGAGGCTAGTTATGTTCTTGGGATTCGGATCATTCGTGATCGAAGTAAGAAATCACTAGCACTGTCTCAAGCAACGTATATTGATAAAATTATCAAACGCTTTGCTATGCAAAATTCCAAAAAAGGTATTTTACCTTTTAGGCATGGAATTAGTTTGTCTAAGGAACAATCACCTAAGACACCTCAAGAAGTTGAGGAAATGGGACAGATACCATATGCTTCAAAGCAGGGGAAGTCTAATGTATGCAATGTTGTGTACTAGACCTGGATATACGTATGCGGTGGGAGTAGTCGCGAGTTCCAATCCAATCCTGGAAAGGAACATTGGGTTGCGATTAAAGCAATTCTCAAGTATCTTAGGAGAACGAGAAATTATATGTTAGTGTATGGAGATAAGGATTTGATCCTTACAGGATACACGATTCGGATTTCCAAGGTGATAAAGATTCTAGGAAATCAACATCGGGTGCAGTGTTTACACTTGGTGGAGCCGCCATAGTTTGGAGAAGTATTAAGCAAGGTTGTATTGCGACTCCACTATGGAAGCGAATATGTTCTTGCTTGTGAAGGCGCAAAGGAAGCCTGTCTGCTCAGAAAGTTCCTAAAAGATTTGGAAGTTGTTCCAAATATGGAATTGCCCATAACTCTCTATTGCGATAATAGTGGTGCAAGGGCAAATTCAAGGGGAACCAAGATCACACAAAAGATCAAAACATATAGAGAGGAAATATCATCTTATAAGGGAGATAGTGCATCGTGGGGACGTCTTGTCACGAAGATAGACACGAAGGACAACAGAGTGATCCGTTTACAAAGACTCTCACCGGCTAATGTGTTTGAGGGTCACCTAGAAGGACTAGGATTACGAGACATGTCTCACTTACTCTAGGGCAAGTGGGAGATTGTTGGGATTTATGCCCTAGAATTCGTAATTTGTAATAGAATATTTTATGAATAAATAAAAGTATTATTTTAGTGAATTTTGTGCAATTTATTATATGTTGATATTCGGTAAATATTCAAACATTAATAGAAAATTCCGAGTTACTAATTCCGTAATCTTGACTACTATGAGATATAAAGTGGATCTAGTCCAAGATAGTAACTCAAATAGTCTACGAGAAACGAATACGGTTAGGAAACCTTATTCTGGTAACACCGTTGATGTTGTTCATCGATTTGATCCAAATCATTAGCATGATGTAGATGCAAGTGGAAACATCATATATAATGAGTTTATATAAGATCGACCAGGATAATAAATCGATTCCTAAATAACACCGTTGATAGGAAATGATTTATAATATCAAATTTACGTTATTAAGATTGATACGTCTCAATCCCGAGTATGTTGTGAACTCACATTAATGAAGTCTTTTCCTTTGATTCACATAGTTGAGGGTGATCTGTTGATACACTCGATAAACTCCCGTTTTGGGGAAATGACTAAATTGGTGCTTGGGAACATTTCTATACAAGATGGCATTCATAACTTTCCTAAAACAAATGAAAGTGTTAGTGCGACACTATTCTAACTTAGGAACTTTAGGTATCTCCCTTGTTGTAATGATTCTGATTTGAACATGAGGCCTCACCTTCTCACCTGCCCGAGAAGGATCGTTCTATACTTGAAAACTATAGAAAAATGTTCATTAGAGAATCATCGGGTACACAAGGATAAAAGAGATAATTACAAGGGTAAAACGGTAATTTTGACCCAGTTGTAATTATGAGATTACCACGTGAAGGATATGTCAAAACAAACTTAATAACAAATGGACATAACCCATCTATAGTGAGGGGAGTTCAACTTAAGGTTTATAGTGGAATTACCCTAAGTTAATAATTATGATTAATTAATTGATGAGTTTAATTAATAAATCAATAATTATTGGAGCCCATGATCTATAGGTCCATCGGGTCCCTATGCTAGCCCATATATCATTGTAACTAACCAAGTTATTAATTTAACTAGGAAGAAAGAATTATATTTAAGTAATTTAATTACTTAAATAAAGGGAAATATTAATTGTTTAAATAAAAGGTTTATTTAAATGGAAATTAATATTAATATTATTAATTGTTTAAATAATGAGTTTATTTAAATGGAAATTAATAATTAATATTATTAATTTAATAATAAAAGGAGAGAATTAAATATATTTGTTTATGAAACAAATTAGTATTTTGCCCAAAAATAATTAATTAAATGAATTTGATTCAATATTAATTAATTAAGAGAATTTTGGAAATATGTATTTAAATTGAAAAGATTATTTGAAATTTTCAAATATTAAATACATAAAACTAAAGATAAATAAAATAAAATAAAAGATAAAATTGTTTTATCAAACGCCACATGTCAAAATTTTATAAAGGAAAATTTGTTTCTTTTAAAACAAGTCTGACGCCAATATGTGCACTTTTATTTTATTTTTTATTTTATTTAAATAATTTTGATTATTTAAATTAAAAGAAATAAGAATCCTAATTTGATTAGGAAACAAACTCTTATTTTTCTTATAAATATGACCATTGGGTGCTCATATTTTACACTTTGATATTTATCAAAAATTCTCTCTTTTAGTCTCCCTATAGCCGATTTTGGCATATCAAAATAAGAAGAATTTTTCTTCTTCTTTGTTTGTTCTTCCGGTTCGATTCCCACAAGTCGGGTTGGTTTGTGATCGGGATATAGCATAGAAGGCTTGGTGAAGTGGATTGATGCTGTAAAGGAAACCCCAACCGATTCTCCATAAATCTACAATGTAAGTTTTTCGAAAAATCTTGTAATTTCAGTTTTCGATTTGATCACGATTGCATGTTATTAACGAATAAGTAATTAAGAGTTAATTAGTTTACTAAAGAATTTCCGCTAATTTAGTAAATAGTTCCTTCAGTATGGAGTATGTGATTGCAACCGGCGACAGACTCAATCGGATCTCCTTCCAAAAAGTCCTCTTAGGGCAGCAACCACACGCTTGCAATCCATACCGACCAATCCTATCGGAATGTGGATCAATTGTTGCTTCCGTGATCCCGATGTCATCCATTCGAACTCGCTCAAGCAGGTCATGGATGTGTTGTTGAGGTTCTAAGTCATTTCTATGTCAGTTTGATCGAGATTGATGGGGCATCGTCAAAAAATAAATCAGATTATTTTTCTTTATTTTTTCGACGAAGCTCCACAAATCTCAATCAAACTGACTTTGAGATGATGCAGAACCACAACAACCCATCCATGGCCAGCTTGAGCCGATTCGAATGGAAGACCTCGGGATCACAGAAGCAACATTCGATCCGCATTCCGATACGATTAATCTGATATGGAATGCAAACGTGTGGTTGCTTTGCTTGCCCCCGATCGAGAGGACTTTTGTGAAGGAGATCCAAACTGGGTCTCTCGAAGCAGCTAGCAAGTTTAGTAAGAAAATTATATGTGGAAATGGGAAGTGAAAGAGAAGGAGAAGAGGGATGACTTTTAATCAAAGTGAAGGAGATGATGAAGAAACATGAGATAATGCTCTATTTATAGACAAGAAGTTCATTAATTCCCTGATAACAATTTTTTTAATTCAAAAATACAAATAAAAAAACAGTCAGAAAGCAACTTGTAACAATCATAATATTCCATAATTCTAAATTAATATTGCCAATTGCCAGTGCCAGCAAATGACTTGTTAAGATATTCCACTGATACCAAAAAAAAAAAAAAAAGAAAAGAAAAAAGAAAAGTTTGAAATTTTTTCTTACTAAAATTTCTTTATTTGTATTTTCCATAAGCCTAGAGAAGAGCTACTTTAAAGTATAATCTGAAATAGCAACTTAGAGCTTGAGGGTGTGGTTGGGAAATACTAAACTTGGTCATTTTCTTATAAACTCTTTTCTTTCTAAAATGGTACATAAGTTAAAATTACTTTATTGATTATGTTTAATTTATAAAATATATAATAAAATATTAAATTAATTCACTATTTTATTTAATGAAAGTATATTAATTAACTAATTTTACTTAATTCGATTATTAATTATTTAAAATAAAAAATGTAATTAGTCGTTGAATAATTAAATTGTCACTTTTAAATTGATAAAATATGTTAATTGATAAATTATTGATTGGTAATTAAATAATAAAACTTGATTTATTAACTTTATTGATGCAGTAATTATTAAGTTATGTTAATTAATAAATATGCATTAAAATCATAGAACTAATTATTTAATTAAGATTAATATTTAAATAATAATGACTAACTATTTAATCAATTAAGATTAATGAAAAATAATATTTTGGTTGAATTACTAAATTTTAAATTAATCAATAAAGTTAAGTTATAGAAATGAGATAAAATAGCCACATTTTGAGTTCATGAATAAAAAAAATTCAGTATTTGAATTTTTATTCATATCTTTCCAGCATCTTTTTAAGATGATGAAAATCCACATGACATGCAGACTTGTTACAAAGTTAACTATGTGTTGGATTGGGTTAAATGGTTTGATACTTCAAACCACGTTAGTTATCCGGTTTCATATTGTTTTTATCTGAATAAATAAAAGCCATTGATCACAGAGACCTGAATCTCCTTTTAAAAAAATCCATCTTGGATATGAAAATAATGAAGATGGAGAGTTGATTTTGACAGAAAATGATCAATTATTCATTCCACCTTTTAAAAAATCTGACCAGACTATATTGGCTGGCCTATACATAAATGCTAATCATGAGTCAACGATGCAAAACGAATGTACTTGCATTTCCAAATCTTGCTCAAAATGATTGATAAAAAATCAATGGTCACCTAATTATTGTTGTGTCGGACCGCTTGCTCACCTGCAATAGGCCCACTAGAAGCAACCAGGCACAAAATCGGAGATCGACTAAGGAAAAAAAACGATTTATGTTTTATGATGGTGGTACCAACCTAATCAATTATAATATTTATGTAGTTGTTTTCATTGTATTTCTAAGCAGATTTTTTTTTTTTTTTTTTTTGTGTTTTCCTATAAAAATCTGAGTTGTGTATGTTTTTTTTTTTAATATTTATAATTAAATTAGAAGTTATATATAGATTATTAATATTGTTGAAATTGTAAACAAATTTTATATCGGTCAAAATGGAGATTGATCTTAGTATATTGTAAGAGAACAATATTTCTATTCGTTTCAATCATTTTAGGCTGAATTAAAAATAAAATGATGCAACCGGACCTAATATTTGACAATATCATATTAATGTAACAAAAATTTGAAACATAGGCTGTGAAACTTTTAATTTTCATTTTTACTCTGATGAATTCTATTTAATAACTAAATTTGTCAATTTTTTTTTTATTAAATAATCACTTTCATTTTATTAAATATTCAATAAAATTATTTGATTATTAATTTTTTTTTTAAAGCTTACACTTAATTAATGACTCAAATAACATGCTATATTTTTTTTATCTACTCTATCTATTTATCCAACTTCTTCATATAAAAGCTTAGCTTTCAATGGCGTTAAAAGTTACAACGTGTGCTAATAACATTTTTAAATAGTAACTATAATATTAATAAGACTCAAAATGCTGTAAGGTTTACGCTTAAGGACTAGGCATGGTTTCTTGACTCTCGAACTGTCAAAATACTATAGAATTGCTTAGATATCATTAATTAATATTTTGATCTTTTTAGGATCGTTAATTAATTGTTGTTTTGATTTTTTAAGGAAAAAAATAAAAAAATATAAACTTTAACTAGAGTCTAAAATGGTAAATAAATTAGTCAATACGTGTATAACTAAGTGGTTAGACAACTGCTCCCTTCCATCCCCCAATATGATGAGATATCTAAAAAAAATTAATAATAAATTAAAGAGACTTTTTCTTTAAAATAAAAATAATTAAAGAAATCTAAGTTAAAATAATTTTAATTGATAATAAAGACAATTTAAGTCCACGATGATGCACATACGATTTAAATATTAATTGGATTTTAAAATGATGTGTGTTAGATACTTTATATTTATAAAGAGATCATAGATCTTATAAAATTTAAGTTTATATTACATTTTTATATATTTTTGTCATTGATAGTTAGTCGATTTTAATAAAAATATTTTTAATTATTAAATGAAATAAAAAATATTAAAAAACTCACGTCGTGTTAAAATCTAGTATATATATAAAAACCTGCAGAATTACCCAAAACCCCAACTTAGCTTGCAATTGGGATGCGAAGGAGGAAAAAAAGAAAAAAAAATCAAAGTAGTTTTATACAGTGAGAAAAATTTGGATGGATAGACAAGTAATGATGTTAAGCCCAATGTTACACCATCAAATCTCTATCTCGATACACAAAAAGAAAAGAAAAAAAAATACTTTAAAAAAAAAGGTAAATTTCATTGGGTGGAGATTTTGATGCAATATTTGTAAAAATATTAAGTCTGAAAAATATTTATAAATATAGTAATTTTTACTATACTAATTAGATTAATGCGTGTATCAGTTATAAATTTAGTGTAAAAATATGTAATTCAATATTTATCACTGTACATCATATTAAAATTTGCTATATTTTTTAGAGCTAATATTTTTATAAATATTACTATAAAAATGGCTAGATTTGCAAATTTCAAAAAAGAAAATAAATATCAATTAAGTATGGAAATAAAATCTCAAATTTGAGAACGAACGAAACAAAAAAAATAAAATAAATAAATTATGAACTGATAATTAAAAAGTAATATCAAATTTTAATTAATTTATAATTTTTGCCGTTAAAAAGAAATTGTTTTAAGGATTGAATTAGATTTTATTTTTTTCCAAGAGAAAAAGGAAATTACCAAAACACCAATTCAGTTTATTATTCTAATTTTTAAAATCATTTCGAGCTATATGTTATGATCATTTTGAAACGTTGAAATTGTTAATAAATAAAAGAATTTACTATCAATAAAATACGAGGTATGATTGATATCATCAACCCTTTTAGTTACTGATGTGATTTAGAAGTTTTGAAGTAACCATAACATAGTGCTCAAAATGAACATTCTAAAACATCTAGAATTATCCAAATCAGAGTTCAAACGAAAAGATTATGGCTAAAAGAAAATTAATGATGTTTGAGAGGAGGGGTCAAATTAGAATAATATAAAACTACAGGGAATGATTTGACATTTTCAAAATATTTGAAAAAAAACTACATGAATGTTATTTGCATAATTATTTGATTTTTCCTTCAAAATCGGCATATCTCCTCCCAACAAAATACAAGTGTGAGAAAATATTTTCATCAATTCTTTCCTTTTTTTAGTTCATATAAAAGTTAAAAAGTTGATATAATATGTTGATTTTTTAATTAAATGTTTTTATCAGGAGAACGAACGGTAAATAGAATAACTTATTCAATAGTAAATTTCACATAATATCTCAAAAAAAATTAAAAAAAATCATATAAGAACATAGATTTAAAGTAAAAAAATAAAGTTTCATTTCTGATTGAAAACTCTAGATAAAAAATGATATCATATAATATGGGATAAGAATACGGTTAAAAAAATTACGAGATAATAGAATATCAAATGAATTTTTTTTTTCTCTTAGATGGATTTTAAATAAGGGTAATTTTCACAAATACCCTAATTTAAAAACTCATTATCATTATTAACCCCATGATTGCTATCATTTCAATTATACCCCAATTTTAAAATTTATAATTTCTACATTAATGCTTTTACATTTATACCCTTCTAACATAGTATGAAGAGGTGGTTATTGACTTCCAAATAAATAGGGTCTTTTTTAACAATTGTAATTAGATCTAAATTATCTAACCATATTTCTCTTAAAAAAAATCCCTAGAAAGTAGAAACTCTCTTACGTTTGCAAGGAAGCAACACATTCTCTTTCATCTTCTTATTTTCTTCTCATTTCTTCTCAATATTCCATTTTATATTCATGAAGGATATTCTACATCTTTTACAGTGAAATTGGGTTGCCTATCAATGAAATTTGGTGAAATTGGTTTAGTGTCGTGGTGCAATTCCCCTGCATCACATTTTTAGTTTAATATATTTATTGTTTACTTCAGAAAAACACCCTCTTGTAATCACTTCTAAATCTCTACTATGTGTTTAGTTTTACTATTTTTTTTATTATTCTTTTTTATAAATAGTTTTATAAAATTGTCACTCCGTCTCTTGTTATGGATCTACATCAATCATCCCTATCAACTGTATTAGAAAATATATATAATCTATGTAGAAATTATGGTAATATAATTATCTCACCGCATCCCACTTTTCAGATATACATAACATTTTTTTGATAAAAAAAAAGTTATATCACTTATATAAATTTTATAGTAGTCTCACCTATAAACCTTTCTAAAAACCAATGGATCTCTCAAATAAAATATCTTTAACTCAAGATTTATTATCATCTTTCAATCTTGAGGAAATTTTTATATCTACCTTAAACTACACAACCGATATCATTTTTACCTCTCACAAAATGAGGTGTTTCAAAATAAATACAACTACATTGATGACCTACATGCTACATCACATTAATATCACAGATAAACTGTATCTATAAACTCAACTTCCTTATACAAATTACTATTCAATGATATTACTTATTAAATCTACATTACCAAAAAATTCAAATATAAATACATAATTTTCTTAAAAATATAGATATAAATATATAATTTTAAAATTAATTTTCACATGACAAATTAAAACCGTCTTAAAAATACTTCAAAAAATAGTTTTTTTAAATAGATAGTCTAGCTAATTATTTAAAAAAGAATAAAAAAAAAAGTCTAATTATATATATATAAAATAATAATAATAATAATAAAAGAACGAAATCAGATCGTGATAATAGGGAGAGAATATAGCCACTTTATTTGCAGTTATTGCTTTTGAATTTTTTTTTCAACCGTTTAAAAAAACCAAAATCGGATCAAATAACTAAATATCATGAAAAAAAAAAAAAAAACTAAATATCATGAACTGTTTCTAGGGATATTTTTGGGTTATTAAAATTTTAATGGTGCTAATCGTTTTGTGGGGGCAATTAAGATACTATTTGAAATGTCAGGGTATTTTTGAAAACGACAATTATTTTTAGGGTATTCTTGATAAAATTCCTTTAAATAATTTTGTACCTGAACTTGCGGAACAAGTGGTTAAACTTCATGGTATTTCTTCTTCCATTAATTTAATTAATTAGTTGTATTTTTATTTTTATTGTTATTTTAATTACTTAAAAATGAATTGATTTTACAAATTCATGTTCATTAGACAAGTTTACCATACGTCATCAATTGATTACATTACTTTTATTGATTTGACTTAATTTATACGAAATAATGAATTATTATTTGAAATTAATTTATTAATCAGACTAAATTAACATATATAAATTAGTTTGAATTCAAATAAATTAACTTAATTACTAACTATAATCGATTCATTTATACCGAATTAATTTATCGATTATAAAAAACATAAAAAATATATCATAGTAGTTAAATTAATTTAATAATTCGATAATTATTATTTATCAATTGAATAAGATGAAGATTCTAAAAAATAATCCCATTGAAATAAACAAAAATATAATTTATGTCAATGATTCCCTAATTACCCTATGGATATCAACCAAACTCAAACAAAATTGTAATTACTCAATTATATTTATTTCAATGATTTATTTATTCCTTTTTAAATTGTATCTGAGACATTAATAAAGATTAAGTATCACTAAAAAAAATATTTCCATATATAAATGATTGAAAAGTCATTGATGGATTTAAAAGAAGTTTACACGAAACTTGCGGAACAAGGGTTAATCTTATGCACTTTCCATATTTTACCTTTCATTAGTGATGATAATTAGGAAACAAACTATACTCTTTATATATTAATATCAATCACTTTAGAACTACAACAGCCTACCCATCTCTCTCTCTATTTCTTTGTGTTAATTTTCTTGATTCTTTCTTTTTGATCGAGTTTTCGATGTCGTCGGCCTTCGAGTTTTTGATGCTTGCGAAATCTCTAGTTTCGGAATGTACTCGAATGGAGGCGAATGGAAGCGGATGGTGTTGCAATTATGAAGCAACTCTATACTGTACTTCTATGGATAAAATGTTAAACTACTTTAAAAATCAGTATCCTAAGTCTAAGACTTTACCACCTACTCATCCACATGGCTTTCTTGTTTGTTTTCAAACCTTTCACTTTCTTGATGCCATTTACTTGGACCAACTCCCTACCATCAAAAACAATTCTCTTAACTACATCCATATTCTTCCTTCTGTCCCTTTCTCCTGTGATCATCTCCCGATCCTCAACGATCTCGTCAACACCGTCCTCGTCAACTCCGGTGTCCCTACCACTGATCGAAAATCACTTGTTCGTCTTTTGTTTTTTATGCTCAAAAGTCATGAGGAGATCTCCACCAGAGAGTGTGTTCCGCTGTTCTTGGACTTTAACAAAACTACTGTTCTTCGCTCGGAAGCCGAGGCTGTTGATTGGCTGTGCGGGGGGACGATGAATTCTGTCGTTGTGAGGACTTTGAGAGCAACTCATGAGGTGATTAAGAAACTGGAGATGAGGAGTTTTGATGGATCATTGTGTGAGGCGGAGAGTTGTTGTATGGTGTGTTTGGAAGGTTATGAAGACGACAAAGACGGTGATGGTGATGGGAGAGTGAGCCGCTTGCCATGCTCGCATGAATTCCATCATGATTGTATTGCAGAATGGCTGAGAAGTAATCACCGTTGTCCCGTTTGCCGATTCCCGATGGATTGGGTTCAGGTCATGAGGATTCAGCCGTGCAATCATTCAAAATATGAAGTGAAGCCACAAATGCCACAGCACCAACGATGTCTTGTTATTTAGTTTAGTATTGAAGGAAAGAAGAAAAAGGCTAACTTCTCTGTATACAATTTTATAAGAAATTGTAGATATGACATTTTCCCTCCTTAATGCTACCAAATACTTTGATTGCATAAAACAGTGTTTTTTTTATATGATTGATCGTCAAAACACGAATTCTGTACATTATTATTCTTGAGATGAATTTGAACAAAGAACAATGAATAAACACACAAGATTATTTGATGAAGGTTACTGGTTTATTAAGCATATGCTGATGCAGTCTCTGTTGTATAATGAACCTTACATGCTTCTATTCTATCAGTCATTTTTTCTGTAATTTCCCTCATAAATCAACATGTTTGGTACTATTGTGACATTGTTGATTTTTTTGATTAATGTACTAAACACCCAGACGACATGTTAATGATATCGATTAATATTTTCGCATCAGAAGGGGAAAAAAAGAACTTTCAATTTCCTGACACTGTTAAGCACAGCAACTCGTAAACCATGATCTGAACTTTCAATTTTTTTTTCCTTCAAATTCACCTCTTGGCCAAAACGATGGATCAGCTTCAGTTCACGAAGATCATTTAAATTTATCCTGCAAAACAAAAGAGAGCAACTATCAATCATTTTTCTGCATTCTCTGTTGTATAATGAACCTTAACATGCTTCTATCAATCATTTTTCTGTAATTTCCCAACATGTTTGGTACTATTGTGTGAATTGTTGATTTTTTTGATAAATGTACTAAACACCCACAACTGGACGACATGTTAATGATATCGATTAATATTTTTGCCGACACCGTTATGCACAGCAACTCGTAAACCAGAATCTAAACATCTTTCTTCAGAAATTATCAAAACTAACTTCTCCAAGCATAAGAGAGTAATCTGAAAAAAAACAGATAATTTAACAATAGAACCAGAATTGGAGATTTTAAAACCATGAATTTTGTTATCATTTGCCGCTCTGCATCCAAAAGACAAGTAACTTCCTTAGGGAAAATGGATAGCCTTGTTGAAGAATCCAAAAGGAATACCATTCACATTAAGACTAAATGATGTCACTTTATAGGCAACATTGCAAAGAAAAATCGGTTTGAGTTTGGGTCATTTTAGTTAGGCATTGGACCTTTGGAATCAACATAATATCTGTACGATTGAGCTTCCTCAACATCCATCCCTTATCAAAGAAATCTCGCACCATCGACAAATATATCATTTCAGACAATATCCCAATGATCTTTCAGAGGGGAATAAGTAAATAACTATTCAAAGTACTTGATTCCAATATCTGTTACCTGCTCTTCCCCATTTTTCCAAACTCTATTGTCATCTTCAAGCCCTTCAATCACGTTATAACGTCGTTGAAGTTTAACTTTCAGATGAAAGAATTTAGTATTCTTATCTCCCATAAAATCCTTGACTTAATTCTCCAAAAATGTTCATAAATCAGAGAATCTCTCGACTTACCTTCAATCTGATGAACTTTATTCATGTCGGGAAAATGACGACTTAACAACTTTTCTCCAATTAAGAATCTCATAGATGATGCATTACCTGCTACAAGAAGTAACAAGAATGAGAGAGAAAGAGAAAGTATATTGGACTATTGTTAATGAGCCGATTACAAAAGAGTATTTATACACATAGTAACAAACTTAATCAACTAACAAAATGCTACATAAATTTCAATAGCTATATTATTTATTTTAAACATCAAGTTTTTAAGATTATAACTCATTCAAATCTTAAAAACTTTTAGCAAATCACAACAGAAACATGATTATTACTCATTCAAATCTTTAAAATGAAGCTTAAAGTCAATATGCTTCATTCTCTCATGATGAACTTGATTCTTAGACAAGTGAATAGCACTTTGACTATTACACATGATTATTACTTTGCAAAACATTCCAGAAATTTCATTCACTAAACCTTGCAATTACCAAATGGCTTCTTTTGTTGCCTCTGTTAAAGGTGATTACTAAGACTCAGTTGATGACAAAGCTACAACACTCTGCAATTGTATTTACCAAAAACTTAAAAGCATAAACAGTAAGGGACCTTCTTTTATAAGATCAACAGCATAATATGCATCAATAAACCCCTTAATTTCATAATTTGTGTTCTGATCAACTTCTCCATAGACCAATCCAAGGCATAGTGTACCGCTGAAAGCACTCCAATAAACCTTTCCAGGATTGGCATGAATATATTAGCAACACTGAAAGCATAAGCCAAATCAGACCGAGTAAGACACAATTGTCTTTTCTTTCTATTTCTAACAATTTTTAACTCCCAAAATCTTTTTAGCAGGGCACTAAATCTGTCATATCAAATTCATTGCCAAGTACTTTTTAAAAGCTTCTATTTGATTGATATGTCTACAAGCTAAAAGCATATCATCGACATAAAGCAATAAGTAAAAAAAATCAAAGGGAGATACCTTCTTCACGTACACACGACAATCATAGGAGCTCTGAACAAAACCTTTCGAGCATATGCAAAACGTACCAAACCTTTTGTACCATTGTCTAGGTGACTGTTTCAACCTATAGAATGATTTCTTAAGCAAACAAACTTTATCTTCTTATCCTTTTACTACAAATCTCAGAGGTTGATTCATACAGATCTCATCCTCAAGCTCTCCATGTAGAAAAGTTATCTTCACAATCCAATATTTGTTCTGACTCTAGATTCAGATTTGCTGTTAATGACATGATTATCTTAATAGAGTTATGCCTGGCTACTGGACTAAATGTTGGGAAAAAACACCCTTCCCACATTCACCGCCAAGAATAAAAGAAAGAACTCAAGAAAAATAAGGAAATAAACACAATCAAAAGACACAAGGATTTATACTGGTTCACCCAAATTGGCTACGTCCAGTTGCTACCGCTGTGGATTTCACTATGATGAATCTAGAGTTACAGTGAAAAATATCCAATACACTTAACCGTGTATTACGCTCAAAAAGCCCTCAAGAAAGTAAACCCTTTCTTTTACAATATTTCTCACACTCTCATCAAAGCCCTCCCCGAACCTAATACAAATACACTCTCAGTATTTTTGGGATGCATTTGCCAACAAAAGTTGCCTCTATTTATAATACAAATAGCTTTGGTCACCAAGTATAATCTAACGGTCATAATTCATCCTTGCCCACCAAGCAAATCCAATGGCCACAATTAAGACTTGGTCATCAAGCAAACTTGTTGAGCAAGTTTAGGGTTTTATCCATCATTTTCATATACTTGCCAAATCCCAACAAATTCCACCTTGGCAAGATAGATGAAGAATCCATAGCTTCTGCTACAATCATTGTCTTCACCGACAATCATAGTTCTCAAACTAGAGAGCTATCCTACTCCACCATATAAGTAGTGAAGGGATGATTTACTAAATTAGCGGAATTTTATTTAGTAAACTTATTAACATTTAATAACGGATCTATTAACATCATGCAATTTGTGATAAAACATGTAGATTCATGCTTATATATTCGAAAATTAAAACCGGAACTTACATTGACCGAATAATGGAGAATCGGTTGGAGGTTTCTTTACAGTTCAAATCCTCGAGAACACCGGATCTTCTACGCTATATCCCGATCGATCAAACGAAATTCGATTGTGGGATCGAACTTTAGAAGAAATTGGGAAGAAGAAAAAAATATTTTTCTTCCCAATGCTATGAGAAAATCGGCCAAGAGGGGGGGAGAGGAGGAAGAGAGAGTTCCAACTTTCTATGGAATTGTATTGTGTGATTTATGAATGACCCAACCCTCCTATTTATAGAAAAATAGGAATCCTAATCACATTAGGATTAATCTATAGAGATAAACACAAAAAAAAAAAGATAATCTCTTTCCTTTATCTAGCAATTTCGAAAATGCCAAGGATAAATAGGAGATTATTTTATTTTCTTTATTTTTATTTATCTTGGGTAAATAAATCTATATAGTTATTTTAGGATATAATTCAAACAATTATCTCTTCCCAAAATACATCATATGGCCGAAAATTGCATATATTAATTAAAAAAATTCTAATTTATTTAATTAATTATTTCGGGCCAATTCCAATTGGGTTCATTAATCCAATTAGGCTAGAAACTCTCTCTTAAATTAATAAGTCCAACTCAATTAATTTATTTATTAATTACCATTTAAATAAATATTTTATTTAAATAATTAATATTTTCTCCCGTCTAAATATTATCAAATTATATTTAATTATTAATTTCCATTTAAATAATTTTCATTATTTAAATAATTAATAATAAATATTATAATTATTAATTTCCATTAAATAAACTCATTATTTAATTAATAATTTTATTGACAATATTTTATTATTAATTAATTAATTTTAATTATTAATTTCCGTTCAAATAAAATTAATTATTTAAACAATTAATAATTGTCAATTAATTTCAAATTATTAATTACCATTTAAATATACTCAATATTTAAATAATTAATAATATCTAATTAATAATATTTCATTATTAATTTCATGTTTAAATAAACTCATTATTTAAACAATTAATAATGTTTATATTAATTACCGCTTAAATATACTCAATATTTAAACAATTAATATTGCCTATTTTAAGTAATTCACTTTACTTAAAATTTCCATTTCTTCTACTTGATTTCGCGACTACGATATTTGGGCTAGCATAGGGACCCGATGGACCTATAGATCATGGGCTTAATAATTAGTCAATTAAGTGATTAACACATAATCGATTAATTACTTATTATCTAACTATGAATAATTCCACTATAGATTCATAGCCAAACTCCCCTCACTATAGATGAGTTATGTCCATTCAGTTTATCATTTATTTATATCTCGTGATATTATCCTTCACGTGGAACCCTCATAATTACAAAGGATAAATTTACCGTTTTGCCCCTGTAATTACCGCTTTATCCTTGTGTTCCCGCTGATTCTCCAATGAACTTTATCTTTAGTCGAACTAGAGATAAGATACTTCGTGATCAATAGAAGTCGTGACGTCACTTGTTCATGTCTTGAATCAGGTACATCAAGGAGTTTCCTAAAGTTCCTAAAATGTTTAGGTATCGCACCGATACCGTTAATTTATAGGAAAGTTATGAATTCCATCTCGTGAAAATGAGTTCCCAGCTACTTGTCTAGTCATGTTCCCAAAAGAGTGTATTGAGCGTTCTTACGGATCACTCTCAACCATGTGAATCAAAGAACATAACTCCACAAATAGGAGTCCGCATTTCACTCAGGATTGAGATCTATCACGGTTGATAAACTTAGTTTGATATTCGATCAATTCTCGTAAACCGGTACTAAGGAGAAATTTGATCGAACATCGTGGTCCTGTCTTATACAATCAACATTGCATATGATACTTCCATTTCATGTCTCCCACATGAATGATCAGGATTAGATCATTTGTCTATAAACAAAATGCGAAGTTATCAACGGTGGTTACCAGGATAAGGTTCCCAAACGTTATCCATTTATCGTAGACACTTTTAAGTTACTCATCTCGACTTTAATCCTCTTGTATGACTCACATACTAAGTCGTGATTTCATAAGAGTAACTTAGGGTTTACTATTTGAATGTTTTGATATTTATATATTTCCATATATTCCTAATATCGTCAATTGAATCAATCTAGATTATATAAAGAACTTATGTTTATTTATTTAATTTATTCAAAATAAATTATTATAATTAAATAATTACAAGTTCTAGGACACCATTCCTAACAATCTCCCACTTGTCCTAGATCTTTGGAGATTTGACTTGTAATTCCAGTCAAACTTGGATGACTATCAACTACTTAGCCATGGTAGTCATTTTAATGCTTTATCGATAACGTTTTCATCCTGTTTAGTATGTATTTCTTTTATCTGATGTTAGTTTCATTAAGTTTAATAGATTCCATATTTTATCGACATAAAATAAACTCTATTGATTTGAAACCATCATGTTCAACCACCTTTCATTTACTAACAACTTAGTAATCACGCGAATTTAGAGTTTAGTCAGTAAAAACTCATTTTACTTATACTCAACTCATTTGATGTTTAATTCGCAAAGGTCTTTTGTCGAATTCTTACATGGAAGTAAATTCATGTTCGAATTTGAGCCCGTGCAACTCATAAAATCTCCCATTTTATCTATGTGCACTAACATACTATTTGTAAATTTTATTTTAGTCACATTGGTTCTAGGATTCTCGAAATTCTTAAGCTCCCACTACAAAGTAATTCTCCATTACTTTCATTTGTTTAATGATTACAATTCTATACTTCTTATTATTTCCAAAAATAATGTATAAGTATAAGTGACCCTTTTCAACTCAACTATTGAAAATTCGTGTCATTTTTATTTCACTTATTTTGAACTTTATTCATTGATTTTGAAGTCAATGAGTTTCACTTGGACTTCGAAAGTCCTTTGGTTCGTATTATGACGCTCCCACTCAAATAAAGTTCTACAAGTAGTTTTACCATTTAAACTTTTAAATGACTACTTGTTTTATTGTGAAATAAAATCATTGTAATTTTTATATCTTAAGTAAGGTTTAAAGCCTTCAGGATCACCGATTTATCAACTTTTCTTTAATAATTTGTGAATTCAATTATCCACTAATTATTACTTTTCAATTTCTATTATGTTTATTCCATATCGGTTATTACCTTTAAAACATCCTTTTAAATAACTCGAATGTTTGGAATATAAGAAATTGATTTAATGTTTACTTATCACTTAAGTTCTAACATCTGAATGTTCAAGTTTTAGTGATATTTAAGTCTAGTTATCTTTGATAAATCAAAGATATTCGATTTTACTTATCCCATAAGTTCGTGGATTAATATGGTTATCATCTCAAATTCCTTGAGAACCATCTTTAAGAGATTAATCCCTCTAACTTATTTAAGTAATTTTTAGACTTAAGTATTTAAACATTTTAAACCTTTATAACTCATTTAGATATTTCGGAGTTTAGAATTTGGTTTGGAATTTATTTGTTTTATACTGAGTATTTTGAATAACCATCCAATCACACTTTGGAACTTTGTAATATAATTGTAAAGGAATATCTACCTAAATAACTCTTATCTAAAATATTCCCATACTTGGTTCATACAAAATGAGAACCAATAGTTATTACATATTTCAAAATAAAAAACAAATTGATAACTAAACTAAATTAGAAAACTATGGTTTTGAGAAGAGAAATATTTTCTTCCCTTTTAGACTATTGTAAAATCGGTTACGAGGAGAATAGGAAGAAGAAGAGTTTTCAATTTCGAAAATTGAAATTAGAAGCTTTTGAATGAACAACCAAGACGTTTGTATTTATACGCAAAACAGTTTTCCAATCGAATTAGGAAATACTATTAAAATAAATACAAGATAAATGCCAAGAATAAAATCAAATTTTATTCCTTATTTATCTTACGTGCCGATTTTATGTGTATAAAATCAATAAGAAAAAACTAATTTTTCTTTGTTTTAATTTGTCTTTGGTTAAACATTCTTTTATATATTTATTTTAGACAAAATAATTCAATAATTATTTCCTAAAATATCATATATGTGCTGATTTTGGTATTCAAATAATTTGAACCAAAATTCTATATTGAATTCACTAATTCAATTCTAGATTCTTCCTTATTAATAAATCTTATTTATTAACTCTTGATATTTATTTCAATAAATCAATTATTCAAATAAAATATCATATTCCGATTTTGTATATTATTAATAATTATTTTCTATTTAAATAATCGACATTATTTAAATTAATAATAAATATGTTATTTACTATTATCCTTTTAAATAATCACTATTATTTAAAATTAATAATAAATGTTAATTATTAATTTCCATTCAGGTAAACACATTACCTAAATAATTAATAATTATTTATCAATAATATTTTATTATTAATTACCATTTAAATAAACACATTATTTAAATAATTAATAACAATGATATTAATTTCCATTTAAATAAACTCATTATTTAAATAATTAATATTGTCAGTTTATTTAAGTAAACTATTTTACTTTTCTAGGAGACATAGTTCTCATCGTTCGGTTTGTTATTTCCAAATATAGTGACTAAAGCAGATGCTATATTACTGAAATTTAAATAAACTTTATCTTAATAATCTAACATGCATTCAACATTCAAATACTCAAAGTTTCGACATATAATTAAATATGATGCATGAATGCGAACATATTAATGAACAGAAAAAGCCCTAAAACATGTTACTATGTCACGATATTTTAATGATACCTAGGTGAAGTGCCGTCAATGAATGATAGGTCGAGTACCATCATTAAAACGAGATGCCACTCGAACAATTGACAACTCCAGAATAACTCATATTCCTATGTCATTGTTTACCGTGTATTTGGTCCAGAGTTTTGATAACAAAATTTATCAAATTTCTTTTAAGTGTGACCCACTAATTTAGTCTTTTAAATAAAATTGAAGAGTGTCTACGAAGTGTAGATTCAGTCTTCAATCAATCTCATTTAAAATTCTTTATCCCTTTCGGGAGACCCAACTTGATATTGATTTATACAATAAACCTTCCTATGGGAATGAACACCTGCAGCAGTGTTACAGAGGCCATGTATAAATCTCACGTTTCGAGCCCATTAGTGGAGACCATAGGATACATTGACATGTTTCCTTCTCCCACTTAATATTTTGAGTTAGGGTTTCATAACTTAGACTAATTTAGGCTAACTCATTAATCCAAGTTTTAATTAACCTAATCAACTTTAACTCTTAAATTGGTTAGATTAATTTTATAAAGTGATTGTTCAAGTTTTCCTAATTTAAACTAATCACATTATGCGCCGTCTTAATAATTTTGATTTATTAATTTGAACTTTTCTCCCAGGATCGCTCCCAGGTTAGAGGCGCTCCGTGTTAGGGGAACTTTATGAAACCTCATCGCCTGGCAGCTTTCCGCCGGAGATTCGTTCAATTTAATTAATCTCAATTATTAATTTTTAATTAACCCTTAATTAAAAGTTTCTATTTGTTTATCTTATATGGATTTTGGCCCAATTGTTTAAACAATAATTCCATATTACAAATAATTCATTTAGTTTCTATTCAACTTTTAAACTAGATTTAACTTTTGAATTTTAACTAAATAAGCATGCTTTTAATTCTAAAACAATTAGAATATAATTTTCGATAATAACATTTATAAAATAAAATTATAGCATGCTTCACATACATTAGCATATAATAACACATACTATATCATGATGCATGTATGTACAATTAATTAAAATCATACAACCTATGGTGGGATTTTCTACATGACATACTCTTATGCATGAATATTATTTAAAAACAATTATATCATACATATAAACAATTTAAATAATAAATAGCTAAATTGACCGGTATTCTTGGCACTATTTCTAAAACGGAAAATTAAAATTACAACTTAATTAAATCTTCCATTCTAGAACTTGGGGCTTCAACTTTCTCTCTCCTCCATGGTGTAGGCGTGGGATGGGTATTTATGGGGCAAATATTATCTCCTTAATATTTCCATAAATACTTGTTTTAAAATAATTATCTTTTAATTAAATGGAAAAAATAAAAAATATTTTCCATGTAATCTTATATCAATTTCTAAATTCATAATTCAAGATAGGGATATAATCTTTAAAAAGATTTTATCCTTATCTTAAATATTTAAATTTTTAAATTGAGATAACAAGATAATTATGTTAAAATATCTTACCATGTCTTACCTTTTATCTCTCCTTGGGCGTGGACCTCATGGAATGGTGGAGAAAAATTTTCTTCTCTTCCTTCCTCCCTTGGTGTAGCCGATTTTACCATCAATGGGTATGGGAAAATTACAAATTTTTCCTATACCCTAAAATTTAGGGTTTACAAATTTTCTACTAAAATTTAAAAATCCTAAGTGCCTCAAGAATACCTAAACAGTCAATAAGCAAACCTCCACAATTTATATAAACATACATAAAACAACTTTTTATGCAACCCACCAAATTTTAAAAAATCACAAATTTAGCATGATAATTAAAATTAGCTCGATACCAATTGAAGGGATGATTTACTAAATTAGCGGAATTTTATTTAGTAAACTTATTAACATTTAATAACGGATCTATTAACATCATGCAATTTGTGATAAAACATGTAGATTCATGCTTATATATTCGAAAATTAAAACCAAAACTTACATTGAGTGAATAATGGAGAATCGGTTGGAGGTTTCTTTACGACTTCAAATCCTCGAGAACACCGGATCTTCTACGCTATATCCCGATCGATCAAACGAAATTCGATTGTGGGATCGAACTTTAGAAGAAATTGGGAAGAAGAAAAAAATAATTTTTCTTCCCAATGCTATGAGAAAATCGGCCAAGAGGGAGGGAGAGGAGGAAGAGAGAGTTCCAACTTTCTATGGAATTGTATTGTGTGATTTATGAATGACCCAACCCTCCTATTTATAGAAAAATAGGAATCCTAATCACATTAGGATTAATCTATAGAGATAAACACAAAAAGAAAAAAGATAATCTCTTTCCTTTATCTAGCAATTTCGAAAATGCCAAGGATAAATAGGAGATTATTTTATTTTCTTTATTTTTATTTATCTTGGGTAAATAAATCTATATAGTTATTTTAGGATATAATTCAAACAATTATCTCTTCCCAAAATACATCATATGGCCGAAAATTGCATATATTAATTAAAAAAAATTCTAATTTATTTAATTAATTATTTCGGGCCAATTCCAATTGGGTTCATTAATCCAATTAGGCTAGAAACTCTCTCTTAAATTAATAAGTCCAACTCAATTAATTTATTTATTAATTACCATTTAAATAAATATTTTATTTAAATAATTAATATTTTCTCCCGTCTAAATATTATCAAATTATATTTAATTATTAATTTCCATTTAAATAATTTTCATTATTTAAATAATTAATAATAAATATTATAATTATTAATTTCCATTAAATAAACTCATTATTTAATTAATAATTTTATTGACAATATTTTATTATTAATTAATTAATTTTAATTATTAATTTCCGTTCAAATAAAATTAATTATTTAAACAATTAATAATTGTCAATTAATTTCAAATTATTAATTACCATTTAAATATACTCAATATTTAAATAATTAATAATATCTAATTAATAATATTTCATTATTAATTTCATGTTTAAATAAACTCATTATTTAAACAATTAATAATGTTTATATTAATTACCGCTTAAATATACTCAATATTTAAACAATTAATATTGCCTATTTTAAGTAATTCACTTTACTTAAAATTTCCATTTCTTCTACTTGATTTCGCGACTACGATATTTGGGCTAGCATAGGGACCTGATGGACCTATAGATCATGGGCTTAATAATTAGTCAATTAAGTGATTAACACATAATCAGTTAATTACTTATTATCTAACTATGAATAATTCCACTATAGATTCATAGCTGAACTCCCCTCACTATAGATGAGTTATGTCCATTCGGTTTATCATTTATTTATATCTCGTGATATTATCCTTCACGTGGAACCCTCATAATTACAAGCGGATAAATTTACCGTTTTGCCCCGTAATTACCGCTTTATCCTTGTGTTCCCGCTGATTCTCCAATGAACTTTATCTTTAGTCGAACTAGAGATAAGATACTTCTGTGATCAATAGAAGTCGTGACGTCACTTGTTCATGTCTTGAATCAGTACATCAAGGGAGTTTCCTAAAGTTCCTAAAATGTTTAGGTATCGCACTGATACCGTTAATTTATAGGAAAGTTATGAATTCCATCTCGTGAAAATGAGTTCCCAGCTACTTGTCTAGTCATGTTCCCAAAACAGAAGTGTATTGAGCGTTCTTACAGATCACTCTCAACCATGTGAATCAAAGAACATAACTCCACAAATAGGAGTCCGCATTTCACTCAGGATTGAGATCTATCACGGTTGATAAACTTAGTTTGATATTCGATCAATTCTCGTAAACCGGTACTAAGGAGAAATTTGATCGAACATCGTGGTCCTGTCTTATACAATCAACATTGCATATGATACTTCCATTTCATGTCTCCCACATGAATGATCAGGATTAGATCATTTGTCTATAAACAAAATGCGAAGTTATCAACAGTGTTACCAGGATAAGGTTCCCAAACGTTATCCATTTATCTAGACACTTTTAAGTTACTCATCTCGACTTTAATCCTCTTGTATGACTCACATACTAAGTCGTGATTTCATAAGAGTAACTTAGGGTTTACTATTTGAATGTTTTGATATTTATATATTTCCATATATTCCTAATATCGTCAATTGAATCAATCTAGATTATATAAAGAACTTATGTTTATTTATTTAATTTATTCGAAATAAATTATTATAATTAAATAATTACAAGTTCTAGGACACCATTCCTAACAAGTAGACCACTTGGAATATCACATTCCAAGATTTTTCCTTTTTCGGCACATGTCGATAAACCTTGCTGAAATTATGGTGCAACTTCCACTTACTTGG